>JAODUO010000655.1:100000-140000 GCA_025642075.2 Ridgeia piscesae | reverse complement strand
GCCTGCTGGACGTCCCGCAAAACGAGGCGCGCCTGCTGTGCGGCCTCCATCCGCACGCCGCGCAGCTCTGACTCGTCCGACTGAGCCGGATTTGCCTGCGCCCCCTGTTCGACGCCGCCGTATCGCCTCCGCTGCTGCTGGTCGCCCGGATGACCTGCCTCCTACGGACGCTGCCTCGACGGCTTCGATGGTCGCCATCGTGACAAGGGAAGTGTTGAAACAGTTGCGCGAGGATCGCGTCGCCGCCCTTCCCCCGCCCTCGTTGCCTGCCCCCGTGTTGCCTGCCCCCGAAATGCCTGTCGCCGCACCCCTTGACCTTGCTGTGACCGGTGCGCTCAGCTCCCTCGTGGACTCCAACATTTACCCGGGTGACCCGACGCCAACCGGTGTGCCTATGCACACCACTCCCTTGGGGGCTGACCTATCAGACAAATTGAAAGGGAAAATTTGGGCTAACGAATTTATTGACTTCATCGACCTGACCCACCCCGTACAACAGCAGCCTCACCAGATCTCCGTCCAGTCCGGCGAGTCCCACCAACTCGTCTCCATCATGCCCCAGACCCGGGTAAGGCAGATTTCCTCCATTGATCAGTGGACTTCTGCTTTTCTCGTGTTTGGGGCTGTATACACCCAAAGATTCCCCCACTCTGCCCCGGGTCTCTTTAAATACGCCGAAATTGTGCGCGACATTGCGCTGACCGGTCCGCCATTTGCCTGGCGGCTATATGATTGCCAATTCCGTACACTTCGCCAATCTGACCCTGTCAACTTCCCATGGGAACAACCCCGGTGGGACTTGTTTTTCCGATGCATGTATGCAAAACCTTTCCGGGGGGGGGGGGGTATAGTCGTGCTCCATCCACCGTCGTTCACCAACCTCCCCGTCGTTCCCAGCCCTTTCCGACTGGCTTCTGCTGGTTGTACCAGAAAGGCGGAAAGTGTAACACCCGCAACTGCCGCTTCAAACACGTGTGTTCGAAATGTCAGGCCCCCACCCAGCTAGCTCATGTCGCCTCCAACCCACTGCCAACCCCAGTAAACGCTAACAACTTACAGCATGCCCTACAGGGTTACGATCCAGCCGAGACCACTTTTCTCGTTGACGGCTTCATTCACGGCTTCCATATCAACTATTTCGGCACTCCTTCTCTCAGTTCCCTTCACAATCATCCATCTGCTTCAGCCCATCGCGACATTGTCGCCCAGAAACTCGCGAAGGAGCTTTCCCTCGGGCGCATTGCGGGTCCTTTTTCTTCACCTCCTTTTCTTAATTTCCAATCTTCCCCACTAGGTGTAGTGCCCAAGAAAGAACCTAACGCATTCCGCCTCATTCATGACCTCTCTTACCCACATGGTAATTCAATCAATGAAGGGATCCCCAAGGAGTTCTCCACAGTCACTTATGAAACTCTTGACCACGTCCTTTCCTTACTCAGTCAATTTGGTCGTGGCGCATTACTTGCTAAGACCGACATCGAAGATGCCTTTCGCATCATTCCTACTCATCCATCTTGCTATCACCTCTTCGGTTTCACATGGGATTCCAGTTTCTTCTATGACCGCTGTCTTCCTATGGGTTGTGCTGAATCATGTCGTATTTTCGAACGTCTTTCTTGTGCTTTACAGTGGATTCTCCAATCACGTGGTAACGTGGCGGTGTCACACATTTTAGATGACTTCATCTTTATGGGTCCTCCTGATTCTCCATCTTGCCTACAGGATCTCAATCGTTTCATGGATCTGGCTCAGGAACTGTCCATTCCGATTAAACAGGAGAAAACATGTCTCCCCTCTACTATTATTACTGTGCATGGTATCGAACTCGATACAGTCCATTGGCAGGCCCGCCTTCCAGCTGACAAACTCCAGAAACTGAAAGATACGATTGCCGACATGCGTAAACGTCGTTCAGTTGCATTACTTTCCTTACAGAGTGCCATCGGTCTGCTTTCCTGGGCATCCCGTGTGATTTCCCCGGGTCGTTGTTTCATACGCCGTCTCATCGATCTCTGCATCGGCATCTCCCGGCCCAACCATCACATCCGTTTGACCGCTGACGCTCGTGCTGATTTGGCTGCGTGGCATTGCTTTCTCTCATCGTTCAATAGGGTAACAATGTTCATTGATTCGACCTGGATTTCATCCGATTCCATTCAACTCTACTCTGACGCAGCTTCCACACAGGGATTTGCAGCTGTTTTGGGGCGCGTTGGTTCAATGGGAAGTTTCTAGAACTTTGGCAAGGCTACAACATTGCAGTTTTGGAACTTTATCCCATTGTCGCTGCTTTGGAGTTGTGGGGACAGTCTTTTGCGAACCACTCCGTCTTATTCCTGACTGACAACCAAGCTGTGGTGGAGGTGATTAATAAACAGTCGGCGAGGAATAATCATCTTATGCGTTTACTTAGACGACTTGTCGTCACAGCCTTGAAGTTTAACGTTTATTTTAAGGCAAAACACATCCCGGGTAAGACTAATGTCATTGCTGACCGCCTGTCTCGCTTTCAGGAGTTCGCAGCGCGCCACGCGGCGCCCTGGCTTCACTCGCGTCCAGACCCAATCCCACTGGAACTTCTACCTTGGCGCCAGTGACGTTGCGTCTGCTCAATGCAGCTCTGACAGAGTGCACACGGCATGCTTATAAGCATGCTGTCACTGCCTTTAGCATTACCCATTCACGCCTGACACCCGTTTACCCATTACCCCCACAAGCCTGCATAAGAGTGTCGATGCCACTCCCTTTATTGTTTCATCTAACTATGTCTGCTACATGCTCCAAAGCATGTTTCTGTTGTCCTTTCATGCTTTCTTACGTATAGGTGAAATCACAGTCCTTTCTTCCGCCTGCAAACGTTATGTTCGCATTCCCGTTCTCCGAATGTCCCAGCGGTAAACATCCCCAACTTACACATGGGTGGTTCAGCATGACTGCCACCCATCAAAAAGGTCCCGTCTGCACCTATTTGATTGGGTTCTTTTCTTCCCGTTAATGGGTATTACGTACCACCGTAGTTGATGCTTCAGCATGACTGGCATTCACTTTAGTCCTCAGGGCAATATGGAGCATGACTTATGTTCTTTTACATATGGACAAAACATTAATATGTTGTTGCAGTATGACTGACAATTGCGTTAACCCTATTTGTTATAGCACTCCGTTGTTTGTTTCCACTAAGGGGTAGTAATGTGTTGTTTCAGCATGACTGGCAACCTGGTTATATTCGTTTTTACATTTATTTTCACTGGCAGAGCCCTGGGGTGGGGAGTGGGGCCTCTGTTACAAGAGGCCGGGTGGGGAAAACATTGTTTAACACCCCACCTTTGCTAGTATTGTCATTTTCTAAATGTATCTATACTGTCTTGAGGAGTTTTGAGTACATTTATTAAATGACCTTTATCAACAACAATAACTCTTGTTTATTTATTGTAGCAAACAAGCTCAGGGGGGGAATACATTGTTTAACACCCCACCTTTGCTAGTATTGTCATTTTCTAAATGTATCTATACTGTCTTGAGGAGTTTTGAGTACATTTATTAAATGACCTTTATCAACAACAATAACTCTTGTTTATTTATTGTAGCAAACAAGCTCAGGTCTCTGCCAGTATAAGCATCAGCAGGGTATAAATATTAATTTTATTATTATATACATTCATAAAATACATACATATATGTATATATAAATTGGTCCCCCGTCCCCCCACTTTTAAAACCGGATCGACGTGTTAATTCTAAACTAAACGAAGGCCTTTATGTTATGCTATTTAAAATAGTTATGTTGGCTACATATATTTGAAGAGGGGACATGGCTCACCCGAATCCCTAAAAAGAGGCTAGACTTTGGACCCATAAATGCTTGCCTGATTCATAGAGTGACAACACGGACTTATGTGCATATAAGTCCGTGGCACTAAGTCCATGGCATTAATATTTCCCCTATAGTTCTACTAGAGTGTTCTATTTATATCTATGGTGACAAGATGCAATTGTTACACGGGTGCCTGTGTAGGACTTCCCAATCCCACCATTTGGCAAAGAAATTTGTCATCACTCAAATGAGATCAAATTACACAAACTGAAAAAGTGGGGGGACATTTCCTGTGCTGTCCCCCTCAGGCTGAAAAGTGGGGGACGTGGTCCCCTCGTCCCCCACCGATCGACGTCCATGTTGTGTAGAGTTTCCCAATCCTATATTTTGGCAAAGAAATCTGTCATCACTCAAATGGGAATAAGTTACCCAAAGTACAGGAATCCGCCGCTTCGGTCGTAGGCGATAAGCATCAAGCAGGCGATGGGAGAAAGTGACGCAAAAATTTCATAATTTATAATGTGCTTGCTGGCTAGAACCTACTAATAACAGTCCGGTGTTGCGCTTACATTTTTCCGGTCGTTATAAACTTTCCGATTGACGTTTCTGCGCATGCGCGATAAATATAAAATCACCAATGTGCAGCGAAACGACAAAGCATTTTTGGTATGAATGCCACGGGCTGTTCGTCAACTCTCTTGTGATGATTATTGTGAAGAGTTGCTTAAAATGTCGTTCAATACAATAACATCTTACGTTTATTTAAATCACCGTCACGGATTATGGCGCACGTTTGTTATCAAAACATGCCTCAAAACTTGTTTGTCTAGTGTTAATATGCTACAAATAACTTTATATATATCCTAACGAACAACCCGTAATATTTATACCATAAATGCATTGTTCTTTCGCTGCACATTAATGATTTTACATTTATCGCGCATGCACAGAAACGGCAATAGGAACGTTTATAACGACGGAAAAATGTAAGCGCTACACCGGCATGATGATTATTTACTAAAGTAAGATCAAGTTGGCGCTGTGGCCAGTCGATTTGCTAATGGGTGGTCGGAACTTCTTATCGCGAGTTTATTATCTTAGTCTTATGTAGCGGCTTTTAAGAGAGAGAAGTGGTGAGTCAGGCTTCATGCCCCGCAATTTTTCTGAACTGAAAAGTGGGGGGGGGGCAATTCCTATGCTGTCCCCCACGCTAAAAAGTGGGGGGGACGCGTCCCCCCCGTTCCCCCGATCGACGCCCGTGAGTCTGAGTACACATAATGAGTAAAACAATGTTTGCCTGTGAGCCAGCTGGAAACGTTCTTTACAATCATTTTCGAACGAATACAATATGAAAACGCGAGCTAAGCAATGGTTACACTTGGACCATGCTGCAAGCTGTGCACAGTTAGACGTGTCTCACTGGGCGCAGCAATAGAGAATTGTTATTGGTTGACAGGAATCTACGTTTCGTTACCATAATTTATTTTACAATGATATTATATACGTATTGCGCTTGGTGAAGTCTTTCCAGAAATGTTAGGATAGTTTAAGAGAACAAAAACAATTTATTTTATTTTTGAACGCAGTAAGTATAAGGAATCATAATAATGTGTACATCAGCTATTGTTAAACAAACGTTACTATTCATAAATAAATAAAAAAGACTTGCAAAAATCGGGTCAGTGACTCCTGTTAAGACTAAACTAACACTATCACAGCAGCCAATTGTAATGTTACACACTTAATTTACCTCTCTATGTACAAATGTATACTATATTTTTTCTAGTAAATATAAATAATTAAGTGACACTCCCTAAATACATGTATAAATAAAGTAGTTTTGCATCTCTCCATGTATTTGTACATTTTAATAATTTTAAAGATTTAACTGACATGTGTATAAATTATATGTTGCACATGCGTTTGGTAATTTAAATTTTTTTTAGAGTAATATGCAAATTGACGTAAATCGTATTTAGGTTTATAAAACTAATTCTGTGACCGTGTATGGTATAGTTAGGATAACATTCCAGTTTAATAAATTACCATGCGTGTATTTACAGAAACAACTTCTTGCAATTATATTTGATCTACTATTTTCAATATCCCAAGTGGTTATGCATGTTCAATGTTATTATTCGTACTGCCGTGTTGAATGCGCGTTAGTCGACTATCTTTGTATCCTCAAATCAGAATACAATAATTAGTATAATTGTAGGATCAGATAATTTCTATAAAAAGTGTCTTTATTTCTACCGGTCATATACTTAAGTACATACCCGTAGTTTTTAGCATTTGTTTGCAATTTTGCTTACGTGTTTTTCCAATTAAGAGTTAATCCTAGGAAATTATATTTATCCTTTTTAGATATTGATATTATCTAATTTAATAGCTTTTTAAATACACTAACATCGTATATTTAAATTTTATTTATTTAAGAACAATTTCACGCCTTTACGGATTTAATAATGTATGAAGGATTTTATACGTGTGTTTTCATGTTGTCACTAAATTGCTTTAAAATAGTTGAAGGCATTTTATCGTCTACGTACAATATGAACTTAAATATATTACTAACTTGTGATAAATCATTAAAGAAAATAAAAATACCTATTGATTGAATCAGTAGTATGCTGCTATATAGCGCCATATATACAAAGCCAAAACAATCAATGAATTAGAAATTCCACATGTTGTGCTATGCCTCTAGATTTTTCAGAATATGCTTATTTTGCCGCGCTTTCTGGATCCCAAGGTGTGACGTCAGAAAGGTCATATACTGGCATCAGGCGCACTCTTTCTTTACATTTAGAGCATGTTTACAGGGATAACTTTTGGATCGAAACGAGCGTCAAAATTAATTACTGTGCGATACTCCGATATACTACAAACACTGGTCATTATAGACAACATATATCTATCTTAAGATCCCGCACGAATCAAATCTTTTTGAAAAATGAAAGCCAGATATTTCGTCTTCAGATTTTTCCTCAAAATAATTGTATCGACTGCAGCCCCCGCGACATAATCAACACCAGGACACATACATTACAAATATACAGTATGTATTTAACATAAGAAATAACCGTTGTGTAAATTACGGAGACCAGCGTAATTTAAACTGTTATGTTAAATTTATAACTCCTCCTTCATACATCGACATACTAGTGATATTCGTGATATAACATTTCTGTCTAAAGTTAAATGTTTGTAATGTATGTTTCATTGTATGTATTATCTTCTGTGAGCTACAATCGATATACTTACTCAGAAAACGAGCCGGAGACGGCGGCGAACCCGGCGCCAATTCACGCCTTTGCGAAACCTCTGGCTTCAATTTTGTAACAACATTTTATTCATGTAGAACCGTAAAATAAAAATATTTGTTCCGTATGATGACTAGTGTTTTTATTACATCGGAATATCGCACAATAATGTATTATGACGCTCGTTTCAACACAACAATTATCCTTGTAAACATGCTCTGAATACGTAGAAAGGGTTCGCCTGATGTCGCTATGTGTCACCTTTGACGCCAATATACCACGTGATCGCCTTGCTAATTAACTTTCAGCAGTCCGGGGAATGCTTTTTAAATTTATTTGTTAATGTTTTCAAATGTTACATAATACTTAATGTTTATGTATACATGAATTTTGTTAAGGTAATGCCTCGTTTGTATTCCCTTTAATATAAATTGTAAACAACAAACGTACTAAAATTGATCGTTGTGGAACTCCGGTTTTAGTAGAAGGATTTCTGATACAATTTAATAAATTTCAGTATACTCTCATCGAATCCTTAAATATCTTTCAAACAAAAGCAAAAACTATGTATGACATTTTATGATCAATGATAGCAAAGGCTTTTGATAAGTAAAGAAATATATTAATTGACATGCCATTTTTGTACATCTGATTTATAATTATCTGTAGTAGTTCAAGCGCAGGACACTCTCTGTGTGCAGTGTTTTAAAATGAAACCACACTGGTTATACAATACATGTTTAGCTTCATTAACACATGAAGATAACTTGGTAAAGCAAATGTTCACTAGTACCTTTGATGTGGTTGGTGACAGAGAAATAATAATATTTTTGTTTAAAAAAAAAACTGATTCTACTTTATTTAAATAAAGTAGAATCAGTTTTTTACATATTGGAATTACTTTGGCAGTTTTGAGGTCATCTAGAAAATTCGCAGTATTTAGCACAGTCAATGATTTTATGATTGTAGGTTCAATTATTTTAAACAATTTTGAAGCGATATAATCAAATCCACAACTATATTTTGTGGGTAGATTGTGTATAATTGTCTTTACTGTATCTTCATATTTGACGTTCTAAACAAAGAATGAACGCACGAAGGAACGTTGTTGGTGTCCTCAACCATGTTATACACACGACACACAGAAATATGGCTATGCAATATCCTTTAATGTTGACTTAACTGGAATGTACAATGTATTATGTAACATATATAAAATACGTTATTATTTTTATCCTTTTTACAAAAGCGACGGTGCTTTGGTTTTCAATTAGGCAGTAAAATTGTGCAATCTTGAGATCGGTTAAGCAGAACGAATGTGCTACGGGTCAACGATGGAAAAATGCAGATAAAACTCGATGTGGACCGATCTGAAGTAAATCATCAGCCGTCCTTTGGCGGCGGAAGACTAAACGGCCACGACGGAGGTAGACTAATCGACTTCTACGCCGATACACGCGCGCGTAAATTGGGACCGTTCAATGAGCGTCGTTGCGGGTCGCGCCGTTATGGTAGGTTTTTAATCTCGGGCGTTGTCGCCGGCCGCCTAATGAACACCTGCGAGCGGCCGGACGCGCACATAAATCAGTGTCAATCCAGTTATTTTCCGCTGTAAATCATCTGTCTGCTGCATGGGAGGAGAAGGCAGAAGTGGTCAGCGCGGCAGCGATTGTTGCTCTGTTAGCGGCAATTAGGAAGAAGGACCGGGGAAGGGGAAAGACATATCTTCATCATTGTCGTCGTTGTTGGATGGGTTGTTCCCTATGGGAGCGGTCTCTTCGCTTCCCACGTGTCACGTGCAACGTCTATCTTGGTCACTTCCTTCCTCCCACACGGTGCGCCTTGACGCGTGTTTCTCTGATGGTGTTTAAACCCACACGTACAACAACTGCGTTTGCCAATCGCCATCGAAATACACCCTAAATGGGTTGTCTAAACCACTGCAGATTTGTTTATCCCATATTTGTTGCAGTTACGTCTTCATTTCTCTTTCTTCTTCCCGCTTCCGATATCCATCTCACCGTTCTCATTTTCGTTCTAAAATAGTCTCCGTTATTGAATTATTATTATTATTTAATAATAATCATTGTTATTATATTTATTACAAACATTCTATAGCGCCATATATCCGGATCAAAGCCGTTCGCAGGCGATTACATACATTACAAAATGTAAAACATTACTTATTATTTCGCATTTGCATTGTGTCAACTATGATCATCCTTTCGTGCAGACCAATCACGTTTTTCTATGACGAGTCGACATATATCATCAAGCCATGAATTTGTCTTGTATCTACTCTCTTTATATTACATATTAAATTTGAATTATGCTTCCACTACGTTAAAACAAGAACCTTGCTCTTGTTGTCAAATAACGGCATGTGCAAACTCAGTGACATTTCCGTTGTTGTGCAATCTAGAACCGGAAGAATGTTAAATATCAACTGCAAATATCAATACTGACTACACGGACGCGTTCCGACAAAACAAACGTATACAGACACGCCGGTGCGCGTGTATTACGTTTCTCTTACGCATGCTGACAGCGATGTGACAATTGATCAAATGACTTTCAGGTGAAAGTTGACCCGCGCGATACGTTTTCAATGTATTTCAGATACTGTAATGCGGAAATGACTTTAATTCAGTCCACGCGTGATTCATCATCGTGTCTTGATTAACAGAGCGCGCCTTGTTTAATTAAATAATCGCGTGTACGTTAGCTCAGCAATCGGACCTAAAACTATAGTCACCGTAGTACAGTTCACGCCTTCTCGGCAAAATAATAAATTCTCAATGTGTTCCAAGACGACACCATTTTGTATTGTCCAACTACACTGTTAAGATCATATTATATATATATATATATATATATATATATATATATATATATATATATATATATATATATATATATATATATATATATATATATATATGCAATCCGTATCCAACTGCAGAGAACCACGAGGAAATGCAGTATTTTGTATAACACGACTTACGATGTTGTCAGAATTATGCCAACGCGTAATACAAAAAAAAACGACTGACGCATGTTCTGGGGTGTCAGTTGTATGATCAACATCGCGAGGGTTGGGGGGAGAGAGAGAGGGAGTGAGGGAGAAGGGTGGATGGATAGAGGGATGGACGAAGGAAGCAGGGAGGGAAGGAGAGAGAGAATAGAGAATGAGAGAAAGATGGATTAGAGTAACATAAAGAGAGAGAGAGAGAGAGAGAGAGAGAGAGAGAGAGAGAGAGAGAGAGAGAGGGAGGAGAAAGAGGAGGGCGGGACGGAAGGACGCAGGGAGGGAAGGAAGAAGAGGGAGGGAGAGAGAGAGAGAGAGAGAGAGAGAGAGGAAAGGAGAGAGGAAAGGAGGGAGGGAAGGATAAGGAGAAAGAGAAATACAGTTGAATGGTGCAGCAAATATATGTGGTCCGTCTAAATATATTGTGTACACATTTGTCATGCCATTGTATTTATGTGCCCATATTTCCTTAGGTTAATGCCGGCCTGGATTCCGTGTATTATTTTACTTGTATATGGCATCATAAACCAACACTTGATTGCTCAGGTAAACCAAAACAAAAAAAAACAAAAAAATATTGACGGTAAACCCACACAAAATACAATTCCCTTAATACGAACTTTCAGCATACATCTCATCTCCACATACGCCTGCTTTGCTCAAATCGATTCTATACGAAACCGTCGTAATATGTAAGTTTCATCATTGGGCGTACAATCAATCCGCCTACACTACCGCCACATATCACACGAGAGTGACTTTTAAGTGACCTTTTCATTGTAGACGTTCAAGTAATTATCACTTGAAAAGGTATTGTCACCGGAACTCAGACTTTATTTTATATTGACCGCTAAAACTGTGGCTTTGCTTGATTCACGGTGTTTCTGTGGCCTGTTATAGCAATCTGACGCAGAACGTCTGATGCAAGTATGGCGAGTCGTCGTGGGTCGCGGTGGGTCGTGATGAATCGGTCAGCACTACGTGTCACCGAAAATAAACGGCTGCAGTGGCGCTATCTAACGAGCGGGATATTCATCAGCGTACGTAGACGATATCTCGCTCTTAAGTCTGCCACGTCAGTTGAATCATCGGAACCTTTCGTTGTTTTAAAAGTTATTTCGGACCGCGTTGACATCTGAATCCCTACCGACTTATTGGATGTTGTTATAACCAAAACGAACCATTCTATATAGTCTGGATATTGCTAATGTAATAGAAGAGGTCATAGTTCAAACAGTTACTGCTGACGGCGGCGTTTAAATTGACGTGTTATTTACTGTTATTACGCATTAATTAGACGTTATGTCTACCGTTCGTGCTGGACAACGATACTAATCTGGCAGGAGCTGTAAATCACAGTTCATTCATCACCATGAACCGACTGACCGACGTCACCTGCATAGATCTACACCAAAGGCACGCTACCTGCATAGATCTACACTGACGACATGCTACCTGCATAGGTCTACACCAAAGGCACACTACCTGCATAGATCTACACTGACGACATGCTACCTGCATAGGTCTACACCAAAGGCACGCTACCTGCATAGATCTACACTGACGACATGCTACATGCATAGGTCTACACCAAAGGCACGCTACCTGCATATATCTACACTGACGACATGCTACATGCATAGGTCTACACCAAAGGCACGCTACCTGCATAGATCTACACTGACGACATGCTACATGCATAGGTCTACACCAAAGGCACGCTACCTGCACAGATCTACACCGACGACGTGCTACATGCATAGGTCTACACTGACGACACGCTATATCTGTACATGTCTATATTGACGACATGTTATACCTGTATATGTCTATACTGACGACACGGTATACCTGTATATGTCTATACTGACGACACGCTATACTTGCATATGTCTAAATTGACGACATTTTATAACTGTATATGTCTATACTGACGACACACTATACCCGTACATGTCAATACTAACGACACGGTATACCTGAATATGTCTATACTTACGACACGGTATATATGTATATGTCAATACTAACGACACGGTATACCTGTATATTTATATATATATATATATATATATATATATATATATTATATATATATTATATATATATATATATATATAAATATACTTATATGTTAACTAGACATATACCTGTAATGTCATACTGACGAATATACCTGTATATATCTATACTTACGACACGGTATACCTGTATATATCTATACTTACGACACGGTATACCTGTATATATCTATACTTACGACACGGTATACCTGTATATATCTATACTTACGACACGGTATACCTGTATATATCTATACTTACGACACGGTATACCTGTATATATCTATACTTACGACACGGTATACCTGTATATATCTATACTTACGACACGGTATACCTATATATATATATATATATATACTTACGACATGTTATACCTGTATATATCTATACTTACGACACGGTATACATGTATATATCTATACTTACGACACGGTATACCTATATATTTATATACTTACGACATGTTATACCTGTATATGTCTATATTTACGACACGGTATACCTGTATATATCTATACTGACGACACGGCATACCTGTATATGTCTATACTGACGACATGCTGTACCTGTTTATGTCTATACTGACGATACGCTACACCTGTATATGTCTATACTGACGAAACGGTATACCTGCACATGTCTGTACTGACGACATGATATACCTGTACATGTCTATACTGACGAAACGGTATACCTGCACATGTCTGTACTGACGACATGATATACCTGTATATGTCTATACTGACGAAACGGTATACCTGCACATGTCTGTACTGACGACATGATATACCTGTACATGTCTATACTGACGAAACGGTATACCTGTACATGTCTATACTGACGACACGGTATACCTGTACATGTCTATACTGACGACACGCCACACCTGTATATGTCTATATTGACGACATTTTATACCTGTATATGTCTATACTGACGACATATTATACCTGTATATGTCTATGCTGACGACATTTTATACCTGTATATGTCTATACTGACGACATGTTATACATGCATATGTCTATACTGACGACATCCCATACCTGCAAATTCCTATGCTGACGACATGCGTTACCTGCATATGTCTACACTGATGACATGCCATACCTGCTTCTTATGTCTACACTGACGACATGCCTTACCTGCATATGTCTACATTGACGACATGCTATACCTGCATATGTCTACACTGACGACATGCTATACCTGCATATGTCTACACTGATGACATGCTATACCTGCATATGTCTACACTGATGACATGCTATACCTGCATATGTCTACACTGATGACATGCATACTGCATATGTCTACATGACGACTGCATACTGTATCTACACTGATGACATGCCATACCTGCATATGTCTACACTGATGACATGCTATACCTGCATATGTCTACACTGATGACATGCTATACCTGCATATGTCTACACTGACGACATGCTATACCTGCATATGTCTACACTGATGACATGCCATACCTGCATATGTCTACACTGATGACATGCTATATCTGCATATGTCTACACTGATGACATGCTATACCTGCATATGTCTACACTGATGACATGCTATACCTGCATATGTCTACACTGACGACATGCTATACCTGCATATGTCTACACTGATGACATGCCATACCTGCATATGTCTACACTGATGACATGCTATACCTGCATATGTCTACACTGATGACATGCCATACCTGCATATGTCTACACTGATGACATGCTATACCTGCATATGTCTACACTGATGACATGCCATACCTGCTTCTTATGTCTACACTGACGACATGCCTTACCTGCATATGTCTACACTGACGACATGCCATACCTGCATATGTCTACACTTACGACATGCCTTACCTGCATATGTCTACACTGACGACATGCCATACGTGCATATGTCTACACTGACGACATGTCTTACCTGCATATGTCTACATTGATGACATGCCATACCTGCATATGTCTATATTGACAACATCCTATACGTATATATGTCTTCACTGATGACATGCTATACCTGTTAATGTCTATACTGACGACACGCTACACCTGTATATGTCTACACTGATGACATGCTATACCTGCATATGTCTACACTGATGACATGCCATACCTGTATATGTCTACACTGATGACATGCTATACCTGCATATGTCTACACTGATGACATGCTATACCTGCATATGTCTACACTGATGACATGCTATACCTGCATATGTCTACACTGATGACATGCTATACCTGCATATGTCTACACTGATGACATGCTATAGCTGCATATGTCTACACTGATGACATGCTATACCTGCATATGTCTACACTGATGACATGCTATATCTGCATATGTCTACACTGATGACATGCTATACCTGCATATGTCTACACTGATGACATGCTGTACCTGCATATGTCTACACTGATGACATGCTATATCTGCATATGTCTACACTGATGACATGCTATACCTGCATATGTCTACACTGATGACATGCTATATCTGCATATGTCTACACTGATGACATGCTGTACCTGCATATGTCTACACTGATGACATGCTGTACCTGCATATGTCTACACTGACGACATGCTATACCTGCATATGTCTACACTGACGACATGCTATACCTGCATATGTCTACACTGATGACATGCTATATCTGCGTATGTCTTCACTGATGACATGCCATACCTGCATATGTCTACACTGATGACATGCTATACCTGTATATGTCTACACTGATGACATGCTATACCTGCATATGTCTACACTGACGACATGCCATACCTGCATATGTCTACACTGACGACATGCCTTACCTGCATATGTCTACACTGATGTTGGAACAGATGAAGTTACAATTATAGGTGCTAGATAGAACAAATATTTACTACGGTAAGACACTCATGAAACGTTATTACAACAATGCTTGTACAATCTAAGGAAAAAACGAAGTCGAAACGATTGAGGGATCATCTCACAAGAACGCTATTTAATATCAAACGTAATTACGTTCGTTTGAGGAAGGTTCAGGGACAGTTTCGTTTTAGCGTCGAACATTAGTGTTCATACTTTCGTATTTTATTCATCGCACAGATAAAGTGACTGAAGTATTGTATTATGCATTTTACCTAGTGATGGAGATAGGATTTTCATTCACATGTTATGCGTACAATTTACTGTTTTGGTGAATTTGGTTGTTGCCTAAAATCTGAGAAAAGAGGACATAGCTGCGTGTTTTGGTGATAATTAGTGTTACATTTTGCGAACCACGGGGTTTCTGGAAAGTGCGATTTTTAGAGAGATTCAATAAGGGTTTTAGCGGGTCTGAGGGAATTGGATAATTCTTCTGACTTTCAAAATGATTCGCCGCGAATAACTTTCAGTAGCTGCTGCCATCTCAATTCTTCAGTCTGATGACAGGCCGTATTGCTGTGACTTAGGGAGCTCAGCCCAGTCTATGTCACTTGTGTACCGACGTCCGTACCACAGAACATATCATTTCACCTGTCGACAGACGGTTGACATATACACTTAATATATATATATATATATATATATATATATATATATATATATATATATATATATATATAATATATATCATATATATATATATACACACACTCAAATATATATATATATATATATATATATATATATATATATATATATATATATTATTGAGAATTGATCATCGCAATTAATTGAGAAACAAAAGTTTGATTCATTTTATGAAAAAAAATCTGATTTCTATTTTGTATCTTCAACAAGTTTATTCTAGTAAACTGCAGGTCTAATAGACTTGATTGCAGTTGCTAATGGTTAGTTTTATTAATTACTCATGATAAACTCAAATAGCAATTCACTTTGTTTCCCTTCAATAAATGACAATAATAATAATAACAATAATAATAATAATAATAATAATAATGATAATGATAATGATAATAATAATAATAATAATAATAATAATAATAATAATAATAATAATAATAATAATAATAATAATAATAATAATAATAATAATAATAATAATAATAATAATAATAATATAATAATAATAATAATAATAATAATAATAATAATAATAATAATAACAACAATAATAATAATAATAATAATAATAATAATAATAATACCACTACTACTACTACTATTACTACTACTACTACTAATAATAATAATAATAGCAACAACAACAACAATAATAACAATACTACTAATGTTAGTAATAATTGTATCACTACAGCACCTCTATCCTCAAAAATGCAAGCTCAGATGCGAAACAAACAAAATCATTTAGCTTGATTATAAACGGAGTCAAATAAAAGTCCTCATTGTGGCATGGCACCGGCGAAAATGTATGGTGAAAAAGCAATTTCAAACAAATCTGTATTTTGTTTTTTACGAAATGTCGCTATAGTTTCAGAACATTGAATTGCAATAGTGAGTTGATTACAAATTGTTGACGGAGCTACAGTGAAGCACGTTTGCCAATATTCAGCTTAGTTTTAGCAACAAAAGTTTATGGGTATATGTATATATTATATATATATATATATATATATATATATATATATATATATATATATATATATATATATATATATATATATAGAGAGAGAGAGAGAGAGAGAGAGAGAGCAGACCTAGGTCAATCTCCGAACTGCGATCGCGCTCAGTTGCGTCGATTGCTGCTGATGCCGACAATCGAAACGTTACACAATAAGACGAACATTTAATTATAATTATGGTCGAACGGGTTTCTTTTAATAGGTTAGTAACTAGTTCCGCGCTTGGCAACGTCGTCTTTTTCCTGCGCGCGCGACGTACTCGCTGTCCATAAAACAACCATTACATCTGTGCAAATTTGATTTTATTGCCTCTGTTATAACGGCAGAATGATCCTCTACTTCATAAATAAAACCGACTTATGGAGATCTGTTGGCAGCTCCATAATCAGAATGTTTCGTGGTCTCGCGTCAAGATTGTACAAAACACGCGCCGGCGCAATTCATCGTGTTGATTTCTGCTAAACGTTAATGGGATGCGTGAAGCATTGCGTTTAGTGGAGACAGTCAGGTCGAAGACAACAGTCGACGATCGGCGAAGACAATTGCTCATAAAGCACGACTCATCGATTTGTTGAGTTATTTTGCGCTCCAAGTCTGGACTATAGATCATGGAGCGAACACGCGCTATATATCAAGCATCGTGGTGCCTATGGCTGGTGTTGTAACTGAGACAATTTAAACTACACTTGGGAAAAAACGAGAACACGAGCATAAATTGAGTCCATGTTTAAAACTATGATATTTTCTGGTTATAATATAACGAGTGGATGTGCTAAGGAAGATAATGGCCAGTTAACAATCACACGCGCACGCGCACGCGCACGCGCACGCGCACGCGCACGCGCACGCGCACGCGCACGCGCACGCGCACGCGCACGCGCACGCGCACGCGCACGCGCACGCGCACGCGCACGCGCACGCGCACGCGCACGCACACGCACTATCTGGACGAGGGCAGAAGGACGTACCGGAACTCGTTATGTTGAATATGTGTATTGTCATTAATTGTTTTATTGGCTTTACGCAGTACCTGCTTTTCATACAAAGCAGTGAGAGTGGATTGTTTGAGACCGGTTATTTTATAATGTTTATCAATGGTTCCCCAACTACTGCGTGGTTAGGGGATAGAAGACGTGCTTGAAAGTTGTGAGATGTTTTATATGTTTGAACACGTGACTGCAGGCACTACGCGTAGTCTATGTAATCGCGAGTCGAACTGTGACTGTTAAAGTGTTGTGTCAATGTATGAAATTAGTATTGCAAATAAGTTATTCTTATTTACTGAATTTGCTTGCATTTTTAAATGGTAGTTGTTTTATAATTGTTGATTCCCGCTACCGACCGGAAGTGGTCACGATTGATAGACCGGTTCGATTGGTTAAGCCGGAGAATGTGCTGCTACCCATTCACGTGGTGGTGCGCGTCAACGTCTGATCTTGTCAACGCTGCCTTGTATCTAACCCTATCTTCAGTCTAGGTCTAACTCTAAGCAAAATCAGAATCCAACAATTCTTGTATACCAAACCAACCACTGAAGGGCCCTTGTACTTGGAACGGTCGTCGGAAGCTCGGGCTCTTTCAATTACCTGGTGTGCGCGGCGAGCGGTGGCGCCATCGTGCGCAAACTAATTGATCTAAAAGGTTACAAGTGTAAACGAACGGGATACATCATTCATTCCCCAGATGGCAGCACAATTCACCGTCTCGGCAGAGGCCAATCTAATACATTGGACAGTCTTAGCTACATTTAAATTCCGCGAAACCCCGGCATGCGGGCTCAGTTTGTCCCGCTCTCAGTCCCCAGCGCTAAGAATAGAAAATTGCCAACTACAACAGCTAGTTGTTACATTATGTCTTAGCAATCATTATATAAAGTATTCGTTGGCTAAGATGTAGCACGATTCGGAATATTATGGTTTTCACATTCCACAAATGTTACAAAAAGGTAACACCTCAATCAGGGTTCACAAGGAAAATGTATTTTGCGTGTCTTCATACCTGCTAGGATCAGGCTAATCGCCAATTACTTTAATTATCGGCGTCATCGGACGTCTGGGATCCCATACAAAAATACAAATTTAACCTATTGTTCACGAATAACTGGAATAAAACATAACTTCCACGTTTCACGAGAAAGCAACAAATGGTTATTTGGCGTTAATTTTGCCAGGCGGCAGTTTGTAACTAACCCATTTCGCGCCTGTCATACTTTGACAGTTTCATCTGTTATCTGACTACTGGAAAACATCCACAAAGTTTGAAAAACAACTGCGTGAAGAAAGCAGTTTGAGGCGCCAGGCAAACAATAAATTTACTGTGCGTGATGGAGAGTTATTTTACAAATAAAGGCTCAATCGACACAGTTCTGAAGGTAATGTCAATATTGACCTATATCAGTTCATCTCCTGGCATACATCCCCAGAGGTGGCATTTATGTGAAAACTCACTTTTTTGTAATAAAAATCACTCTTTTCAACAGTAACCCTAATTTCACGTTCTCACTGAAATTGCCAATGGATGCCATGTACTAGCCACTTTAAAATAGTTATATATGAAAATCTCATGATTATTGTCAAGAAAATAAATATAATAGCGCATTAGAAGACCTAACATTCGATAATAAAAATGTCAGTGATTTAGGGGATGGGTTAGGCTTTTCACATAAAACGGGCGTGATGTTCGAGCTATAGAGATCATCCTGGGGTCAAATCGAAGCGTATGGCCATGGAAAGTTGTCTGTGCCCATTTTGTTACATACAAGGAATTGTGGATATTAATTTATGACACTAACTTGTGAGGCGAGGACGATTATTTTCAATTGTTGGGGACTCAATGGAACTCTGCGGAGTTGAATCCGGACAAACCCTTAAATCATGTACCACCGCCTTCTCCTCCCTAAGTCACGTACCACCGCCTTCTCCTCCCCCTAAATCATGTACCACCGCCTTCTTCAGGGTCTCACGATACTCTTTGCCAAATATTGTGTCTTTACAGCTAAGTTTGGGCCTACAGTGACAAAACACACCGCGAAATCAAGTTTACAATACAATACAGTACAGTACAATACAATACAATACAATACAATACCATACCATACACATACCATACCATACCATACCATACCATACCATACCATACCATACCATACCATACCATACCATACCATACCATACCATACCATACCATACCATACCATACCATACCATACCATACCATACCATACCATACCATACCATACCATACCATACCATACCATACCATACCATACCATACCTACCAACAGCACAGCACAGCACAGCACAGCACAGCACAGCACAGCACAGCACCGCACCGCACCGCACCGCACCGCACCGCACCGCACCGCACCGCACCGCACCGCACCGCACCGCACCGCACCGCACCGCACCGCACCGCACCGCACCGCACCGCACCGCACCGCACCGCACCGCACCGCACCGCACCGCACCGCACCGCACCGCACCGCACCGCACCGCACCGCACCGCACCGCACCGCACCGCACCGCACCGCACCGCACCGCACCGCACCGCACCGCACCGCACCGCACCGCACCGCACCGCACCGCACCGCACCGCACCGCACCGCACCGCACCGCACCGCACCGCACCGCACCGCACCGCACCGCACCGCACCGCACCGCACCGCACCGCACCGCACCGCACCGCACCGCACCGCACCGCACCGCACCGCACCGCACCGCACCGCACCGCACCGCACCGCACCGCACCGCACCGCACCGCACCGCACCGCACCGCACCGCACCGCACCGCACCGCACCGCACCGCACCGCACCGCACCGCACCGCACCGCACCGCACCGCACCGCACCGCACCGCACCGCACCGCACCGCACCGCACCGCACCGCACGCACCGCACCGCACCGCACCGCACCGCACCGCACCGCACCGCACCGCACCGCACCGCACCGCACCGTACAATACCGTACAATACCGTACAATACCGTACAATACCGTACAATACCGTACAATACCGTACAATACCGTACAATACCGTACAATACCGTACAATACCGTACAATACCGTACAATACCGTACAATACCGTACAATACCGTACAATACCAAACAACTGTATTGCCCCGACCGGGAAATTCATTTGCAGCGTTCGTAGAAAATATAAAATAGGAGTAGAAAAGAATAAACAAAATACAGGTAAATGCATAACTAAAACAGTATGTAAACATTAATCATCAGCAACATACATACAATGATTGACTTGTTCACGGAAACGTCAGAGGTGCTTGTCGTTGAGAAATCGTACAGACATCGGAATAAATGAATCACGTTTCCTATTTGTTTTAGATGTGATGGTTCTGAACCTTCTGGATGAGGACAGAAGGACGTTCTCGTTATGTACAATATGTGTATTGTCATTAATTGTTTTATTGGCTTTACGCAGTACCTGCTTTTCATACAAAGCATTGAGAGTGGATTGTTTGAGACCGGTTATTTTATAATGTTTATCAATGGTTCCCCAACTACTGCGTGGTTAGGGGATAGAAGACGTGCTTGAAAGTTGTGAGATGTTTTATATGTTTGAACGCGTGACTGCAGGCACTACGCGTAGTCTATGTAATCGAGTCGGACTGTGACTGTTAACAAGATTTAACAAGATTTAACAAGATTGCCACCTAGAGATTCAACTCTAGATGGCAGGTAGACTAGGAAGCCATTTGGCTTTACGAGAGTCCAACCTATCTATCTAGGTATACCCCGCCCGTCTTAGGTATATGTCGATTTTATTTTTAAATATATTAACACTACTAGCACCTACACAATCAGCTGATAATCTGTTCCATTCGTTTACTGTTCTTTGTGAAAATGAATTTGAATGAATTTTCTAATATCCAGTCTACACTGCTTCTTTGCTAATGTAACTCCATGTCCTCTAGTCCTCCTCTCTTCCTTGACTGTGAAAAAATATTTCTGTCAATATTTTCATACCCATTAAATATTTTAAACACCTCAATCTGATCTCCTCTTAATCTTCTGGTTTCTAGTGTTGTTAAACCACATTCTTTTAGACGCATTTCATAACTAATATTCCTGAGTTTTGGTATCATTTTGGTTGCTCTCCTTTGTACTCTTTCTAGCATATCAATATCCTTCTTGCGATATGGCCTCCATGCTTGTATACAATATTCTAAGTGAGGCCTAACTATTGTTTTATACAGCGGTATTATTAGTTCTTTTTCTTTGTACACTATATTTCGCCTAATTAATCCAAGAATTTGGTTTCCCTTCGCTGCTGCAATTCCACACTGCTCTGATACCTTCATGTCAGCACTAATAGTTAACCCTAAGTCCTTTTCCTTTAAGGTAGTATTTAGTACAGTACCACCCATTGTATATTGTGCATCTTCATTCCCATGTCCTGTGTGGAGGCACTTACACTTTCCAAAATTAAACAGCATTTGCCACTTCTCAGACCATTTATCAACTTATTAAGATCATCTTGTAAATGCTGTCTCTCTGCATCACTTTTAATTTTCCTAAACACTTTTTGTGTCGTCCGCAAACTTCAACACATTGCTTGTTATGTCATCATCCAAATCATTGATATATATTAAGAATAAAATAGGTCCCAGTACTGATCCCTGCGGTACTCCACTCAAAACCGATTTCCAGTTTGAAACCTTCCCATCAACTACTACTCTTTGTCTTCTATCAATAAGCCATTTTTCTATCCAGTTGATCATACCATTTCCCTATGCCATGGGCCTTTAGTTTAAGTAGTAGTCTTTGGTGTGGCACTTTGTCAAAGGCTTTTTTAAAATCCAAATAGATTATATCTACTGGTGATCCCTCATATACCCACTTTGTGACATCTTCCAAAAAACATAACATATTTGTTAAGCATGACCTCGCTGTTAAAACCCATGTTGAGATGGGTTTATCAAGTTATTTTTAACAAGAAAATCAACCAGGTGATCTTTAATTAGTCTTTCTAATAGTTTGCAAATCACCGATGTTAAACTCACTGGTCTATAGTTCTCTGACTTGTTTCTCGAACCTTTTTTAAATAATGGTATAATGTTTGCTTCTTTCCATTCTAACGGAACTATTCCCTCCTCTAATGACAAATTGAACACTGTTGCAAGCGGTATGCTGATTTGTTCTACAATTTCCAATAGTAATTTGGGAGGAATCCCATCCACTCCAGGTGATTTATTGTCCTTCATATCTCTTATTTTCATAGCTACCATTGTTGGGGTTACAATTAGTTGTCCTAAATAGTCAAACTCTCTCCCTTCGAACTTAGTCTCAAGTACTGGTAATATACTAATATCTTCCCTGGTAAACACCGAACTAAAGTACTCATTTAGGTTTTCTGCCATTAAGAATCCCTCTGTTATTATGTTTCCATCACTACCTTCTAGAGGACCGACCTTATCCTGAACTTTCTGTTTACTTCGGACATACGCATAAAAACTCTTGCTGTCATGTTTTATATTAAAAGCTATTTATTGTTCGTAGCTTCTCTTTGAATTTCTAATTTCAGTTGTAGCTTGATTAAGTGCTTCTTTATAAAAGCGATAGTCTTCTTCACTTCCAGTATGTCTATATCTCTTCCAAATCATTTGCTTGTACTTGATTTTTCTAATGGCTTCCTTCGATAAGTGTTTCTTCTTTGACCGTTTCCCCTGTATTTTCAACGGAACAAATTTGTCAACGACGCAGTCAATTTCACTCTTTAAAATATTCCAGCATTCTGTTGCTGTCTTATTCTTCAGTGTTTTATTCCAGTCTATCTTTGCTATATATTCCCTCATGTCCTTATATTTTCCTTTGTGAAAATGTTTCCTGTGCCTTATTTTTCTATTCCGTTCTCCCTTTACTTTGATGATAACATGTATCTGGTTGTGATCACTACCCCCCAGTGGCTCACATATCTTGAGATTATCAACAAATTCCTTCTGTGAGCTCAATACTATGTCTAACACATTCTCGCCCCTGGTTGCTTCTAACACATGTTGAGAAAGGAAACTATCTTGAACTAAATTTAAAAACTCTTGATCCTCTCTCCCGGTACTCTGTAGAGATGTCCACTGTATATGCCCATGGTTAAAATCCCCCATACTAATACAGTCCCGTTTACTCACTTCTTTGATAGCGTTATGTATTTTTTCATTCTCTTCTATGCTTATGTTTGGACTCCGATACACTAACCCAACAGTTAATGTTGAGTTTCCTGTAACTATGTTACACCAGACAGCTTCTTCACATTCTGCTTCTTTTTCTAATTTTATTTCATAAGCTTGGATGGATTCTTTAATATATAAAATAACTCCGCCTCCCCTTCTTCCTAATCTATCTTTCCTAAACATTACATATCCTGTCATTCCTAATTCGGCTTCTGATATATTGGGGGTGGCCCAAGATTCAGTTATACCTATTACGTGAGGGTCAATATCTTCTACCATATTGTTTAGTTCATTTCTTTTGTTTACTATGCTCCATGCATTTAAACAAACACATTTATAACCAAATTCCGTAGAGCTTTCCATGCTGTTCTTTGCTGATTTCTTTTTGCTATCTTTATCTATGCCTCTAATATTTGGCTTCTCTGTGTATCCCCCCTGCGAAACTAGTTTAAAAAGTTGCAACCTGTTCCATTGTCCATCGATCGAAGCAGGTTCTCGGAGAACACTGCTGTGCCCTTTCCGCTTAAATGGAGGCCATCTGTCATATACATATCTTCTTTCCCAACAACATATCCCCACAAATCTACAAATCCAACTCCTTCTTCTTCACACATCTGCTCTAGTAATGCGTTAATTGCCATCCTCTTGCAGTTTCTATACATTACTCCCCTTCCCCTCATCACTGGCAAGATTCCTGATAGTATGATATGTTCAACTCTTGTCTTCTTCAGTGTCTCTACCAACTCTCTGTATCTCTTTACTATCCTGGTTGTTCCATCCCTGTCTGCATTATTCGTCCCTACGTGTACCAATATAGACACCCCTTGGCCATGCCCTAATACATTCTCTACCCGTTCAGTCACATGCTCTATCCTAGCCCCCGGAAGACAAACAACAACGTCTTCTCCTTTGCTTAATGTCCTGTCTGTCTTTCGCAAAATGGAGTCTCCCATAAATACCCTTTCTGTTCTCAATGCCCCCTCGATCACTGCTTCAGAGTAGCTCCTCCGTTTTGCATCTCCCTGGTTGCTGACTTTTCCCCCTGCCGCTTTCTCTGTTGTTCCTTTCTTTCCTGTCTCTTTTCTTCCTGTCATCGTCCTTGTTATTGACTTCCGTTTGGTCACATCTACTCTCACTTCCTTTCTTCCATTCGTCTTTCCTCCTGCCGAATCTACTTCTCTCATATACTGTCCCCTTGTCCCTCCCTCCTTCTCTACTGTCACTTTCTCCCCTGTCACCTTCCTGCATGTCATGTTTCCTGTTGTTCTTTCTCCATTTGTTTTCCTTGCAATCACCCTCCCACCACTCTCCATCCCCTTCACAATATCCGTTAGCCTAGCTAACTCTGCTGTCAGACAGTCCATTTTCCAACACCCTAAACATTGGAACGTAAACCCTTCTTCCGTTGTCTCTGACCAAGTTTTTCCGCACCCCGATACGGCAAAATCCACCAAGCTGTGGCAGTGGTTACACACCAAGTGCCTCCTTGCCTTCACTTGCCGCTTGCCAGGTGCCATATTACGATTTGTCAAAATCAATTCTTAGTTTAAACCAACTTAGTCTTTAGAAAGACTGTTTGTTTATTGTGTACAGCAACTGCAGCACATTTTATGTTATAAACAACTTACTACCTATGCTACCATGAACAATAAGTTTAGTCTGTACTGGTACCGTTCCCTAGCGGAAACGTTGGACACTACCTATATAAACAAACAAGGGTTTCCTACTAAAACACTTGTTTATTTTTAATAACAATGATACCTATTCACAGTATTATCTTACACATGTAGTTGTTATGCTTATTGCTTTATCTCTTATAAACTATATCAAATAAAGAGATTTGCTCAATCTTGTTTACAATTTGTCGAAGCCCAGATTACCCTATTATCACCCACGAATCTAATCTGTTCACAAATACTGTTAACTAACAAACGTTTACCAAAACTACTACTCAATATATGTCCAGTACAGCTTTATGAATAACCACACAAGAATAATACTTATCAATCAATATTTCCGCTTGTTTTTCAAATTTTATACACCACCAATTTCAAACCTCTAAATCCACCAATTTTCCCGCCAATTTGTTAAAGTGTTGTGTCAATGTATGAAATTAGTATTGCAAATAAGTTATTCTTATTTACTGAATTTGCTTGCATTTTTAAATGGTAGTTGTTTATAATTGTTGATTCCGGCTACCGACGGGAAGTGGTCACGATTGATAGACCGGTTCGATTGATTAAGTCGGAGAGTGTGCTGCTACCCATTCACGTGGTGGTGCGCGTCAACGTCTGATCTTGTCAACGCTGCCTTGTATCTAACCCTTGTATCTTACCCGTCTTTTTCCTGCTCGCGCTACGTACTCGCTGTCCATAAAACAACCATTACATCTGTGCAAATTTGATTGTATTGCCTCTGTTATAACGGCAGAATGACCCTCTACTTCATAAATAAAACCGACTTATGGAGATCTGTTGGCAGCTCCATAATCAGAATGTTTCGTGGTGAGCGTGGTCTCGCGTCAAGATTGTACAAAACACGCGCCGGCGCAATTCATCGTGTTGATTTCTGCTAAACGTTAATGGGATGCGTGAAGCATTGCGTTTAGTGGAGACAGTCAGGTCGAAGACAACAGTCGACGATCGGCGAAGACAATTGCTCATAAAGCACGACTCATCGATTTGTTGAGTTATTTTGCGCTCCAAGTCTGGACTATAGATCATGGAGTGAACACGCGCTATATATCAAGCATCGTGGTGCCTATGGCTGGTGTTGTAACTGAGACAATTTAAACTACACTTGGGAAAAAACGAGAACACGAGCATAAATTGAGTCCATGTTTAAAACTATGATATTTTCTGGTTATAATATAACGAGTGGATGTGCTAAGGAAGATAATGGCCAGTTAACAATCACACGCGCACGCGCACGCGCAAACGCACACGCACTATCTGGACGAGGGCAGAAGGACGTACCGGAACTCGTTATGTTGAATATGTGTATTGTCATTAATTGTTTTATTGGCTTTACTCAGTACCTGCTTTTCATACAAAGCAGTGAGAGTGGATTGTTTGAGACCGGTTATTTTATAATGTTTATCAATGGTTCCCCAACTACTGCGTGGTTAGGGGATAGAAGACGTGCTTGAAAGTTGAGCACTACGCGTAGTCTATGTAATCGAGTCGGACTGTGACTGTTAAAGTGTTGTGTCAATGTATGAAATTAGTATTCCAAATAAGTTATTCTTATTTACTGAATTTGCTTGCATTTTAAAATGGTAGTTGTTTTATAATTGTTGATTCCCGCTACCGACCGGAAGTGGTCACGATTGATAGACCGGTTCGATTGGTTAAGCCGGAGAATGTGCTGCTACCCATTCACGTGGTGGTGCGCGTCAACGTCTGATCTTGTCAACGCTGCCTTGTATCTAACCCTACCTTCAGTCTAGGTCTAACTCTAAGCAAAATCAGAATCCAACAATTCTTGTATACCAAAACAACCACTGAAGGGCCCTTGTACTTGTTTACCTGGTGTGCGCGGCGAGCGGTGGCGCCATCGTGCACAGACTAAATGCTCTAAAAGGTACCAGTGTAAACGAACGTGATACTTCATTCATTCCCCAGATGGCAGCACAGTTCACCGTCTCGCTACATTTACATTCCGCGAAACCCCGGCCTGCGGGCTCAGTTTGTCCCGCTCTCAGTCCCCAAGTCCAGCGCTAAGAATAGAAAATTGCCATCTACAACAGCTAGTTGTTACATTATGTCTTAGCAATCATTATATAAAGTATTCGTTGGCTAAGATGTAGCACGATTCTGAATATTATGTTTTTCACATTCCACAAATGTTACAAAAAGGTAACACCTCAATCAGGGTTCACAAGGAAAATGTATTTTGCGTGTCTTTATAGCCGCTAGGATCGCCAATTACTTTAATTATCGGCGTCATCGGACGTCTGGGATCCTATACAACAATTACAATTTAACCTTTTGTTCACGAGAAAGCAACTAATGGTTACTTGGCGTTAATTTTGCCAGGCGGCAGTTTGTAAATAACCCATTTCGCGCCTGTCGGATTTTGTGTTTACAGGTGTTGTTTTCGCGTCATTCGATATTGATTAATGTATGAAGAATTGTACATCTAGTGAAATAGACCTCGAAAACATGGGACGTCTAAGGGGAATCTGTCATATTTTGGCAGTTTCATCTGTTATCTGACTACTGGAAAACATCCACACAGTTTGAAAAACGACCGTGGGAAGAAAGCAGTTTGAGACGCCAGGCAAACAATGAATTCACTGTGCGTGATGGAGAGTTATTCTGAAAAAGGCTCAATCGGCACAGTGCTGAAGGTAATGTAAATATTGACCTATATAAGTTCATCTCCTGGCATACATCCCCAGAGGTGGCATTTATGTGAACACATTGTAGATCAAATCACTCTTTTCAACACTAACCCTAATTTCACGTTTTCACTGAAATTGCTAATGGGTGCCATGCACTAGCCACTGTAAAATAGTTATATATGAAAATTTGAGACAATGTAACTGACGTATTCTGCTTCAATATAATATCTTGTAAATTCGGGAAGTTATGATATTTGCCTCTAAGACAAATTAAAGTACTATCCACGCTATTCAAGTTGTAATAACAAATCACTCTAAGTCACCGGTCGACTGGAATCCCATACATAGTTACATATTTAATTTTTAACACATCCACCAAATCTCACGTAACTCAACATTTTCAAAAGACAGCTGAATACTTACCAAATTACGGAGGAACGTCCTACTGAATCTATGAAAATATATTTGTGGCATTTTAATTATCCGCATGGGCATAAAATAGAATATAATGTCGCACTATTAAAAAAATGGTATGCTGTCTATTAAAAGAAAAAACATATTGAAACATATTCCCTCTGAACAAGTATAGCAAACACAACGCATTTTTCATATTTTAACTCATATCAACTATAAGTGTTCATAAGGATTATGAAATGGCCTACAAAAACAAGATATTAAAAACTTCACTAAGAACGTCAATATCCCACTGAGTGCAAAGGATGGGCACTTTCTGTTTCGATATGGGATCTTTAGGAAAATGTGCTCCCATATATCATACACAATTAGTCAATTATCATGTGTATCTCATTTCATTTAATGTGTCTGAAGTCATCTGATATATTATTGCTATCTAGAGCTACGCGACGTTACGGTGATTGTATAGTCCTTCAAAATTATATTTAGTATATGGACTGATTTATTAATGATTTTTTACTTTGTCAATAACAGTCAGTATTTGTCTCTTACAGTTCGAGAACTCCGTGTGATATCTGATGCCAACGACCGTCAGCACATCGATAAAGTATGTTTGCCAGTTCGGTTGCTGCTCAGCCAGTCAAGTTGTACTGGATAAGTGGATTTAAAAGAAACACTTTAAACAACTATTTGTTTTATAAAGAAGAACATTCAACATTAAATAAACCATCATGCTTTTGTGACCTGTAAAAACGCCAGTTTTCAGTATTGTTTGAGACAGCACTCGAATGGTTGGTTGTCTTTGTTTTGGGAATTACCCGAGACGAAACAAACGTAGAAGACGTTTGATATTCGCGTTAAGGTGGTTATCAGACTCCCGACTTGTCTCTCTCCCAAGGCCGATAGTATCCAAAAAGGGGACGTAGCCACATGGCTTAATACGTTATTCTACATATGTTATAATTTATGTATTGTGTCATTTTGATTCTGTAAAACATAAATAAGTTTTCTGTTAACTAGCACCTAAAAACATCTCCTGTCTAGCCTAATCTCGCAGAGATTACTCAACAATATTTAATTCAAACCTATTAAGGTTTGCAGAATGTTGAGACACGAAAATCTGAAATGCATAATCAATACATATGTAAAATTATTCCTAACCTGTTTGCAATATTATCCATTTATAATGGCATTATATTGCGCCCGTGAGTGCTTGCATATGCTTGCGTGTGTGTGCCTGTGTGTTTAAGGTATGTTAACCTTTCCCTCCTAGAAAACGTACACCTCGCGGTGGCGTGACTTAAAGGATTAATCTACTATATGTCGTCCTGTTTCATCATGTTTCATGTTTATGCCGTATTAAATGGCACGTACCAATACTCACTGTAGTATCCTGCACATTAGGTTGTATGTAATAATAATCACTCCCCGTTAACATAAATAATACCGGCTCCCTCCGAATGAATAATAAAGGCGCTATGCGGCTGTCAGCCATGTTTAACAGGCGTGTTAGTGTTGGTCTTGAATACTCCGTTAAAATATCACACATAGGAACCGCGTTTCGTGTGTGGACGTATATGTAATATTAACCAGACGGGAATGCGTTGCCAGTAAACACAATACGCGAGTTACGTCATGACGGTAATTGCACATTCCCCGACGTAGAATTACGACTGTCGAATGTAACTTTAGATTCCAGCGCTCTGCTTGGCGTGCTGCGTGTTCTTTCCGTTGTCATTTCGTTTATCTAATGGCAACTGTGCGTGCCGAACGTTCACAAACAGGATATATTTGCAAAATATGATTAATTTGTTGGAAATGATGTAATAAAATATGCCTTACCGGCGATTCTGCTAATGACGTAATGCGTTGTTGTTACAGGGAAACAACGTAACTGATGCCAACTAACAATCATTATAAGGAAATCACGATGTTTCATCTCAATTATCGAACGTAAAATAACCATTCGGCAGAGGAAGTACTCTTGCAATTACTGTCTACAGTATCAGTACAGAGAGGTCGGTTTGGCATCAATGGCTCTGTCTCCATCTGTTATTTCGGATTTGCTGTTTAAAAGGACAATAACATACAGTTACTCTTGTGAAATCTTACTTTTGTAAAGTGACACTTATAAATACACACAGCCAAAGTTGGATTGTATTCAATTAGTAAATTACGAAATACGTATCCGGGATATTTTCTTCAAAATCATCGACAATGTGCTGACCATCGCATTATTGTACACAACACACACTGCCATTATGTCACGATACACACAACAAACACTGCCACTAGGTCACGATATACACAACACACACTGCCACTAAGTCACGATATACACCACAAACACTGCCACTAGGCCACGATATACAAAACAAACACTGCCACTAGGTCACGATATACACCACAAGCACTGCCACTAGGCCACGATATACACCATAAACACTGCCACTAGGCCACGATATACACCACAAACACTGCCAATAGGTCACGATATACACCACAAACACTGCCACTAGGTCACGATATACACCACAAACACTGCCACTAGGCAACGATATACACCACAAACACTGCCACTAGGCCACGATATACACAGCAAACACTGCCAATAGGTCACGATATACACCACAAACACTGCCACTAGGCCACGATATACACCACAAACACTGCCACTAGGTCACGATATACACCACAAACACTGCCACTAGGCCACGATATACAAAACAAACACTGCCACTGGGTCACAATATACAAAACAAACACTGCCACTAGGTCACGATATACACCACAAACAATGCCACTAGGTCACGATATACACCATAAACACTGCCACTAGGTCACGATATACACCACAAACACTGCCACTAGGCCACGATACACACAACAAACACTGCCACTAGGTCACAATATACAAAACAAACACTGCCACTAGGCCACGATATACACCACAGACATTGCCACTAGGCCACGATATACACCACAAACACTGCCACTAGGCCACGATATACACCACAGACACTGCCACTTGGCCACGATATACACAACAAACACTGCCGTAGGCCAATATATACACCACAAACACTGCCACTAGGCCACGATATACACAACAAACATTGCCACTAGACCACAATATACACCACAAACACTGCCACTAGGCCACGATATACACAACAAACATTGCCACTAGACCACAATATACACCACAAACACTGCCACTAGGCCACGGTATTCACGACAGACATTGTCACTAGACCACAATACATACCACAAACACTGCCACTAGGCCACGATATACATCACAACACTGCCACTAGGCCACGATATACACCACAAACACTGCCATTAGGCCACGATATACACCACAGACACTGCCACTAGGCCACGATATACACCACAAACACTGCCACTAGGCCACGATATACACCACAGACACTGCCACTAGGCCACGATATACACAACAAATAGTGCCACTAGCCCACAGTATACACCACAAACACTGCCACTAGGCCACGGTATTCACCACAGACATTGCCACTATACCACAATACACACCACAAACACTGCCACTAGGCCACGGTTGACACCACATACATTGCTACTAGACCACAATACACACCACAAACACTGCCACTAGGCCACGATATACACCACAGACATTGCCACTGTACCACAATATACACCACAAACACTGCCACTAGGCCACGATAAACACCACAAACACTGCCACTAGGCCACGATATACACCACAGACACTGTCACTAGACCACAATATACACCACAAACACTGCCACTAGGCCACGATATACACGACAGACATTGCCACTATGCCACAATACACACTACAAACACTGCCACTAGGCCACGATATACACAACCCACATTGCCACTAGACCACAATATACACCACAAACACTGCCACTAGGCAACGGTATTCACCACAGACATTGCCACTAAACCACAATACACACCACAAACACTGCCACGGTTTACACCACATACATTGCCACTAGAAAACAATACACACCACAAACACTGCCACTAGGCCACGGTATACACCACAGACACTGCCACTAGACTTTGGTATATCGACTCGATAATCTTAAGTATTAAACACAAACATAGGTATATCCATTTTAATCACTGAAATATTCATATATTCATCTACACAATCGCTTGTAGAAGAATAAAATATCAAAACAGCAACATGACATCTACAGTCGACTGCAATGTGACAATAAGTAACAGGAAAACATACGATACAATTCATATGTGAGGATTATATTACGATCACCCGCGTATTTGATATTGCACTGTCCTACTTTTTCAGATAAAACACACTGCTTGATATAACAGATGAACTTAGTATGTGACTGTGAAAGTGGCTAGATACAATACGTGCTGTGAAACGGAGAACTATTTACTTATATATTAAAGTAATATTTATGATTACACAAGTAGTAATTTCTACTCACATCGACGTTTCTGCCACCATCAGCGGCCTTCATCAGGAACTGAATTGTCACTGCTCGCTAGTGACAATTCTATTATTTACTTATATATTCTGAGCGATAGAAGGTACAATGATATATCCACATACAATACAACAATTTATTTCACATTTGTCCATGTAGAAATATGTAATGTAATATGGTTTATGTATGTGAGCACTCCATGACGAATGTTATACCCGCCTCCTAATCGTCTACCAAGCTGTGTAGCGTGTGTCCTTCAGCGTATCGCCTGCCCGTGTGTGTACCTTGTTTTCACCACCGTATCGTGTACCCTTCAGCGTATTGAGGCACATATTCAGTAGTGTATTGTTGCTTCTTTTGTTCAGAAATTTCTGCCGAACAGCCGTAGAAACATGTAGTCTTCGAAGCTGCAATGACATGTGTGAAATGTTCAAGTTAGCTCAATATTCTCTCGGTAGTAAGAGACAGGCAGTATATAAACACACACACACGCATGCACGCACGCACGCACGCACGCACGCACGCACGCACGCACGCACACACACACACACACACACACACAACACACACACAACCTCATGAATGTGTGCAATTGAGCTATGAAACGAAGACAGCGCCCCCTACCTGAGGTCCCCGAGTGTAGGGTCGAAGGGGTGATTGCCCCGCTTAAATGCGGTCAAGGACAGCGTGTGCTCTGGACACGTGGTCGGACACCATTCGCTCTCACTGCAACGTCAAACAATTGATTAGCAAATAAATTATTCGGAACACTGGTAATTTCATAGATTGTCGCCCTTCGACAATATTTACCAAAAACAAAAACTTCATTCATTTCAAGATTACTGTGCGGCTAAAAGTCCAATCCAGTGTTTATTAATATGCTAGACAGCTAACAGATCAGATCGATTTAAATGGTCGATTAATCGACTTTGCTGCTTCTTTGCTAATTCGTTAAATGCCATACGTTGCCGTCGTTTTCGCCATCATTTGGATATGATAACTGGGCAGCATCGCAGAACAAATTCTATGGTAAGAGTTTGAAAGAAGATTGTATATCTAAAACAAAAACATCGTGTATTAATGTAATCATTTAATGTTCAGCTTTGTTTCCGTCATCGCAAAACCGGCTCTTCCTTCATGGTGGCATTTATTTAAGTAATTATATTATTGATATTCCCACGATGTTTCACACCAAGACCACTGTGATTTGAAAGTTAATTTGAGACGTGTATTCTCTGTGCTCTGTTCATAGAATAATAGGCCTAGTTTGTAAAACAATCGGTACCGTCATAATAAAAAAAACCAATTATATGGTATTTAACTACGGCGGTATATTTGTTGTCGTGATATTGCAACGCAAACACAAGCAAAATGTTTTTAAATGTTACAAATTAAAACCTTAGACCCGAACAGAGATAATTGGATAACATTTAGCCAACACCCAGAAAAACAATTCATAAACCATTATTAAACTCTATTACATAAACTATTATTGCAGAGGAGACATTTGCTAGTGTTGTCAATGATGACTATACAGGTTTAGATACTGTGATTTTGTATTGCACTGTTGTACTTCCGAAGAAATGATGTGGTATTATGTGTAGAATTTCGGTAGACTAGATTTATTGATGCGAGGGCGATATTCGTAAAATACTGACAAAGTCGTAATCTAAAATGTTGTATTACTGGCGTCTTAACAAGTGCGCCATGTTATTTCATCGTTTTGTCGCTATATTTAACCACAAGTGTCAACACCGTGAAATATTCTCTTCTCGGGTGCAAATGTTTCATACGTGTTTACAAAAAATAGTGTTTTATTGCACTTTAGTGATCTAATTAGCGCTGCATTGGGCATACAACTGTGCGGTTATTGCCAATTCCGTGCGCGGCAACGGCTGATTATTGTGCAATTCGCGACGCCATTTTGACCATAGTTGTGCTCTTAAAACAGTGTTTGTTAACCATAAAGTGCCCTTTGACTTTTCTCTAATGTTCACAGGTGGCACGTATACTGTATTGGTAGGTTCGAAACGATTTTCAGTGCGTGATTTTGACAAATCTAAAAAACGATACGATGATGGAGAATAATGTTTGCATGAACCACACCTGTGTCGCGATCACTGGACTGTATATATCGCATACGGGAGAGAGAAATGGAGATTCTTCAATGTATTGCCTAATCATTGTAGCGTCATAGCAGACAGAAGACATGGTTGACATACCTGCATAAAAGGTCGCACAGTTCTTTCTGGTTCATTTGTCTGCCCTGGGAGATTTGCCTGAAGATGTTTGTACCGCTTTTTGCGCGAGAGTTGTTTTCTGCGAGTGTTTGCGAGAAGCACAAGACCAGGACGCACAGGATGGCATGGCGGATCACGACCGCCATTCTGACTGACAGGAAACTCTGCAAGAGGAAGACAATGACACATTTGGTCACGCGTGACACGTCAACAATACTCGCCAATAAACAGTTTTGTATTTATTACTACTCTCATTGTGACGTGTGTGTGTGTGTGTGTGTGTGTGTGTGCGTGCGTGCGTGCGTGCGTGCGTGCGTGCGTGCGTGCGTGCGTGCGTGCGTGCGTGCGTGCGTGCATGCGTGCGAGTATGTTGGTATGGAAATAAACAAAATTGTTCCGAGAAGGAAAAATATCGGTAGGAAATAACCTCAGGTCTCCCAATACTAAGCATTAGCCTCTAATCCAAAATTAAGTGTTACTGAAATAGCCGGTGAACGGAGAGTGGTGTCATTAACTAGATGACTTGACGTTTAAGCTCTTTCTCCAAGACACATTCGTCACACCAACCGCTGACATCACGGCTGCGTTTAAGACCACGTCACACCCTCCACACTAGTAACTTGACATCACAATCACACGGACCACTGATTTGGCGGCTGCCGTGAAGGACCACGGCACACAGACCACATACGGTGTAGGACCACGGTATATAAACCACATACGGTGTAGGACCACGGTATATAAACCACATACGGTGTAGGACCACGGTATATAAACCACATACGGTGTAGGACCACGGTATATAAACCACATACGGTGTAGGACCACGGTATATAAACCACATACGATGTAGGACCACGGTATATAAACCACATACGGTGTAGGACCACGGTATATAAACCACATACGGTGTAGGACCACGGTATATAAACCACATACGGTGTAGGACCACGGTTTTAAAAAAAACCCAAAAAAAATACGGTGTAAGACCACGGTATATAAACCACATACGGTGTAAGACCACGGTATATAAACCACATACGGTGTAAGACCACGGTATATAAACCAAATACGGTGTAAGACCACGGTATATAAACCAAATACGGTGTAAGACCACGGTATATAAACCACATACGGTGTAAGACCACGGTATATAAACCAAATACGGTGTAAGACCACGGTATATAAACCAAATACGGTGTAAGACCACGGCATATAAACCACATACGGTGTAAGACCACGGTATATAAACCAAATACGGTGTAAGACCACGGTATATAAACCACATACGGTGTAAGACCACGGTATATAAACCAAATACGGTGTAAGACCACGGTATATAAACCAAATACGGTGTAAGACCACGGTATATAAACCACATACGGTGTAAGACCACGGTATATAAACCAAATACGGTGTAAGACCGTAATAAAACATACGGTGTAAGACCACGGTATATAAACCACATACGGTGTAAGACCACGGTATATAAACCAAATACGGTGTAAGACCACGTCAAGAAAACTTGGAGCGCGATGGAGAAAGTAATGGCTGGCGGCGACACCATAAATTAGATGATTGAAAATGTCCATTAACGCAACGACTTACTCCAGTTGAAAGCTAAACCCGGAGAGACCACTGGCGCTGTTAGGTGGAAAATCGCATTATCACTAAACCATGACAAAAATCAGTATAAGAAGCTTTGTTGTGACCTAGAATAAGACCTAATCACTCACACAGAGCGTCGTACGCACACAGCAACTAATGAACGAAGAGTATTCTTGCACAGCTATCCACCAATGTATGTAGAAAAAACTAATTCACACACCTGAGTAAGTTGTATCATAGTAAAGTGAACGAACTTGTGCAAACTCCCACCCTGCATCACAGGATCGAAGCCGTATTATCTTGATTGAGAGTCCGATGCTTCAGTCACTGAGTCACAGCGCTCTACAAAGGAAACCAGCCTGGACGTGTCCCCAGCAGTGGTCATTAGATGCCTTGGCAGACTGTCCTGCATTGCTTCAATTAATACTGCCTGGAAATTAGTATCATCAGCCACAATTGGTCACACCCCGTTCATCTGACATTTCACAACCGGATTAACGAGCAACGAACAATCGTCGACCTACTGCACCACGCGAAGTGAAACTTGCCGGTGGCTGCCACTCCCTGGCAAACAGGCAGAAACAATCTAGCTCTCTCCCTTCCTTTGTATTTAGCAACTACGTGAACAATGCGCTGTTCTAATCACAAGGGCTTGCGAACAATGCCACTCCGCCGTGGAGGCAGTGATTGGTCGAAGCCTACGTCAGAACGCCCGAATATATGTATACAAACCGAAATAAAACATAATTGTTCATATCCTACAGTGTTCGTATAAATCGGCACGTATATAGACGCCCACAACATAAGATATAGTCACCGTAAATACACGCACGCATGAATACAATTGTACGACCATTACTCGGTGCTTAACTACTGCCAAAATGAATGCAAATCTTGCGCGGCTAAGAACCGTAGAATTACTGCTGTGACATTTCGAGCGGCTTTCATACACAAAGTACGGGCAGGTTTCCGTTTCCCAACTCCGTGCTCGCACAGAAATGAACGTAGCAGCCATTGAAACGAAGATATAAATAATACTCCTGCTATCGTCATCTCGGACCTCCTGCCTTTCTTCACGAGAGTCTGGTAAATAATAGCATGTTTACGTATTTATTCGATTATTCACACGGGTTGTGCGTGCGTGTTGTGTGTGCCACATACCGTGCGGCAGCTTTGTGCTGTCAAATGCAGACGCCCGCAGGGGAGTCGTTAACCTTTGTGTGGATAGCGTTTCTTGAATTCAGTGTTATATTAATATCTTCAGCGAATATAATTAACAGTTTATACACGTGTACATACACAGACACACACACACAAACACAAACATAAACACACACATAATACACACACACTAACACAAACACACACAAACACACATGCACACGCGTACGCATACGCACACACACGCGTGCGCGCACAAACACACATACAGACACACACACGCACCACGCGTGCACGCACGCACACACACACGCACGCACATACACACACACACACACACACACACACACACACACACACACACACACACACACACACACACCACACACACACACACACACACACACACACACACACACACACACACACACACACATACACACACACATACACATACACACACACACACACACGCACACACGCACGCACACACACACACACACACACACACACCACAGCGACGTTAATACTTGTTGTTGAATGGGCGAGTGATTGAAAATTTGGAAACTACTAGACCTGTTGGAACCATGTTGAAGATTTAGCTGAAGTTTGATTACGTGATAAATATACCAAGGAGAAAGTGGCCGCCAAAAGAGAAGAGAGGTTTGAAGAAAGAAGGATGGCGAAGATAGAGAATCAAGGCTAACTTGTCAGGAAGTGACTTATCCATAAGCTCCTCTGCTCAAGTGTCAAACCTATTTCGATCGGCGACTCTGTGAGGTGTTGCCGTATTCCTGCAATGCTATGTGTTTGCGTTTAAGATGCGCAATCTGTATCTACTCACAACTTTTCCAAATTAAACCTCTAACCTATAAACAGTCGGCATGATTAATTAACAAAATAAGCCATGTTCCATATGCTCTCGCGAAAGATACAAGTCTTTGCCGGTGTAAGAGTTTCAAACCGCTACCCAATTTCCAAATGCTGCACAGAGTGTACCCAAACTAACTGAAATACTCTGGTCAATATGAAAACACGGCCCTGTAGGTATAACACATTTAACAAACCCTGTAGAGACCGCCCGACCAAAGAACGACTTTTGGTCGCGAATAATAACTAACAACCAATCACCGGCCGCCTAATTGAGCGCCACGGCGCCATCATGAAACATAAATCACATATGTCATTCTCCTTCTTTTTCTTCTCGAACTTTAGAAGTTCATCGAAGTAATCGAACACAACGAGAGCATGTTAACCATGCACAGACACATGATCAATAAACGAACAATGAAAACTGGTACAAGCAGCGCTCTGGTCAGCTCTACAACAAGGGATACTCCAGTCAGTGAGAGGTTCACATCATTTACTTACATATGTACAATATAGTGGTTGTGCGTAGTAAGTGTGCACAAATATTATTAATAGCCAATTCATTATAGTATAATTGTACCAGAAACACGCTATGTTGGATTCAGGGCGCTACCATCTTGAAGCACAGAACCAGTGATGTAATCCGTTTACGTAACTGGCACTCTCTCACTGGCTGGACTATCCCATTAAGAGGCTGCCAGGTAATTACTATGTGATTACAGTGGTAGAGAACGACATTTTAATTAGTAATTCCCCGGAAGCCGTCGAAAGAAACATGACGTTCCGCGTGTGCCAGGGATAAGTCTGATTACTATACTGTCATATTTCAATCTGTTTTGCGTGTCTTTGTATGCAAACAATATTTACATCCCAGAACGTTTGATATATTATTTTGTAGATAGTGGCTCCAAAATATGTCTTCCAAAGCCATGAAATGA
>JAODUO010000655.1:57500-92500 GCA_025642075.2 Ridgeia piscesae | reverse complement strand
GTGTAAGAGTAAGATTGACTGTGTGTTCATTTGAACAGAAGTCACGTGTCTTTCTCGCTTAAGCCGGATTACGGTGACATGATCACTTGGCTGGGTGGAGTACACATACCAGATGAATTCAAAACGTGAAAGGGCTTTTCAAACAAAATAACCCAGAATGTATCGCAAATACGTCAACTTCGCCGTCAGACACATGCTGCTTTATGGTCGCTAAACACACAAGTGTAACGCTCAGCAACAGTGATATGCGAAGGTATTCTCGCGAGACAGTCGCAATAAAAACATACGCAGATGATTAATGTTCTGTACACATTCTACTAATGTTTTAGAGTAACTTCGTTCAAATTGTGTTAAGTTCTATCTTTAGACAAATCGGACCAACATGAAGCAAACTTGTCTAAAACTAGGCAAAGTTGTGCTTTTAAAAGAAATTTATGTTAACGATATTACAGAATCGTGCCTTAAGTTGGCATTTGGGAACAACATCTACGGTATCTCCCGAGTGTCCCGTCTTGCTCATACGTCATTCACAGCTACGCAAGGTATTTGAGAGAGCCGCTTTTCGTGTTAGCGCTCGATAATATAATCTTCGGTTAAATCGGATTTTCGCGTAACTCGCATTAAATCTCGTTGATCCATTGAATCCGACTAAAACCACACTGTAAACGACCGGATAATGGATGTTACTGCGTGCCAGAACGATACATACTAGTGATGACACATACAAATGATAATAGTAATAACAACAATAATAGTAGCAATCGTAATAATAGTAATAATTCCAGAGTGTGAGCGACAACTTTCTCCAACGAAAATTGTCCTAACATTACATCGCTAACTCGTAAACGAACAAACCTCAACACGGGTCAAATGTCACCAGGGATTAACGTAATATACCACGTGGTAAAGAATCATTTGGTGGGTCATTGTTGTTCACGTCTGCTCTGTCTCTGTCTCTGTCTCTGTCTCTGTCTCTGTCTCTGTCTCTGTCTCTGTCTCTGTCTCTGTCTGTCTGTCTGTCTGTCTGTCTGTCTGTCTGTCTGTCTTCTGTCTGTCTTCTCTCTCTCTCTCTCTCTCTCTCTCTCTCTCTCTCTCTATGTCTCTATCTGTCTCTCTTCTCTGTCTCTCTCTCTCTGTCTGTCTCTCTGTATGTCTGTCTCTCTCTGTCTGTCTCCCTCTCTGTCTCTGTCTCTGTCTCTGTCTCTCTCTTCTCTCTCTCTCTCTCTCTCTCTCCCCTCTCTCTCTCTCTCTCTCTCTCTCTCTCTCTCTCTCTCTCTCTCTCTCTCTCTCTCTCTCAATACTAACGCGGCGCCACCCATTTTACGTATACACGACCAGAGCAGCACAACATGCAGCATAATAATGCATACAATCACATCCATCACGTATTGAAGTGCACATCAAAAATGCACTAGTGTGATATGTTTTTATATAATAAAAAGGTTAAATATCTTAACATCGAGGTGATGCAGATTCCAGAAGGCGGCACAACAACTCAAACGTTCCTAGTTTTCTCTTAGTTCCAGACATTTATAACACCAAGTCTTGCTCTCACCCTTCTCTAACGGGTCTCCCACTGCGTTTCCTGCAGCTTCTTCATGAGTCTTTTAATCTGTTTGCTCTTCCAACCGCTTCTTTAACAGAAACACGTAATCGGTGTTCTTCACCACATGTAGCGAGCGACCTTTGTTTTAATGGCAGATCAATATAGCCGTTTTGATCTTGTCTACTATAGAGGCCACGGAAGGCCACTTTGGGGAAATAAGTGATGATTTGGTGACATACGACAAATAATACAAAGGATATATTCATTCTGTTCTCTTAAATCGTCATCAATCAGTATTTATTATTTATTTTTTACACTTATCTGTTGGCTTCCGTCACGTGGAGCATTCCTATCGCAATTGCTGTAACAAGAAACCTCTAAATGTAAATCACAGCTGAGCAATCATCCATGTTAACTTGTACACAATGCGTTCGGCATATATTGTAAAAATTATATTATATTGGGTTTCACGTAGACCGTGTCTCGCAGCCATCCATCCTTGCGCTTCTAAAATGTCGGCCAATGCACATAGTGTCATCCGTCTGCCGACAAATGACAACATCCACTGCGGCGGCCAATGTTATCCATCTGCCTACAACCAACAAATGAACCACCCGGGAACGCGGCACATCAATACATACTACAAATTATAAGTGACATTAGTACACTGCCAAGTTGAGATCGTGGCTAGAACAGCCCAGTCGATGTGTGAATCTGATATGATGAACGCAGTTGTACGGTTATCTTAAGCAATATATGTGTCGTGTAATATAACCATCTCGAAATAACCTTGTTATAACTGACATTTTCGATTTAAGATAAATGTACCGTCATACGAAACATGTTCAATTATCCCTCTGTTTATTGTTGTCTAATTATGCGTGCATGTAGTGGTGTTTACGCATTTTGTTTGTGTGAATGCGTGTGTTTGTATATAATTGTGCTTGTGTGTGCGTGTGTTTGAAATAATAAATATGTATGTGCGTGTGTGTGATGATTTATACACCTATTTATGATTGCCTCTATATATATTTGCGTGGGTGTTTATCTATGGGCATGCGTTTTTGTGTGCATTTGCGCGCGTGGGTATGAGTGTGTGTATGTGTGCGTGTATGTGTGTGGGTGTGTGCGAGTGTGTATATATTTGTGTGTATGTATCTTTAAGAAAAATCAAACTACCAAACGATAGTTGTTACCATAGACATATGGAATGGCACCCTCACTTCATAATGAAGTGACGTATCCTAATAGAGTCTCATGGACTGCTGAAGAAGAGACGACGGGTCGTCTTCTGTTGGGTGACGTGGTGAATACGACATCAGGCCATGCTGGAACAACATAAACACGTTACCTTTTCGTGATAGAAATTATGTAATTTTTTATTAAAAAAACAATAAATGTAAAACACACATACGTGCATATCGTGGTGGGTGTAAGGCAACGTGATCATGGTCACACACTCTTCGCCCTTCACGCATTCGTCCACAACACACTTCCTTAGTAATATTGCATGTGCACAACCCTGCATGTTCATATACACGCACGCATATCGCTAGTAAGATCTCATGATATTCGTGGCCATGTTGATTCAGTTGGGTAAATAACCAGTTATAGATTTTGGTTAATGCACAACTATAAATTTGACACTCGCATCGACACTTCGACAACCGTCGATAACAACGTCAAATGCAGAAGGGGGACGTAGGGTAAGACGAGCACAATAAAGTCCAGTGAAGTGGACAAGTCAAATGAGTTATTGAACAGGTACAGTGTATATCGAAACATCACGATGTAGCGTCGACTGTCAGCTCGCACTTACACTTAAGAAAAGATGAGCGCACACGAGAGACAAAGTTGAAGACAGCCAGAAGAGGTTATGCTTACACAAGCGTCTCCGTAATAGAGACGATGTGTTATCGACTAAGTCACGAATGGAACTGTCTGCTCGCTACGCTGCCTAGAGAACAGAGGAACCAGGGAACCATTTCAATAATGTTGTTAAGAGCTCATAAACCCAATTTTGCACTTTTATTTACGATCCTCAACCATGAATACCTCAAACCTGTGTACACCATGACGCGCAGCGGGACAGTATCATTGGCGTGTCATCGAAATATAGTCCTCTATAATATGGCAATGGTTATTTGGATTTTGAATTTTTTTTTATTATTTCACAACGAATGTTGTTTAGTGATGGATTTATATTGACAATTCTTTATCTTAGTGAAACGGTCACCAGGTCCCGACGCCGGCCGCCCACGGTGGTCGAAACGTCAAAGTTTCGAATTTATATTCGTGTGTTAAAACATAAACATTTATTTAATACACCACCACGTATCTAAACTCAGGGATAACGGTGGACAAGACGACACCGTGGTAACGAAGGAACCTGTACTGTTCTCTGCACGAGGGCCGGGATGTCTGCGTGGTGTAGCCCAGCGCCTCCAGGCCGTCCTCGATCCCCAGGTCGTACATGAACTGGCGTAGTGTGTCCGAGAGAACTCGTCCGGCGTCCTCCCGGCGAACGTTTGTTGTGTCTGCTCCTAGACCAATCATGTAACCGGGCGTTATGGTCAAGAGCCAATATATTGTTAGAAGCGCAAGTTTAACCTCTTCCTTAATGTGACCTTTTGACCTTAATATCACATTTCAGATTTTCGAGTTCTCACAATTGAAACCAAACTAACATGATTTTTTATTTCAATTCCATCACTAAATAATCAACGAGATAACTGGAGAAAAGTTATCATTGCCTTATCTAAATTTCAAGTAGCGCCTTCGAAAAAGTTACAGGTCGAAGGCGCTGTTACAAAGAAACAGAAAGAAACTAAAAGTTAAAGATCATAAAAACTTGGCATCAAATATCCAACTATATGATAATTAAGGAATAAATATGCTTATAAAAGAAGAGTATTATTAATGTAAGTGTATTAAAAACAGTTCAGAATAATAAATAAATAAACACATAAATAAATCATGAAAACATAAAAAGTCCATTCGAGCGACAATATTAAATGTCCGCCAAAGTTCATGAGTAAAAAGCTCTTTTGAATAAGTGAGTTTAAGGAGTCTTTTAAACTGGTGTAATGAATCACATTCACGAATACTGCGTAGGAGATCATTCTACATGGAAGGAGCAGCGGTGCAAATCATGTACACAGTGGTGTGTCTCGGCTGTTGTCGTCAAGAGACGACGTGTTGTTAGAGGCACAAGATCTTTTGTAAATGTTCCACATTTTCGAGATCCCTCAATTGAAACCAAATTACCATGACTTCCGTATTTCAATTCCACCACTAAACAATCAACGAGATAACTGGAGACTAGTTATCATTGACTTATCTATGTTTCAAGTAGTCTGCTTAGTCAATTATAATACTATGCAGGGATGCAGTGATAGTAACAAGAGCATTGCTAGTTTCGTTCCTGTTATTTCCTTCAGGTGAATTGAATGTTCCTATCCAGTATTTGCACCGCTTCAAGATGGCGGTCTGGACAGGCGCTGGACGTGAAGTGGAAGACGGCCGGGGCCGTGATGACCACCGACAGGCCATGAGGCTGGACACACAGGTACCGTCAACATACATGACAATCTCAGTCATATTGAGATATGACAACATCGACATAACATTTTCCCCAGACTATGAATGAACTAGTGTTTGTCCTGGTTATATCACGTATTGACTGTTGCAATAACATCCTGAATAGATTGTCAGTGGCGGTAATTGAGAAGCTAGATCGAGTTCAACATGTTTGTGCTCATATTATACTGATTCGATCGAAACGAGACCATGTCACGCCCGTGCTCATGGAGTTGCACTGGCTTCCTGTTTAGAGTTGCATTACATTCAAGACCCTACTTCTCACCTTTAAATGCCTCTATGGTCTTGCATCTCCACATTTATCAGCACTTCTCTGTCCGTATTGCCCGACACGCAGCCTACGCTCTTCTGATCAGTTACTTCTTAAACAGCTCACGTCTCGAACTAAAATCGGCGAACGATCCTTCTCTTGTGCAGCTCTAAGGGCATGGAAACAACGACCCCTTACAGTGCGCCAATGTACGATTGTTAATCAGTTTAAGGTTGCATTAAAAAGCATCCTTTTACAGATTATTTTGACATTTGCCGATCATAGTTAATTAGTCAACTATTCACCCATTTACGTGTTGGATGGAGGACCTTTGTCGTGAAGGCTGGATAATCGTTGCGACGTGTCCGCGAGTAATCACGTGTGACAATAATTGTTATCATCCATGCCTACCACAAATGGATACCTGCGTTTCCAAAGCCTATTCCTGCAATACAACTGGCCAGTTGCATCTGTGATCGAACCTCTGTGTCGTCTTTGTTTTTCACGGCCCTGTAGTAAAATGTATAATAGTTGAATATCATAAAATATGTTTCATGCAATTTTAATTTGTACAAAACACTCCTTTCCGTAAGTAGAGACAATGTAATGCCGCCGTCAAAAATACACATTCTTAACATAATATAAATATACAAATACATACATACATATGCACCTATACGCACTAAAACATATAGTAACATAACATTTTGTACTAACTGGCCTTGTACATGTGGGATAACTTGGTTGCTGGCTCTCGCGCTTCTTATGTTCTGTTAGAATTATAATGCTTCGTTATCGCGAAGGTCTATAAGAGTGTTAAATTCAGATCCATCGACATGCCTTTGTCATAAAAGGGAATATGGCTCAAAGCATGATGTGTTATATTGCTATGATACTGGCATGAAGGTAGAAATATGCACCTGTATGATAGTGCCCTCCTGAACTAGAGAGGTCTCCTGAACTAGAGAGGTCTCCTGAACTAGAGAGGTCTCCTGAACTAGAGAGGTCTCCTGAACTAGATAGGTCTCCTGAACTAGAGAGGTCTCCTGAACTAGAGAGGTCTCCTGAACTAGAGAGGTCTCCTGAACTAGAGAGGTCTCCTGAACTAGAGAGGTCTCCTGAACTAGAGAGGTCTCCTAGAACTAGAGAGGTCTCCTGAACTAGAGAGGTCTCCTGAACTAGAAGGTCTCCTAACAGAGGGTCTCCTGAACTAGAGAGGTCTCCTGAACTAGAGAGGTCTCCTGAACTAGAGAGGTCTCCTGAACTAGAGAGGTCTCCTGAACTAGAGAGGTCTCCTGAACTAGAGAGGTCTCCTGAACTAGAGAGGTCTCCTGAACTAGAGAGGTCTCCTGAACTAGAGAGGTCTCCTGAACTAGAGAGGTCTCCTGAACTAGAGAGGTCTCCTGAACTAGAGAGGTCTCCTGAACTAGAGAGGTCTCCTGAACTAGAGAGGTCTCCTGAACTAGAGAGGTCTCCTGAACTAGAGAGGTCTCCTGAACTAGAGAGGTCTCCTGAACTAGAGAGGTCTCCTGAACTAGAGAGGTCTCCTGAACTAGAGAGGTCTCCTGAACTAGAGAGGTCTCCTGAACTAGAGAGGTCTCCTGAACTAGAGAGGTCTCCTGAACTACAGAAGTCTCCTGAACTAGAGAGGTCTCCTGAACTAGAGAAGTCTCCTGAACTAGAGAGGTCTCCTGAACTAGAGAGGTCTCCTGAACTAGAGAGGTCTCCTGAACTAGAGAGGTCTCCTGAACTAGAGAGGTCTCCTGAACTAGAGAGGTCTCCTGAACTAGAGAAGTCTCCTGAACTAGAGAAGTCTCCTGAACTAGAGAGGTCTCCTGAACTAGAGAAGTCTCCTGAACTAGAGAGGTCTCATGAACTAGAGAGGTCTCCTAAACTAGAGAGGTCTCCTAAACTAGAGAGGTCTCCTGAACTAGAGAGGTCTTCTGAACTAGAGAGCGGCGAGAGGCAGAGCGGAGAGCGTGGAGCTTGTTTGTTTGTGATGGGAGTCTTAGCTTGTTATTAAACCGTTTAGACCAATAGTGAAGTACGTCGTTATACATATATCACACATGCACACGCACATGCGTAGGCACAAAGACAGTAGCCTGGAATAAGTTGTGTTTATTCCAATGGACGCACCTTCTGAAATACTTGTCAGCAATGTTTAGGGCGTGTCTTGCCCAGACATCACTGACCGGGTTGCTGCCTTGATAAGTGGGTCTGTCCCGTGGGTTCAGTGGGCGCGGCCTCCTCTCGTTATACGGCATTGTCGTGTAGGATTCTAAAGCGCGACTGAAAAATATCGTCGCTATATTGTGGTTTGTTCTTGGTGTACTATATTTACATTCAACGGACATAATCAAACGATGTCCGCTAGATGGTGAAACAGTAATACTAATTATAAGTCATTATCATTCAAATAAGCCGCATATTTTGTGAGCGTCATCAAGTATCATGTATCGTCATATGACTGAATAATCGCATAATAAACAGTGGAACCGTGACCACAGGATAATCAAAGACCATGTGACATTACAGAAGGATCCTGGATACAAAAAGTTAACGTGCACAGCGATGACGCGGGGACACTAGAGACACATGTGCAAATGATTACTAGCATGCCGCCATCTTGTGGATTGTCATACCATGACGTCACTATAGCCAGACTACATGCTTCAAAAAATAATCCAGTAGCTTAACTATGAACAATTGAAAAGGAGGAACGAAGTAATGTCTCAAACCAACCTGTGTGAACAACCTTTAATGGATGTTATTTCGCAACACCAATAAAACACATTTGAAGCAAATATGCTTTCCTTTGTGAATGTGTGTATTGCTACATCATTTATAGATTACAAATGACTCAGGAAATAACCCAATAATTGTTTGGCCTACCAGATCACATCAAAGCCAATGTGTGTAGCCACCAAAGTAGGCATTGACATCACGTTGAGGTGATCAATTATCCCGATCAGCGGTGTGATTGCTCGACTTCGGATAAATGAAATCAAGGTATATCAATGTTTGAAATAAACCAACATATTATATGTGTAAATTACATAAACCAACGCAATGAGAACAATCATTACTTTCTATGCGAACAATAATTACTTTGTATTTAAGTTTGGCTCTTCAAATACAATGCAAGCATAATTTAAAAAGGCGTGCACGTTACGGCAGGAAAAGACCGACAGAGATCAAACCGATTATGAGTTTATCTCCAAAAGCGCCTCAACGACGACAGGTGGATACGGGACAAGTACAGGTACTCTCTAGTTAATCAATACATTTTTACTTCAGGTAACAAATGTAGATCCGTGGCCTTCGGTTGGAAGATGGATGCAATAGGACGAAGCGACTGCAGATAGGTACGTAGGCAATATGCCATGCCTGCCATGACCGGGTGGTTTTACATCAATACACCATGCCTGCCATGACCGGGTGGTTTTACATCAATACACCATGCCTGCCATGACCGGGTGGTTTTACATCAATACACCATGCCTGCCATGACCGGGTGGTTTTACATCAATACATCATGCCTGCCATGACCGGGTGGTTTTACATCAATACACCATGCCTGCCATGACCGGGTGGTTTTACATCAATACACCATGCCTGCCATGACCGGGTGGTTTTACATCAATACATCATGCCTGCCATGACCGGGTGGTTTTACATCAATACACCATGCCTGCCATGACCGGGTGGTTTTACATCAATACACCATGCCTGCCATGACCGGGTGGTTTTACATCAATACATCATGCCTGCCATGACCGGGTGGTTTTACATCAATACACCATGCCTGCCATGACCGGTGTTTTACATCAATACATCATGCCTGCCATGACGGGTGGTTGTACATCAATACACCATGCCTGCCATGACCGGGTGGTTGTACATCAATACATCATGCCTGCCATGACCGGGTGGTTTTACATCAATACATCATGCCTGCCATGACCGGGTGGTTTTACATCAATACATCATGCCTGCCATGACCGGGTGGTTGTACATCAATACACATGCCTGCCATGACCGGGTGGTTTTACATCAATACACCATGCCTGCCATGACCGGGTGGTTGTACATCAATACACCATGCCTGCCATGACCGGGTGGTTTTACATCAATACACCATGCCTGCCATGACCGGGTGGTTTTACATCAATACATCATGCCTGCCATGACCGGGTGGTTGTACATCAATACACCATGCCTGCCATGACGGGTGGTTGTACATCAATACACCATGCCTGCCATGACCGGGTGGTTTTACATCAATACATCATGCCTGCCATGACCGGGTGGTTTTACATCAATACATCATGCCTGCCATGACCGGGTGGTTTTACATCAATACACCATGCCTGCCATGACCGGGTGGTTTTACATCAATACACCATGCCTGCCATGACCGGGTGGTTTTACATCAATACATCATGCCTGCCATGACCGGGTGGTTTTACATCAATACACCATGCCTGCCATGACCGGGTGGTTTTACATCAATACATCATGCCTGCCATGACCGGGTGGTTTTACATCAATACATCATGCCTGCCATGACCGGGTGGTTTTACATGAATACGCCATGCCTGCCATGACCGGGTGGTTGTACATCAATACACCATGCCTGCCATGACCGGGTGGTTTTACATCAATACACCATGCCTGCCATGACCGGGTGGTTTTACATCAATACACCATGCCTGCCATGACCGGGTGGTTGTACATCAATACATCATGCCTGCCATGACCGGGTGGTTTTACATCAATACATCTTGCCTGCCATGACCGGGTGGTTTTACATCAATACATCATGCCTGCCATGACGGGTGGTTTTACATCAATACATCATGCCTGCCATGACCGGGTGGTTTTACATCAATACACCATGCCTGCCATGACCGGGTGGTTTTACATCAATACATCATGCCTGCCATGACCGGGTGGTTTTACATGAATACGCCATGCCTGCCATGACCGGGTGGTTGTACATCAATACACCATGCCTGCCATGACCGGGTGGTTTTACATCAATACACATGCCTGCCATGACCGGGTGGTTTTACATCAATACACCATGCCTGCCATGACCGGGTGGTTGTACATCAATACATCATGCCTGCCATGACCGGGTGGTTTTACATCAATACATCTTGCCTGCCATGACCGGGTGGTTTTACATCAATACATCATGCCTGCCATGACGGGTGGTTTTACATCAATACATCATGCCTGCCATGACCGGGTGGTTGTACATCAATACATCATGCCTGCCATGACCGGGTGGTTTTACATCAATACATCATGCCTGCCATGACCGGGTGGTTTTACATCAATACATCATGCCTGCCATGACCGGGTGGTTTTACATCAATACACCATGCCTGCCATGACCGGGTGGTTGTACATCAATACACCATGCCTGCCATGACCGGGTGGTTGTACATCAATACATCATGCCTGCCATGACCGGGTGGTTTTACATCAATACAACATGCCTGCCATGATCGGGTGGTTTGACATAAATACATCATGCCTGCCATGACCGGGTGGTTTTACATCAATACACCATGCCTGCCATGACCGGGTGGTTTACATCAATACATCATGCTGCCATGACCGGGTGGTTTTACATCAATACACCATGCCTGCCATGACCGGGTGGTTTTACATCAATACATCATGCCTGCCATGACCGGGTGGTTGTACATCAATACATCATGCCTGCCATGACCGGGTGGTTGTACATCAATACATCATGCCTGCCATGACCGGGTGGTTGTACATCAATACACCATGCCTGCCATGACCGGGTGGTTGTACATCAATACACCATGCCTGCCATGACCGGGTGGTTGTACATCAATACACCATGCCTGCCATGACCGGGTGGTTTTACATCAATACATCATGCTTGCCATGACCGGGTGGTTTTACATCAATACATCATGCCTGCCATGACCGGGTGGTTTTATATCAATACATCATGCCTGCCATGACCGGGTGGTTGTACATCAATACACCATGCCTGCCATGACCGGGTGGTTGTACATCAATACATCATGCCTGCCATGACCGGGTGGTTTTACATCAATACACCATGCCTGCCATGACCGGGTGGTTTTACATCAATACATCTTGCCTGCCATGACCGGGTGGTTTTACATCAATACATCATGCCTGCCATGACCGGGTGGTTGTACATCAATACACCATGCCTGCCATGACCGGGTGGTTTTACATCAATACATCATGCCTGCCATGACCGGGTGGTTTTACATCAATACATCATGCCTGCCATGACCGGGTGGTTTTACATCAATACACCATGCCTGCCATGACCGGGTGGTTTTACATCAATACACCATGCCTGCCATGACCGGGTGGTTTTACATCAATACACCATGCCTGCCATGACCGGGTGGTTTTACATCAATACATCATGCCTGCCATGACCGGGTGGTTTTACATCAATACACCATGCCTGCCATGACCGGGTGGTTGTACATCAATACATCATGCTTGCCATGACCGGGTGGTTTTTCATCAATACATCATGCCTGCCATGACCGGGTGGTTTTACATCAATACACCATGCCTGCCATGACCGGGTGGTTTTACCTCAATACACCATGCCTGCCATGACCGGGTGGTTGTACATCAATACACCATGCCTGCCATGACCGGGTGGTTTTACATCAATACACCATGCCTGCCATGACCGGGTGGTTGTACATCAATACATCATGCCTGCCATGACCGGGTGGTTGTACATCAATACACCATGCCTGCCATGACCGGGTGGTTTTACATCAATACACCATGCCTGCCATGACCGGGTGGTTGTACATCAATACACCATGCCTGCCATGACCGGGTGGTTTTACATCAATACATCATGCCTGCCATGACCGGGTGGTTTTACATCAATACACCATGCCTGCCATGACCGGGTGGTTTTACATCAATACATCATGCCTGCCATGACCGGGTGGTTTTACATCAATACACCATGCCTGCCATGACCGGGTGGTTGTACATCAATACACCATGCCTGCCATGACCGGGTGGTTTTACATCAATACATCATGCCTGCCATGACCGGGTGGTTGTACATCAATACACCATGCCTGCCATGACCGGGTGGTTTTACATCAATACATCATGCCTGCCATGACCGGGTGGTTGTACATCAATACACCATGCCTGCCATGACCGGGTGGTTTTACATCAATACACCATGCCTGCCATGACCGGGTGGTTTTACATCAATACACCATGCCTGCCATGACCGGGTGGTTTTACATCAATACACCATGCCTGCCATGACCGGGTGGTTGTACATCAATACACCATGCCTGCCATGACCGGGTGGTTTTACATCAATACACCATGCCTGCCATGACCGGGTGGTTTTACATCAATACACCATGCCTGCCATGACCGGGTGGTTTTACATCAATACATCATGCCTGCCATGACCGGGTGGTTTTACATCAATACACCATGCCTGCCATGACCGGGTATATAACTCGGTCAGCCGGTGTGACAGGCGGATTTGCTGACCACTGCATTTATTGTTGGCCTTTCGATATGTTGCAAATTAACGTCGTAAACGAGCAAGTATCGTAATTTGCTGCAAAGTCACTGTAGTTCACTGTCGGAAGTTGTGAGAAATGTCATGATATGACCACTGTCAGGGGCCCCCGAAACAAAATCCTAAACTCGGTGCTGAACGTAGCGCAAGTTTCGAACGCCCCAAATTATTACGTTATCGTTATAGTACAGTAGGGTGACGTCATAGCCGATTTGACTGATAGCGACTTACGACCGAATACCGTTTTCTTTTTCGCGCGATCGGACCATTCTGTGTTGCTTAATCGGGTCGCTGTCAGTCAGCCAATGCATCGATACATCCACTTGTAGGGTCTAATATCACGAGCATTCGGTGTGAGTCTGAATCTGAAGTCGCTTCCATTTCGATCGACGTTCGCATAGTGTTTCACTCTTCATTGCTCCAGTTCACTCAGCTGTACGAATAAGTACCTGGTTATAGACCATGGTGTTTATGTTGACGATCAGCCTTCGTGTATTAATTGCAGCGTGGTTGAATGCTTCCCAGCGCAGTTAAGATGTTATTTAAACAGGGCTGCCAGGGAAGTAAAGTGTGAAGCTCTTTAGCAGTCCTGAGGACTGGATACTGCGCTATATAAGAACTAACCTTTACGTTTACATGCGTGTGTACAAGAGAGTGGGCGTGTTTGTGCTCGTTCGACTCTGTGTGCACGCGTGTATTGGAATAAGTACGGGTGAAACCAATGTCGATTTCCCTTCAGATGTCTATATCAATATTCATTCATATAAAAAACATGTTAAGAACGTTTCCTGGAATTATCACAACATCTATAAACATGGACTAACAAAAGTGCCCGGGATATTTCATTAAATTAGCATACCACATGGTCACATAAATCTTTTTCAATCATGCCATCTCATAATTTCTACTAGAGAGAGAGAGACAGAGAGACACAGAGAGACTGCTACCACATGCCATTTCCGCCCACGTCTTTCAACGCCATGGGAACTGATTGAAAACTGAACATCTTTATAGATTAACCTGGAATACGACTGTGAGGTGAATCACAGGGAAAGGCAAGGTACTTGTCTCGGTTGATGTTACTACTGATGTTGTAGGTCGATATAAACAAAAATAATAATGATAATAATAACATACGAATTTATACAGCGCCAGTATCCTCGCTATATACAAATCTCTCAGGCGCTTTACTGCGTAAATTAAATAAAACTATAATATACATATTATTATAAATATTTAATTAATAAATAGTGTAAAAGTGCTGATTCTGAAATACACGTATAGTAACTAAATAAACATCACAGATAAATATCACATATAAAAATGTTATGTTAGAATGGCAATATAATTTTTTGGTAAAGTTGGACACCTCGGCCAATAAAAGTAATTTCGTCCAAATATTCGACGCTAAGAGAATACCGCACAGGTACATTTGGTAGTATTATGGAACTGGTTAGTATTATGGAACTATCAGCCAATTCTGCTACGTTGTTAAGCGCAACTTTCATAATGTTTGTCTTCAGCCAGTGACGTGGAAACCGGAGCACCATTCTGCTTCCGCTGTCTCACATCATGACATCGCAAGGCGGGTGCTTATGAATGTGTTCGCCGTCGTAATAGTCGAGTGGCCGCCCTACTGTGTACTGTATGGAACCTAGAAATGGTTGGTCGGGTAAAGTCTTTTGCTGAATCATGTATTTTATGGAGGTCTTAACTACAATTTATTTTTAATCTTCGTTCAATTACTACTACGTTTGTTGATATTCTAATATCCTTTGGTTTGAAACATGTAACCTTTTCGACACATATACATGGCAATTGGCTTGACTTCTTGATAGCCCGCTTTACTCGTAATACTATCAAATAACCTACTGTTTCAGATGGGTTCTCATATCATCAGGGCGTGATTGTTGATAGTAACATAACTAAACAAGAATTTCCTATAGTAATATATATATATACATATATATATATATATATATATATATATATATATATATATATATATATATATATATATATATATATATATATAAAGCCAAATGCTGCATAGGGAGACCAGTGCATATACGACCGCCTACAGGAGACCGGCCGTATATTTTATGTAACTGATTTTCTAATTATGTCTAATTGTCACATTGTCTGTAATACAAATATACATCTCATACTACAATATTGTTATGATATTTTAATAAATAACATATATACACAAACATCGGTCTCCTTAAAACCTATATGCTTAGGAGATCTGTCAACTATTTGTTTTATTAATGTGTGTAAATATTTATTAAAATTAATACATATCAAACAAGTGTATAGTACACTGAGCACGGGACGCTAACCCCTCAATCCATATATAGCAATTATTTTAAACTATAAGCACTTCTCTGCCGGGGTCCTATATATATATATATATATATATATATTATATATATATATATATATATACAAGTGTCTGCAATAAATATGCTCAAAACCAATCAAAATATAAAATAAAGTTTATAATAATTGCATAAGTTAATTCCTTTATATCAAGCCTATCTCCACTAACAAGGATGATCATTAAATAAAAGGCATTAGTTATGCAATCACACATCAAAACTCTGGTTTCCTTAAAACAGCGGTCTCCCGTACGCGGTGCTATATGCATAACTGGTCTCCAGTACGTTTAAATATATAAATATATAATATATATATATAACTATATATATATATATATATATATATATATATATATATATATATATATATATATATATAATTACCGGTTTCAGTGATGATATTTTGGATTCAGATTTGTTTAGAAACCCAGCAACTGATGAATGTGACATGTATAGATGATGTTGTGTTGTCCTTAAAACCTTACTTGATAAACATGCTCCAATTGCCTACAAAGGTGTCTCACAAAATGTACCTTCTTCTTGAATGACTTCAGGAATTCTGCTACCTAAAAGACAACGTCGTTATCTTGACTGTGTTTAGCGTAAAACACGTTGGTCATTAGATAGGTCACGATATTCTAGACAGTGCCATATTTGCAATAGTGAGCAAAATTACAAATATGATGTCAAATAACTCTGAAATTCCTCATCAGTTATGGAGTTGCATAAATACAATTTTACATGGACGGGGAGCTCCATCGCCCAAACACACCTCATTAAGTTCTCTTTGTGATGTGTTCTCAAGCTATTTTAAGGATAACATTACTCTTATACAGTCTTCGTTCCCAGTTCATATGTTACATAAAGTAAATGTTAAATCTCCGCACAGACAATTTCTCTACTTTCTTCTTTTACTCCAGCTACGTTTGAGGAAAGGAGGCGAACAATGGGAGACTTATAGTTCATGCAGTTATCCGCCAGATGGCAGGTGCTACCGGGCCTAGAAACTACTTCCGGTTTTTCAGAACTAGTCAGCCATGCCTGCGTGTACAAACAATAAGACATCTACTGCCACTTATAATGCATTATAAATGCCTGTTCTTTTTCAAGGATTTAGCAGTATTTCCCCAAATATAAAGGGAAATATAATGCTTGCGTGATAGCAATTAGTCGATCTGAGGCAGACGGAAAATGACAGAACCCGACACTGATAATAGGTCTTACAGGGTGGTGTAACTTGTAAGGCTCGTTTGAAGACGACGGAATATAAATTGAGAAAAACATATTTGTGACGGATGCAATCTTGTGAGAATTTCCCATGGCTTTTATTTCGTGTAAACTGTCAAGTTATACTTGTGTCTGCGGAGGGAGGGGGGCGCGTCGCATCCAGAATATTCAGAGCAGGTCAAAATTCGTGGTACTTAATTACATAAATTGTATGTTCTAGCTTGGGCTTAGCCTTGGCGTATGTTAATTTGTTTCCACAGCATTTAACACATGTAAGAGAGTTAGAATAAGAAATCATTACAGACGGATTTTTATCAGGTCCTGTTTTGTACCTGGCATATTGCCCACGACCGTACAAAATGTGTTATATATTGTGTTATATATTATTGTGTACATTTACACCTATACAAAACAATATAAGGTAATATGCAAGACAATTTATAAATTGTCATCAGTTGGAAACCAGAACTGCCAACAATTGTCTAGCTATATTTTCTTTCAATAAATGTTTGTTTTATTGAAACACTCAAACAATAATTGTAGTTGGATCTATAGTTATAGTTTATTGCTCGCAGTACACTGCAGGCTCATCAATCCATGGAATGGTAATATATATTCACACAATGTTGCAAACGCTCTTCAAGCAAAGCAATATTCACATTTAGGTGTTTCATCACGTCATGCATATGGTATTATGACTGAAACGAATCGTTTTTGTGTGAACAATGAATTATGCTGAGACAAGATGTTCTGGTCAAGTTAATCTGATATTGGTGGCTCTATCTTAGGTAGGATTCAAACTATTGATCCTTCGAGTGCAGCATATTGGGAACAGCTTTATTTTTAAAGTGTGGTTGCTCTAATAATAATAAAACACTTAATTTTTTACACTAAAATCCAAAGTACAAACTCTGTTCAGTAGTGTTTAAAACAATAGTTAAAAAGTAAAAGAAAAAAATATAATGAAAGTACAAGTAAAATCATTTGAATAGGTATAACTAAATCACTGTTGTAGGAATACTGAACTAGATAAACTATAATTAATCAGAGATGGCATTGTTGTAATTTATATAAGCTGTCAATGTAGTCAATAATTATAAGTATATAATATGTGTGTGTAAATATTTTAGGTTGTATAAAAATACCTATAGGCCATGTAGGTAATTACATAATAAATAAATATATAATATTCTACATAGTAGCTAATTAATAATAAATGACTATATCCAATGCCAATATCTGTATCAATTGTAATTTATTAATAAAACAATCAAATATATGTGAACTAGCAAACTATTAATTAATAAATACTAAAAATGATATGCTAATTGAGGTATTTAAAAATAAACATAAAGAGTGAAACGTGTACAAAAACTAGACATTACAAACAATCTTGAAATAATGTTCTGGCATCAGACATGTGAGACAGATACCATCAACTCAGCAGTTGTAGCTTGCTGAAACAATACCCATTTTCTTCCAGTAACTCTCCCATCACGTTTCCTCAGTTCACATTTCACACGTGCTAAATACATTTCTTCATATTGCAACATAATGAAGATAATTAGTACTAAAAACAAATGAAAAGGCTAGTATTATTTATGTCGTGCCGATGGAGTTCTCGTTTACCGCGAACCTTCTAGGCCCGGTGACGCCTGGCGCCACCTGGCGATCATAGCCTGACACTGACTTATAAAGTCTCCCATTATGTCTTCTCTAAATAAGTGTTGTGATCTAGATCCACTGCCAACTGTACTATTGAAAGCATGTATTGATCCTTTACTTGATACGATAACAAATATCGTAAATGTATCACTGACGAAGTACGATTATTCTTAACATGCGCACTTGTTAAAAAAGACAACTTTGGACAATTCTGAGTCTTCTTTTGCAAGGTAGATGACTTGTTGCATAATGACAATGCGTGTGTCGATGTAAGATCCAGGCGGGGTGCTTTGCGTCCTTAAGATACCTGGATGGGATCTGCCTTGCCCCCAGTAACCTTCGACTTCTGGTCTCACGTGTAATTCTTTAGAAACTCTTCGCCAATTAGGGTTTGCATGCAAATAAGTGTGTTCACGGGTGTCTTGCAGGCAAAATTCTTCAACACTGCTTCCCGGGCTGGAAGTGACGTTTTAAGAGTAAGCTGGTGGAGGTGGGTAGCGGTTGCTCGAGGGGACTTGTGCTATTCCAAATTTCCTGTGTAACACAGACACCAAATGCCATGTTTCCAAACCTCCCACCTGTCATATAATAACACATATTGATCAGTACGTTCAAGCTCAACATTAACCTCAACATAAACTGACTGACTGCTTGATTGATTTGGCTTGCTTTGTGCGGCTGTAATTTCCTTTGTTCGAGATGATTTTATATCCTTGTCTCTAAAATGTTAAGTTTCGCGTTGGATTTGCGCTGTTGCGCACTTTACCCCCCCCCCCACCCCAATGCACAATATTTTTATATTAGATCGTCGTCACAGTAAACACGACATATTCTTAACTGTGTCCGTAAGAAAAACACGATTTTTAAGTAAAATTATTTTCATACCACTGCATTTCAATATGCTAGAACACTTGGCCTTTTTGAACGCACTCTCCACCCTGCAACACGTAAAGTTAAAGAAACATTATACAGTACAAATATCAAAACTTGAATTCGGAACTGTAGTTTTGAATCCATATACATAAAATAACATTGATACCCTTAAACTATCAAAAGAAGGGCAGCCAGATTGACATTAAATGACCACTGCCGCAGAAACAGTGAAACAGGAACAATCAATAAAGAAACTTGATTGTGACTGTTATATTATTGCGGAGGTGGCTATTTGCTATCCACCATGTACAAATGCATATAAATGCCTGATGTCAATTGTGTCAAAAGTACCTTCAATTCTAGCTGAATATAATCGAATATAATCTAACCCTAAACCTAATACTAATCCTAAAACTAACCCTAAACTTAAATATGTTTATATATCGGAATAGCTATAAAAAGGTCTTTGGACGTGGAGTGGTAGCAAATAGCCATCGGCAAATGAATAGTATACTGGGCTATACTTTCATTATACTAATCGATAATCTACACAATTGGTACAGTTTGGCAAAAACGCATTTATTATTTGTCGGAAAAAAGCCTACAAATACGTCCAACCGACCATTTGTCAGCAGCTTACATCTTTTTACTCGCTGTGCGAATAATTAAATCGCAATCTTATACAAGACGCCGCCGTATTATCGAGGAAACTATTTCCGTATCATACAAGGTATAAACTTTCAGCGGGAGCGTCGCTGTTGACAATTTTCAGTTTACAAGATCGCACAGAATGCCAAAACCTTATCAGAAATTCTGTCGTCGTCGAATATAGTATATGAAGGTCAGCCGTACACATTTAAGTTAAATATGTTCCAAACTTCTATTTTCAATATAGGGAACGTTTTAGAAAAACACGACCGATCGAACAGTGGTGAGCAGTGGTGGGCGCCATGTATGTACTGGATAGCCCGCGAGTCGAACACATGAATCAAAACATGCCGATTTTTCCAGTAAATAAAGAAACATTTGCAAAGTATATCGATATTCAAAATATGTAAAACTTATTTTATTCCACTTGTTCAAATAAATTGTTAAAAAGGTATATTTTAGCGAAATACTTACACAAAATATACCCCCTTGACAAGCCCTGAGATGGTGTCGCGCGAAAAAAATTCCGAGCCGTGTTGAAATGGTAACGCGGTGGTGGTAATAATTACAAGATTTAATCAATTTTAACAAGATTGCCATCTAAGAGTGAACTCCAGGTGGCAAGTAGATAAGGAAGCCTTCGGCATATTGAGAATCCAACCCATATTATCTGTGCATATTCAGCCCTTTGAGTTATTTGCAGATGCTGTTTTTAAACATGCCACACTCTACAGGGTCAGGGACCATAACAAGTTGTATATTTTTTGAAAATGTATGTTCACAAACCTCATTTTACTCTGTTGCTAATCAGATTGTTTGTGTAGATGCAAATGTACATGTTTTGCGCATTCTATGTTACATCTGGCGGTATTTATAAGCGATATTCTTAAGTATTCGACTCGCGAGCGTGTTTGACTGGCGGGTCATTGCCTATAGGTGTAGTAAGTGGACTGTGCCATATTTGGCAAGATTTCGGCACTGTTGTAGAATCCTGACCTACCCCATTGTTGGCTACATTTTATACTTCCTTGCGTTCTTTCAACCATTCCCAGGTATATTTACGTTTTACAATGTTTGCGTCTTAGTCCACTAATATGGCCACGAAAGACGGTATGGTGGCATTTATGTGGGCGAGCGTTTCAAGATGATTATTTAATACGCAACATTTAATTTCAGAAAATGTGCATAGCATAAATATACCTAGGATTATTTTTAATGATTGAAGGAAAGCAACGCAGTAAGATGCAGAGGCGTAGCCAGGATTTTACATTGGAGGAAGCCATCCGACATCCAAGCAAACCCTGTATATGTATAATAAAATATATGATACAGTCTACGCCTATATAGCCTAGGGTATGGGCATGGAAATTGGACCACCTATTGATTATGTAAAATGATGTCCATCCTGATAGAGATAACACATACTTTCTGGTAGCGTTCGATACACCATATTAATGCCCTTTAATGTGCTGCGAAATTACATATATAAAACTGCAATAATTTCAGAGTTATTTAGGAAAAATGTAATATTGAAATAGATCCAGTTAAAGTAAGTAGTACCTACAATTGTACCAATTGCACTCTTACATTGGACAGGCAGTATTGGACCATGGTACTATAATTATACTAGTTGGTTTAATTATAGTACCACGGAATCAATGTTTATTACCGGACCGTACATGAGTGGTTCGTACATGTAGCTGTCGACAGTTATCATTTTATAGACGAGGCAAGGGAAGTCGCACTCCGTTCAAAACGCCCAGTTTCAATTATCACTGATGCGACACCACATCGACATTTTGCAAGTGCTGATCAATTACTTCTATTCATAATTTGTTTGACATAGTGCTCAGTTATACAATTGGTCTTGAACTGTTTGTTAGTTCGTAGTTTGATTCTAGCACCTTCTGTATTGATAATAGCAAACCATTGCTGTCCATATTCTTCTGACAGATAAACAAGGATGTGTTGTATTATGTTCCTTATAACAACATGAACTTTTCCATTAATAACATCGTGCATATTTATATTATTAAAACGACGGTATACGTCACACCTCCAATTTCTGATTCCACTTGCGGCCATTTGCATCATCCATATAAATACTTGTTTTGTCACTCTAGATGTATTCATATTAATTAAACGACACCAGAGCTTTGCAACTGATCAATAGCCATTGTTAGTGAACCGGTATTTCCCATCCCATTTCACCTCGTACTGTATTTATCCACACCTAGGAAGAATCGACATTTCATGTTATATATGAGATTAATGACAGAATATTTGTTTGTACCCAGTCGACGCCTATATCGGTCCGCCTGCCCGACCCTGCTGTGCCACTCTCTCCTCCCTTCAATGTGCAAGAGCACGAGGCGAGAAAGCTATTCAAGCAGCAGAGCAGCAGGAAGGCAGCTGGTTCTGACAACGTTTCCATATCCACATTGAAACATTGCGATGATAAATTAGCACCTGTATGCATGGACCTCTTTAGCGCCTCTCTCCATCAGCACACTGTTCCTTTGTGTTTTAAGGAAGCTACCGTAATACATGTACCGAAGAAAACCACGTTAAAAGCGGTGAACGACCACTGCCCCGTGGCTTTGATGTCAGTGGTGGTGAAGATGTTGGAGCGACTGACAGTCCTTACTCGTCTGAAGTCTGTCACCAACTCCAAGATGGATCCACTCCAGTTCGCCTACAACAGCACTTGGTGTCTCCGAACATATGTGCACAAGATACAATGCAAACTTGCAATATTGTATTGTAGATTACAGTTCCGTGTTCAACACGATCATCCCACATAACTCTTTGACAAGCTGCATCTGCTATCACTAGACGCATCGATGTGTTACTGGATTCTTGACTTTCTTCTGCAGCGACCACTGGTTGTCAAAATGAACGGTATTGCGTCCAACACTATCATCCTGAACACTGAAACTCCCCGCTGTTAATAAATGAATATGTATCCAACTCCGTACAAGTTGTAAAGATGACACCACATTAGAAGGGCTGTGGCCGGTTCCATGACACCCATCTAAATCCAAACCCCGCATAAATTATGGTAATTATGACACATAATCATAAGGGGTTGTTGCATGACACCCACCCAGCTGATTTATCTCAATATTTGGGGGCAATTTCCGAGACAGCCCGGAGCAGCCCAACTCCAGCCAGGTGTCACCTAGCACTGTTGTAGGGGCCTCGGCCTACTAATGACCAAGATAGTTCATGGATGATATTGGCCTAGGTTTTCATGTCTTAAGAGACATATATACACTATATGTGCATATATATATATATATATATATATATATATATATATATATATATATATATATATATATATATGAACTTCACTGTTAATTTTAAAATATATTTACAATATATTTGGCCAAGAACTCTCAGGAGTAATAGTCATACCCAACATATCTTTCCGTAACTAATTAAAAATCATAAACAATTTAAGATGACATTGTTGCTAGAAGATGCTATATTTATATATAATATTTATATAATATATAGTATTATTTAAATAATAATGATAATGTTCTAGTTTTTATATATTTCATTTATTGGTTACATAATTGTCTAAATGTTACAGAAAGTTTGCATTGTATCTTATAATTACTTAGTGTAGTCTTTTGAAATTGTAATGCAATAGTATATTTACCATGATATACACATTATTATTATTACTGTAATTATTCCGTATATATATTATATATATATATATATATATATATATATATATATATATATATATATATATATAATAATATATATATATATATATATATATATATATATATATATATATATATATATATATATATATATAACGCTTTAACATGTGGTTAGAATAATAATAATAATATCAACAAACATCTATTTAATTGATGGTATATTATAAACATAGGCGGAGTTGGGCGTAATTTGACTGCCTAGGTTTTGAGCCTGTCATGCAAACGGTACGTATATCCGTGCACTTCAATTCAGTTGATAAATCGTTTATAAACACTGAACATGATAGAGATTGAACACATCCTTGTTTAAGTCTGCAGTCAACATTGAACGAGTAAGACTAAGTTGTAGACCCTAACACGGTATTTGTAATCGACATAAGGATTTCAGGGCCTCAAACATTTCACAACAGTTGTTTCCAAAGGAAATATGTATTGATACGGTAGTAAGCTTTACTAACATCAACGACCCAGGCAAACGTCTGTTGTCGGCATTTGTTTTAGTATTGATTATGCTGTGTAATGGCAAATAGGTGGTCCTGACAATTGCGACCTGGTCTAAACTCATTTTCTCATCACACAATCGGTTGTTGCCCACAACCCGCGATATAAGACAATCTTTTAAAAAAGAACATAATATTTTATACACTTGCGAACTAAGCGTAATTTCCCCATCGTTCAGTGGCACTCGTGGATCAGACACAAACACTTGGGGATTACGATATGTCCCGACGCCTTGCTTCATGCTTCAGGAACCATGCTGTTATAAACAAAAAGATTAAATAGTTTGTAGAGGAAGTCGATGGAATTATCATTGCACAGCATTTCGATTGTAATACTGCCATCACCCAACGCTTTATGTTTATTGGCCAGGCAAATGTCTATTTTCTATCAAAATGTTGTTTGAGAACCAGGGAGTGTGTTTCTACTATTAGGTGGTTGTCAACTGTTGATTCGTAAAGTGTCAAAGTCAGTTCTCCACTTACGTAATATCACACCTTGGTCTGTGGACGTGGACCCATCCTCCAGTACCTCTTCCATGGGTATAGTATGGCTGCGTTCTTGTTTTATTCCTAATTTTCAATGTATTTTCGGAAGGTATCTGGGTAGAGCAAGTAGGTGGTCTTGTTGCTGACGCCATAGTTTACGTTTGGCAGCTTGCATCTGTCTATCAAACAGTTTCTGGGCTACCTTCACTTCTGTTTTAAGGTGCGGTTTGTTTTGTTCGCTACCCTTAATTCACAATTGTTCACTCACTGTGAGGTTATTCCATAGCAGTAGCGCAGCCAGGATTTTGCATTGGAGGGGGCCATCCGTCATCCAAGCAAACTCTGTATATATATATATATATATATATATATATATATATATATATATATATATATATATATATATATATATATATAATATTATATTATGTTATATATTATATTATATATTATAATTAGTATATATTATTACATAACATATAATAATTCAAAGCCAACTAGTTTAAAATGAGTAATGACAAGAAGAAAACCAAATATACTGACCAATGTAGCTGACAGTTCAACAAAAACATGCATAGAATCGGTCAAACTAGGAAACTAAGAGATACAAACACAATACTTAAGAGACGAACCCACGGCCCCTACACAACATCAACCTAAAGCCGGCCACCACATTCCTCACTCTACAACTCCCAAACATAACATACAAGGAACATGACATATGCCAATACATATGCATTTACTCTGATGAAACAATAACTAAACATTCGTATTAACATGCACGATGATTTGCTGGCATTCATCCAGTAATGTCCCAATGTATAACGTTGCTACTTATTAAAATTGATAAATTCACGGTAGATAGCTCCAACTATCCAGTGGATAATCGACTAGATATATTCTTCTAGTCACAACGTATGTGCAACTTGACCTTAGTCTAGTAATCGGGAAACAGTTAGTTTGCTTCCTTGTGTTGATATATTAATAGCCATTAGTGCGATCTTGTAATTTCAAATCTAACAATGAAAACAACACCCTACAACAGCCGAAGGTCTCCTGACATGTATTATATATATATATATATATATATATATATATATATATATATATATATATATATATATACTCTAAAATTTATTAAACAGTTACTATATCAGTGTGGGCTATGTGCAGCTCTATGATTACCGTAACACTAGTACTGTGTCGACGCGTCGACGTTTAGCAATGTAGGGAAATATTTAGGGTTATAGCTTATGCTCAGCTTAGGGTTAGTTTATGTATATGTAAATAAACTATGCGATAAGTTTGGCGGCTCTAGGTCTTTTTCATGGTTAGGTCAGAAAGTAAACGTTCACCGCCATTAGCCACCAAGCCTTTTGTTATTGAGAATGACGAAATGTTGTTGGTCCTCGGTTCCCGACCCTACTAATATTCCGGGACTAGGTCATTGTTCCAAGGCTGAGTTAGTTCGTCTGTCCACCACTGTTTCATGAATCGTCTGCGATTATTACTTACCATTGAGTGGTTTACATAGACCACTCTTTGGTCTATCTTTCATCTACATGTTGCAATGTTGTTTTCTTTTCTTGTTGTCACCAGGCAGACCCAAGTGCTTAGAGAAGACACAGTAACACGCGACAGTGCGGGGTCGTCAACTACTGGATCGTCACCGCCCGGCGAGATCAAATGTCGTGAGAACTGAGTGAAGTTTTGTTTTGGATGGGTACACTCATTTTGTGTGTATTTATGGTATTTGGAATGTATAGTGGTAAGTAGTACGACAGTTTAATACCAAGTGACATTAAAATGCGCAATGAATTAACATACATACAATACTTACACTCATTTCCATACCTCCATCGGCATCCAACGCTTCAGACACATCGCTACACACCTTCGCGGTACTGTAGTAGAAGCTGTCAGCCAACCCAGCCTTCTCGTCCTGTACACTACGAGCGAATCATTGCCGCCCCCCGCCAGCGTCGCTCCCTGAACATAATTTGGAAACAGAGGGAGCCGTACACCCACTCGTGGCGCCGCCAAGCGAGTGTGCGAGCGACAAACGCATCCGCCGCCATCGCCTCCGGACGAGTTAGCATCCGAGCGTTGGTTGGCATGCTGGCTCGATAAAACGAGAGTTGCGTGTTTCGTAGGGCATCCTTGTTAAGCCTGACCATCGAAGACTGCGTAGAATATATTGCTCTAATATGTTAAACAGTTGCAGCAGACACGCAATTTGTCGTGAAACTAAGTGGCGACTGCCGAGGCAAATGTCTCGATATTCGCTTCGACGTCGCCGTGGTTCGGCGTACGTCGAAGAGGGAGCGATTTGTTGCGGCGGTCGTCGACTTAGTAAATTCCCATACGTTGGCGAAGGGCCATGGGTCTCGCTGGTGCCTACTCCAATACCGTACATACACTACCAAGAGACGTGGTCGTCTAGTCCGTCTTCCAATACCGTACATACACTACCAAGAGACGTGGTCGTCTAGTCCGTGTTCCAATACCGTGCATACACTACCAAGAGACGTGGTCGTCTAGTCCGTCTTCCAATACCGTGCATACACTACCAAGAGACGTGGTCGTCTAGTCCGTCTTCCAATACCGTACATACACTACCAAGAGACGTGGTCGTCTAGTCCGTCTTCCAATACCGTGCATACACTACCAAGAGACGTGGTCGTCTAGTCCGTGTTCCAATACCGTACATACACTACCAAGAGACGTGGTCGTCTAGTCCGTGTTCCAATACCGTACATACACTACCAAGAGACGTGGTCGTCTAGTCCGTGTTCCAATACCGTACATACACTACCAAGAGACGTGGTCGTCTAGTCCGTGTTCCAATACCGTACATACACTACCAAGAGACGTGGTCGTCTAGTCCGTGTTCCAATACCGTACATACACTACCAAGAGACGTGGTCGTCTAGTCCGTCTTCCAATACCGTACATACACTACCAAGAGACGTGGTCGTCTAGTCCGTGTTCCAATACCGTACATACACTATCAAGAGACGTGGTCGTCTAGTCCGTCTTCCAATACCGTGCGTACACTACCAAGAGACGTGGTCGTCTAGTCCGTGTTCCAATACCGTGCATACACTACCAAGATACGTGGTCGTCTAGTCCGTCTTCCAATACCGTACATACACTACCAAGAGACGTGGTCGTCTAGTCCGTCTTCCAATACCGTACATACACTACCAAGAGACGTGGTCGTCTAGTCCTTACACTAATACGGTACATATACTACCAACCTGAACAGAACTGATATTGTGAAGATGGTTTAAACTTCGAATAATGTCCTCGCAACCACTTCAGGTGGTGCTTTTTTGGGGCCTAGCTACGTCTGCCTGTTTTACAAGTTTCACAGAATGTGCTCTGTTTGTAGTATTAAGAAGTAAATTGGGTGGATATAGAGCAACGCAGCCAAGTATGCCAGTAACATGTGCACCATTACACATCACATCGTGAACGAGCTTCTGTAGCGCCAAGACAACTTGGCTACATTAATTACTGTATATCAAATTAAAGTATGTCAAAATATGATGCTAACATAAGGCACACGAAACGAAACATGTGTAAGAGGCCGAGAACGCATCGCAGAAAATATATTAACATTGATATGCATAAACACCATTCGCGCGAATGTCACACACATTCTCGAACGCACACACCCCCCACTTAATACAGTTCAGTAGATGACTCTTTGCCCATGATGAAATCAAGCACACAGCACTAATCTCGACTGGAAACAGTACGCTTAGGAAGCAGCATGCCAAGGCAACCTACACACGACGGTCCGGGTTTAATACGCGCGGACGCCCGAGCAGGCCTGAAGTATTCGTTATAAAAATCGATGGACAGAGACTGACATTATTGAATGTAATCGTTACTATACCGCACGCACTTTGACATGCATCGTACATAAAAAGTACCCAAATGTAGCATAGGCCGCTGCACCATAATAAAACGGTAGTCTATGCGTGTATTCATGATGACAACATATACTATCGCAAGTGCATACATGGACGATAGAGAGAGAAGACAGAAGAAAACGCCCCCCCCTCCCAGTTTGCCTAGATCAACGTCGTCGCCATCTTGAAATATGACGTCGCCAGAAACGAAAACGGCACATTTGCCGTATTGTCGTGACGTCACAGTAGGAATGCCTCTTCCGGTTTCGCGCCATTACTATGCCGCGCAGCCGAATGTTGGCAAGAGATACCTGTTTCCTTAATGTAATCTCGACCGACCGCATCGCTGTGGGATTTACGCATTTGACGGCAGTGTGGTGAAGGGATTTAAACATGTGTAAGAAATTAGTGTACTGGTTTCAACGTTGTTAGTCACCGTGCATACTGTAACGTTCTGTTATTGTTTTTCTCAGGTGTCTGCGCCTGGTGAAGATACATACAGAGACACACGGCCGACCACTTCTGGCAGCATTACTGACCGACCATGCCCGATGATGTGAACACTGGCGACCCGGAACAGTCATTCGTCAGTGGGTGAAGTCTTGCTTTCATTGAGTGTAGCCACTTCGTGCAATATAACGTGTTTTCAAAGTTGATAATGTAGGCAGTTCACCGTGAGAATCAAAGATAGCTTGACATCGATATATGTATCATAAAAAGTGCAAGTGGACATTAGTTTTAACACAATCGAAACGTTTTACTTAGACGATTGTTCGAGCTATTGTTCACGCTATATGACTGATCAGAACTGATATAGTGAAGATGGTTTAAACTTGGAATAATGTCCTCGCAACCACTTCTGGTGGTGCTTTTTTGGGGCCTAGCTACGTCTGCCTGTTTTACATGTTTCACAGAATGTGCTCTGCTTGTAGTAGTAAGAAGTAAATTGGGTGGATAAAGAGCAAAGTAGCCAACTATGCCAGTAACATGTGCACCATTACATATCACCTCGTGAGCGAGCTTCTATTGCGCCAAGACAACTTGGCTATATTAATTACTGTATATCAAATTAAAGTATGTCAAAATATGATGCTAATATAAGGCACACGAAACGAAACTTCTGTAAGAGGCCGAGGTCGCATCGCGAAAAATATCTTAACATTGATACGTTCGCGCGAATGTCACACACATTCTCGCACGCACACACCCCCCACTTAATACAGTTCAGTAGATGACTCTTTGCCCATGATGAAATCAAGCACACCGCACTAATCTCGACTGGAAACAGTACGCTTAGGAAGCAGCATGCAAAGGCAACCTACACAAGTGCCTAATTCTTTGCAATAGTGTAACTCACGGGGTCACATTTGATTTGCCTACCTTCTGAAACAAGTGTAGAGATTGTTCGATGTTTTGACACCAACAGTTATTGCAATCACACATCATCACACACTACTCGGCACGCAAATTTGTATCTAACTAGTGGCGTAGACTGGCATCATATTTGGAAAGATTGCCATGGAAACAATATCATACACTACAGTGATCAATGCCAACAGGCCAGGTCTTTGGCCATGCCATGAGCGCTATTCCGACAAACAGGTAACGCCAAAAGCTAGACATACCAGTCATGGCGAAGTGCCATACGTCGTGTTCTGAGAGGTATTGTGTCGCTAACACTTCGGATTCAAATAGGAAGACCTGAAACCAAAGAGCAGACATTTCGCAATTTCAATATGCAAACGAAACCACAATGCAACTAACAGGCAATGGTCGCATCATATCATCGTTGCTATTGAGATGGCTACATAAATTGTACGCTCTACAAAGAGTATTACATTACAGAGTAAATCTTTATGCGAACGAACATCTTGTATGGCATCGCCTCGCCTGACATATTTCGACGTGTATTTCATTCGACAGCAGGTATGCCTAGAGCTTTTGCTTCAATGCGTTGCGTACAATGATTTCGTGTAATAATATAAAGAGGTTGGAATGGCATATAATGCTTCAGACACATCTTAGCGCAGCCTGCATACAGCACTCGTGGCGTCGCCGTTACCACGTCTTAGAGTTCCATGTCGCAGAGAGTAGAATGCCAACACTTTCAACATAACTTCTGTCGTTATGTTTAGTATTGCATAGCTCAGCAGTACGACTGTTAAATTAGATACTGCCCAAACGTCTATTTGCATATCCATAGGCGGAAAGCTTGAGGCGACATTGATAACTCATCGAAAAGTGCTATGCGCCATGTACAGTGGACTGTGAATGAGAAGAATAATATGAATTCTGTGCTATTTCCGACAAGAATTAGACACTTGTGTAGACTGCAAACCCATCTCTATTGTTCATACACTTGAAACATCATTACGAGAGGCGCGGGTAGTGTAGTGGTTAGCGCATCAAACTGGCAAGCCGACGGCCCGGGTTTAATACGCGCGGACGCCCCCGCAGGCCTGATGTATTTGGTATGAAAAATCGATGGACAGAGACTGACATTATTGAATGTAATCGTTACTATACCGCACGCACTTTGACATGCATCGTACATAAAAAAGTACCCAAATGTAGCATAGGCCGCTGCACCATAATAAAACGGTAGTCTATGCGTGTACATGATGACAACATATACTATCGCATAGTGCATACATTGGACGATAGAGAGAGAAGACAGAAGAAAGCGCCCCCCCCTCCCAGTTTGCCTAGATCAACGGCGTCGCCATCTTGAAATATGACGTCGCCAGAAACGAAAACGGCGCGTTTGCCGTATTGTCGTGACGTCACAGTAGGAATGCCTCTTCCGGTTTCGCGCCATTACTATGCCGCGCAGCCGAATGCTGGCAAGAGATACCTGTTTCCTTAATGTAATCTCGACCGACCGCATCGCTGTGGGATTTACGCATTTGACGGCAGTGTGGTGAAGGGATTTAAACATGTGTAAGAAATGAGTGTACTGGTTTCAACGTTGTTAGTCACCGTGCATACTGTAACGTTCTTTTATTGTTTTTCTCAGGTGTCTGCGCCTGGTGAAGATACATACAGAGACACACGGCCGACAACATCTGGCAGCATTACTGACCGACCATGCCCGATGATGTGAACACTGGCGACCCGGAACAGTCATTCGTCAGTGGGTGAAGTCTTGCTTTCATTGAGTGTAGCCACTTCGTGCAATATAACGTGTTTTCAAAGTTGATAATGTAGGCAGTTCACCGTGAGAATCAAAGATAGCTTGACATCGATGTATGTATCATAAAAAAAGTGCAAGTGGACATTAGTTTTAACACAATCGAAACGTTTTACTTAGACGATTGTTCGAGCTATTGTTCACGCTATATGACCGATCAGAACTGATATAGTGAAGATGATTTAAACTTCGAATAATGTCCTCGCAACCACTTCTGGTGGTGCTTTTTGGGGCCTAGCTACGTCTGCCTGTTTTACATGTTTCACAGAATGTGCTCTGCTTGTAGTATTAAGAAGTAAATTGGGTGGATATAGAGCAACGCAGCCAAGTGTGCCAGTAACATGTGCACCATTACATATCACATCGTGAACGAGCTTCTGTTGCGCCAAGACAACTTAGCTACATTAATTACTGTATATCAAATTAAAGTATGTCAAAATATGATGCTAACATAAGGCACACGAAACGAAACGTGTGTAAGAGGCCGAGAACGCATCGCAGAAAATATATTAACATTGATATGCATAAACACCATTCGCGCGAATGTCACACACATTCTCGAACGCACACACCCCCCACTTAATACAGTTCAGTAGATGACTCTTTGCCCATGATGAAATCAAGCACACCGCACTAATCTCGACTGGAAACAGTACGCTTTGGAAGCAGCATACCAAGGCAACCTACACAAGTGCCTAATTCTTTGCAATAGTGTAACTCACGGGGTCACATTTGATTTGCTAACCTTCTGAAACAAGTGTAGAGATTGCTCGATGTTTTGACACCAACATTTATTGCAATCACACATCATCACACACCGCTCGGCACGCAAATTTGTATCTAACTAGTGGCGTAGACCGGCATCGTATTTGGAAAGATTGCCATGGAAACAATATCATACGCTACAGTGATCAATGCCAACAGGCCAGGTCTTTGGCCATGCCATGAGCGCTATTCCGACAAACAGGTAACGCCAAAAGCTAGACATACCAGTCATGGCGAAGTGCCATACGTCGTGTTCTGAGAGGTATTGTGTCGCTCACACTTCGGATTCAAATAGGAAGACCTGAAACCAAAGAGCAGACATTTCGCAATTTCAATATGCAAACGAAATCACAAGAAACTAACAGGCAATGGTCGCACCATATCATCGTTGCTACTGATATGGCTACATAAATTGTACGCCCTACAAAGAGTATTACATTACAGAGTAAATCTTTATGCGAACGAACGTCTTGTATGGCATCGCCTCGCCTGACATATTTCGACGCGTATTTCATTCGATAGCAGGTACGCCTAGAGCTTTTGCTTCATTGCGTTGCGCACAATGATTTCGTGTAATAATATATAGCGGTTGGAATGGCATTTAATTCTTCAGACACATCTTAGCGCAGCCTCCATACAGCACTCGTGGCGTCGCCATTACCACGTTTTAGAGTTCCATGTCGCAGAGAGTAGAATGCCAACACTTTCAACATAACTTCTGTCGTTATGTTTAGTATTGCATAGCTCAGCAGTACGACTGTTAAATTAGATACTGCCCAAACGTCTATTTGCATATCCATAGGCGGAAAGCTTGAGGCGACATTGATAACTCATCGAAAAGTGCTATGCGCCATGTACAGTGGACTGTGAATGAGAAGAATAATATGAATTCTGTGCTATTTCCGACAAGAATTAGACACTTGTGTAGACTGCAAACCCATCTCTATTGTTCATACACTTGAAACATCATTACGAGAGGCGCGGGTGGTGTAGTGGTTAGCCCATCCAACTGGCAAGTCGACGGTCCGGGTTTAATACGCGCGGGCGCCGGAGCAGGCCTGAAGTATTCGGTATGAAAAATCGATGGACAGAGACTGACATTATTGAATATAATCGGTACTATACGCCACGCACATTGACATGCATCGTACATAAAAAGTACCCAAATGTCGCATAGGCCGCTGCACCATAATAAAACGGTAGTGCTATGCGTGTACATGATGACAACATATACTATCGCATAGTGCATACATTGGACGATAGAGAGAAGACAGAAAAAAGCGCCCCCCTCCCAGTTTGCCTAGAGCAACGGCGTCGCCATCTTGAAATATGACGTCGCCAGAAACGAAAACGGCGCGTTTGCCGTATTGTCGTGACGTCACAGTAGGAATGCCTCTTCCGGTTTCGCGCCATTACTATGCCGCGCAGCCGAATGCTGGCAAGAGATACCTGTTTCCTTAATGTAATCTCGACCGACCGCATCGCTGTGGGATTTACGCATTTGACGCCAGTGTGGTGAAGGGATTTAAACATGTGTAAGAAATGAGTGTACTGGTTTCAACGTTGTTAGTCACCGTGCATACTGTAACGTTCTTTTATTGTTTTTCTCAGGTATCGCGCCTGGTGAAGATACATACAGAGACACACGGCCGACAACTTCTGGCAGCATTACTGACCGACCATGCCCGATGATGTGAACACTGGCGACCCGGAACAGTCATTCGTCAGTGGGTGAAGTCTTGCTTTCATTGAGTGTAGCCACTTCGTGCAATATAACGTGTTTTCAAAGTTGATAATGTAGGCAGTTCACCGTGAGAATCAAAGATAGCTTGACATCGATATATGTATCATAAAAAAAGTGCAAGTGGACATTAGTTTTAACACAATCGAAACGTTTTACTTAGACGATTGTTCGAGCTATTGTTCACGCTATATGACTGATCAGAACTGATATAGTGAAGATGGTTTAAACTTGGAATAATGTCCTCGCAACCACTTCTGGTGGTGCTTTTTGGGGCCTAGCTACGTCTGCCTGTTTTACATGTTTCACAGAATGTGCTCTGCTTGTAGTATTAAGAAGTAAATTGGGTGGATAAAGAGCAAAGCAGCCAACTATGCCAGTAACATGTGCACCATTACATATCACCTCGTGAGCGAGCTTCTATTGCGCCAAGACAACTTGGCTATATTAATTACTGTATATCAAATTAAAGTATGTCAAAATATGATGCTAATATAAGGCACACGAAACGAAACTTCTGTAAGAGGCCGAGGTCGCATCGCGAAAAATATCTTAACATTGATACGTTCGCGCGAATGTCACACACATTCTGGCACGCACACACCCCCCACTTAATACAGTTCAGTAGATGACTCTTTGCCCATGATGAAATCAAGCACACAGCTCTAATCTCGACTGGAAACAGTACGCTTAGGAAGCAGCATGCCAAGGCAACCTAGACAAGTGCCTAATTCTTTGCAATAGTATAACTCACGGGGTCACATTTGATTTGCCTACCTTCTGAAACAAGTGTAGAGATCGTTCGATATTTTGACACACTTCTCGGCACGCAAATTTGTATCTAACTAGTGGCGTA
>JAODUO010000655.1:30000-50000 GCA_025642075.2 Ridgeia piscesae | reverse complement strand
ATATATATATATATATATATATATATGTTGTATATATGTGTAAACATTTCCAATTCCATGTTGTGTATAAGCGTACTTATTTGAAAGTATTCGCTATCTATGTCATTGAATAAGTTGTTATCTTCTTATTGTCCCTGTCGTCCTGGGTGAGGTTGGACATTATTACTGTCATCATTTCTTCTTCTTTTCTTTCCTCTCTCACAATTCTGTCACTGCTTTCTCAATCACCAGTCTCCAACTCCTTCTATCTTTTGCTGTTGTTCACCATTGAATATGTTATTTAACGATGTTTTAAACACATTTTGCCATTAATATTTCAATTAAAATAATAATATATATGTATGTTTACATGTTCCAGTCCAAAATGTCGGATGTGGGAATTGCTATATTTATATTCTTATCGGCCTTATGCGTCACAGCATCAGCGGGTAAGTGTTAACTTGTTCGCCAAATTGACAGTGTCAGTGTATATCTATAATATATCGTTATTTAAGTTTATCTCAAGCGTAGCGTGTGTGCATGTGCGCGTGCGCGAATACGTGCGTTAGAGCGAGCGCATATTATTGTGAAATAACTTAATATCAAATGGTCACGTAGCAATATAAACACTCATCATGGGCGATTTCATAGGATCCACTTAATTTGAGAGTTTTGCTAATGGATCCACCAGTGGTTTTGCTGCCTGATATTACTGACGTAATCAGCACCAACGACTCCTACCGCGCTAGTATGATTACAACATGTCTATGTATACGTGGGGACACATTTCTCTGAAATTAAGCTCCCGACAACATGAATGCTACTCAGTCATCGCCATTGACGTAATTATTACTGTTGGTATTTTCTTCGTGTGTATCTGACTTTTGTTATCGTATTAGCCGAATGTGTGTGTTCAATGAACTAGAGACACCGGCAATTGATATATTGTCTCTCACTACAGATCCGTGCGCGGCTGTGGGCGGTGCGTGTGTTGACATTTGCTCTGGAGGCGTCTGTTCCAGCGGTGGCCTCTTCACGGGACTCTGCACAAGTCCTGAGCGATGTTGCATACCACAGGGTTTGTCTTCTATGTTAGTTTGTGTCGTGGACAGTTTTCTTGACTAACTCAACATGTGTTACTTCTCAATAACTGGTAATATAACGTGACTGGAAACAGATCTTGATAAATAAATCAAACCACGATTGTGGAAATAATTGTGGAGGTTGTGGTGTTGACGTTAGTGGTGATATAGATAGCATAATGGCTATGGTCGTTAACGTACCAGTGTTGCTATGATGGTGGTAATCCTAACTGCCATGACATTGATGGTGACACTGCTATGTTTACAGATCTCGTTGTTGGCGACAACTGTCTAAACTGCATATGTCAGGTGAGAGACGGGTAATGTTTGAAACAAAGTAGTCAGTTCCTCGTCTATTGTGCGTAATGATTTCATGCATTATCGTGGACCAGATATGGTCGTCTAAATCTGTCATAGTGAAACTTCTACGCACTTGGAAGCAACCTTCCCATTAACCGATAATATATGCTGTTGATTTCCCGTAGCTTGGAAGTTGTACAGTAATGGAGTTCATAACTTTAGTAATCTAGCCATATGAAGCTGACACATGTGGTGTTATGCAGATTATATGTATATAAAAACTCTCCATCTCTCCTGATGTTCCATACGTTCAAAATACGTTAAGCAATCGGTATGTTCCTGCACTGTCCATGACCTGTTCCATCTTCCAACTTCTTCCATCTAGTCGCCGATTCAGATGCCTCAAAACCAAGACCAACCGCTTTAGTGCTAGCTTTTTCCCATTAGCCGTTCAAGCCCTGTCAAAACAGAAGTGACCCCCCTCGCAGCAAACATATATTCCACTTTCAGATGAGTTTGTAGTGTGTATATTTTATCATAATTTATTATGTATTATTTTATTTCATATTTTCCATTTTAAGCTAATATGTTTCTACTAGATCGTAACAATTATTTATCGATGTTGTAAAGAAAACATTTTTATTCGGATCTTTTTATGTGATTGTTCTTATTTATTTATTTTAAAGTAGTAGTATATTTTACCATCATCGTTTGGTGCATGTGAATGTATTGTCATGTGAATGTACTAATAAGACGACCAATATATATCATTACACATTCCAATGTTTTATTGTAACTACAAAGTGAACACATAGCAATAAAGCTATCTTATCTTATTATCTTATCTGTTCTATTGTTTATCAGTCTGCGAGCGGAGGCTGTATTGATGTGAAGTCTGGCAACGGCCTTGGATATTTTAGGATCACGTGGCCTTACTGGTCCGACTGCGGTAAACCTGGTGGATGTACGTATTGTACACTGTTGTATACATCGCATCCTCCTAATCACCGTGCGTGCAACCCTATTTCATGCGTGCATTGTTGCGTGTTTTGTCTACGTGCGTAGGTGTATGCGTGTGCGTGTCCAATGTGCTTATGAACACTTGTGTGTCCGGTGTTTTGAAAATACAAAAACATAGATGGTGTTGTAGCAGTTCTATAGAGAACATAAGATAATCCAGCACAGAATTAATTGACGTAAGACTTAACTAATACAGTGTTAACGGACTGCAACGAAACCATTACCTGTTGCAACGACAACTGCCATCAACATTCAGACAGTTCGTGCGGTAATACATTTGTTACGTGTGTTTGTGAAGAGAAACAACCTTCCTCTACTGTGATCACGTGTTTATGTGCCCTCAGCTTACAACGCCTGCGTCCACAACTACCAGTGTTCCCGCCAGTGTGTCGTCGCCTACTTGAAGCGGTACGTGACGTCATCCCAGACTTGCGAACGTTTCTCCCGGATCCACAAGGGCGGTCCGTGGGGCTGGAAGTGGGGCACGGACGCGTTCTGGAGCAAGGTCAATGCCTGCTGTGGGAAGCTGGGCGGGTGCTAGGTCGTGTCTAGGGAGACCCAACGGAAGCAGACACGAGCGGCCCGTGGAAGATGATCTCCATCGTGGCTGTACAAATATTATGTCCAGTTTGTTAATAAAGTCAACTTTGGAAGCAATGTGACTTGTTTGCTCCTTTGGTTTATATTAGTTGTTTACGTTTCAAGCAGTCGTCGACGTCTTCACAGGAGACACAACCACAACAACACTATAAGTGCGACAATATGCACCATTTAATCACAACTATGCTTACAATGTAACCATTAAATATCGATCATGTTTGAAAAACGTACATCTCTCACAGACACACGCACACACGCACGCACACACGCACACTTGTGTGTGTCTGTGTGTTTGTGTGTGTGTGTGTGTGTGTGTGTGTGTGTGTGTGTGTGTGTGTGTGTGTGTGTGTGTGTGTGTGTGTGTGTGTGTGTGTGTGTGTGTGTGTGTGTGTGTGTGTGTGTGTGTGTGTGTGTGTGTGTGTGTGTGTGTGTGTGTGTGTGTGTGTAAGGTGTGTGTTTTGTTAATGTGTACTTGTATATATGTGGGTACGTGTCGTGCGATCGTATGTTCAATTACCTTTGTAACATGCGTCATTCTGTGAAGTTACCGACGATCATATATAACTACATCTACCTTGGGTGCGTGAAAGTGCATCTGCTCTGATGCGCCGATGTCTACTTTTTATGTTAATTCGTTTCCTTCGAAGGTAGATATTTCATATGGACAACTTGAAACAGCTGAGATATTTTGAAATAGTCGGGTGAATACAAAGCAACAGCAGAAAGTAATTATAAATGGTCACGGAATTAGTATATGTTCTAAATGTTGTAATGGTATCAATTGCGTTCCTTGGTGTGTTGCTCCGTTGGTGTTAGATATAGGTGTAGTTAAGTAACGCAGTGGAACGTACAATTGGCGTAGGACGTGGCTCCTCCGACTTGGTGTCTCTTAACGATCCGTGGGAATATTTTATTGTTCGGAACCTAAACCTTCGTACGTAAGGAACTAACAAGTCCACGTATATACATCAATGACTTTATTAAACAACATTCAATGCTTCAGCCAAGACAACACTGGACATAACATTCGAATGGAATTTGATTTGTTTATAGTCCACATCGATGTAATTTCTACGGCGGTGCTCGTCCTCTCCAGCCGCGGCGTCTACGGCATGTTCTAGCACCCGCCAGTTTTTATGCAGCATGCATTGACCTTGGTCCAGAAATTTGTAGCGCGCCACGTCCACATGCCATTCGGACCGCCCATGTGTATTCGGGCGTAAATCTCGCAGGTGTGGGGCGGGATGCCGAAACGCGTCATGTAGGCGACAACACACTGACGGGAGCAGGCCTTGTTGTTGTAGCAGGCCCAGTAAGCTGGAGGAAGCGACATTGAGATACACACGTGTGTTTGTTCAATCAGTTCAGTGAACACATTTTAAATCATTGAAATTTTAAACTTATTTAAGAAAGAAACATGCACACATTAAAAATCTAGACTACATACATAATAGTAAAATTCATTATCACCATATTCAGTCCAATTGGCCGCAGCTAGGTTTATATATATATATATATATATATATATAAAAATATATATATATATATATATATATATATATATATATATATATACCAACATAAACATGGTATTATCATTGATAACAAGTCCTGATATTTACATACCTTCCATAGTAATATCACCAGAAAAAAACAAATCTAGATAAAATAATTGAACACAAGGAGTGGTTAATGTATTTGTTTCTGGTAATTCTCGCAAACATGTACACTAGCAGCAATGTCCGTATGCATATATGTTTGAGTACGTTAATTATATGCTACACTTAGAGTAGTATATTATTAACTATAAGAAACAACATTTACGACACTTGGTAATACATACAAGGACCAGGCCTGCCGCAATCCGCCCAATATGCCCAGGTTATGCGGTACCACCCACAACCACCGCCTTCACACTTGACATTGCAAGCCGTACACCTGACAGACATCAAAATAACGTGTACTATTTTTTTGAAAGAAGCGAATGGTGAGACAACTGTTAATTTACGAATATTACCTGTAACAAATCGCGCATTTTCACTCCAACATAAATTAGTACCTTATTGTCTTGTCACCTTCAATAGCAAACCCCCATCGGAAGATATAGCTAAATGCGCTACGGTTGCCGGATGACCAGACGCCCGAAGACCAAAGTAAATCTGATGTTGAGACATATCGTGATATTGATTCACCCGTAATAATTATGACAGTGATATGTTCTTTCTACCTTATCAATCTCGAGTGATACAACGTGGCGGATCAAGCATGTGCAAGCGGTGCACGAAAGGCTCAGGGATACTATTGTTGTGACTTGTTAAAACAAAAGCACAATTGTACACTTTGTTCTGTTATAACTACACATTAGGTAATGTCTCAAAATATACTGTACGATGTTGAATATATATTATTATTTTATATTTCTTTCATATCAGGACAGCACACATAATTATTAGGAATTACGTTTTCTTTCTTAATATCAGATGTGTGTGTTTGTGTGTGCGCGCGCGGTGCGTGCGTGCGTGCGTGCGTGGTGGTGTGTGTGTGTGTGTGTGTGTGTGTGTGTGTGTGCGTGCGGATGTATGTGTGTTTTATGCGTTTTTAGTTTTGTGTGTTTAACAATTTAAGTACTTTCCTCTTGAACCGTTTGGATTTCGGATTAACAGAAGACACGTGGATTTTCCTTATGCTACGTTTGCATTCTGTGTTCTGTGGTTTACATAAATGTTATACTGATGCGAAAACAGTTTACATTTTATGTAATGACAAAGGCATTTTGAGATTACTTCGTTATAACGTGTTCCGGGTGTAAATGCATGTGTGTGTATATGTACGTTGGTTTTTAGACAGAAGGGGGTATCTACTACAATACAGTCAGTATATAATTCAGAATTGTAAAATAACAGGAACCACAATAGTGCAAGAGTATGACAATACCAGGACAGACGAGTACGAGAGTACAAGAGTACAAGGGCATGAGTGCACGGTTGAAACTACCGAAAACGTCGCCAGTAGCAAATATTGTGTCTATGGTCTATAAATTCAGTGGTATGGCTTTAATAGGAATATAAATAGCTTAATCAAATGGATCTCGGATTGCTCTTTCTTGCGGTATTTGTGTTTTCATGGTGATAAGATAATGTATATGAGTTTGTGCTTACGAAGCACACCAAAAATCCCATTTTATCTTGTTTACGCAAAGGGTAGTATTAAAAGGATTGTAATTTTAATATTCAATAACTAATTAGCTGTTTAACTACATGTTTTAGTTCATTTTATGAATACATACCTATTATTCTATGATGTTCTCTAAAATATTCGTATCTATTTTCCTTACCTTATACACGTGTATAACTTGTCCACAAAAGTCATGTGTTTTACGTTATCTGCATAATTTATATCATAACTGTGTACCAATGAAGTGCTATAATTATGTTTGGAAAGTATGTCTGCTTAACACATATACATGGAGTTTTCACATAAAGACAAAACCATGAGCATAGTCAACTTTTCTGATCGTCAGAAGACATCAAAGTGGCAGAAAAACAGCGTCCTCGTTAAGAATGTTTTCTACGTTATCCACTTTTATCATATACGTGCTTTCCCCAGTATACAATCAAGGTATAGTATTTGAGAGTACCTTGTTTCCTTTGTGTAATACAAGTTGTACATAATATAGAGACATAATTTAATCACGTATGGTTCGATAATACCAAATGGTGTATTTTACGTTATCCGATATTCTACGTTATCGCGAGGAAGGAAGCATTATAACACATTCCATAGCGTTCTTATGGCAAAGTATAGGCCATATCCAAACGAAAGTGGTTCTGCTGCTGGTCTAACACACAATTTCCAAAACCAAATATAAGTTTGTATTTACCAATGCATGCATGACCAAATGTACTATTGTACTAGCTAGATTCCCTTCGTAATGAGAGAATTTTGTTTTCAGAGTTTATATTCAAGGTATACTATACGACATTGCCTTATTTATTTTGTGAAATAAAAGTTGCGCATGATATACATACCTAGTTTAATCACATATGGTTCAATAATACCAAATGATGTATTTTACGTTATCCGGTATTTTACGTTTAGTCCAGATTTAAACGAACATTGTTCTGCTGCGGGTCTATCGCACAATTTGCAAAACCAAAGATAAATTTGCATTTACCAATGCATGCATGACAAACAAATGTGACTTGTACTAGCTAGATTCCCTTCATAGTGAGAATGTTTGCTTTTCCTAGTTTACATTCAAGGTATACTATATGAGATTACCTTGTTTGGTTTGTGAAATAAAAGTTGTGCATGATACAATACCTAATTTAATTACTTATGGTAATATCAAATGATGTATTTTACGTTAGACTGTATTCTACGTTATCGCGGGGAAGGAAGCATTGTAACACATTCCATGGCGTTCTTGCGGCTACGTTTGGGCCAGATCCAAACGAAAGTGGTCTTTCTGCGGGTCTGACACCCAATTTGCAAAACCAAAGGTAAATTTGTATTCAGCAATGCATGTATGACAAACAAATGTGATATTGTACTAGTGAGATTTCCTTCACAATGAGATACTACTGTCATATAATTCCACTTAGACTTGGTTATTTTTTATTCAAACTGAAGCTATCACTTGCAGCTGTTTTTATTTAAAAATCTGCAAAACAAAATGGTAGCTAGTTAATGGTGTATCATTCTTGCATAAAGGACATATAAAACATTATAGTAAACATTTACTGATATCGTAAAATACACACTTACATATGTAGCATTTGAAAGGAAATGCTGTTATTAACCCAAATAGTATCAAGTCAACGAAACGCGAGTGGAATTAATAACAGAAACATGTCAACACATTCTGACACATGCAACATAATACTACGTTTCAGGGCCCGTGGAATAAATAACGTAGAATGCACATGACTATGTTTTCTGAGCATATATCATTTCATTGTAACGTGTAATATCTCTTCGGTATCTTCCTGTTGTCCTTAGTGTTTGGAGTACGTGTGTTGTTTTAAAGTTGAAGTAAAAAGCCGCGAAAGTCAGCAAACAATCAATATGTACTACGTTAAAACAGTTGATTTGACCCGGAAGCCAGAAATAGAAGAAGACATAAAATTCCAGGGAAAGATGCGAATACACCGAGCGAAGAACTGAACGAAGTTGGAAATCAACGCCCATACAAACATGCTACCATAAAAAAACGATACTTGTATATGAGAGATTATTTCGAAGTTCGTGTTCACTTCGAAGGCGATTTCTTGGAATGCATGGATGCCTCCAAACCGCACTCAATATGAGACCCTTGCCATTCTTAAACACACTCTCGCAGAAACCTAATGCACCTTGCAAGTAGATTTCACCGACAACTACATGTGCCATTTTCTGGAAGAACTAAGCAGCGTGTACTACTCTAAGGACAAGTGAAAATGTGTACTGCGGTGATACACTACAAGGGAGTTAACGGTGTATTTGAAACACAAGAGCCTTGCGGTGCTGGCAGATGAAATGGCGCAGTGTGGCATCATAAAGGTCATCGTTGGTTCGATCAAGCAAGTCAGTATAGGAACAGCACAATCGCGAAGCTGATGTCAATTGTACGAGGTCATGTTCGACATATCTGCGTCATAGCAGTACTTTCGAAACCGCGCAAGGCAATGTGGTAAAGATGTACGGTACGATGGGAGATGTGGGGCTGTGAAACGAGCAGCTAATAAAATGTTTGCAATGTCTTGGGTTGTTACAGTAGGACCACGTCCTGATGATCTATGGGTAATTGGTAAGCACAACTTGACAACATTAGCCCCTCCTGCTCCAACAGGCAGGTCACAACATGTATTCAGGCAATGTCCATTAGATGCTGAGATCGTATCTCACCTGAGAACTGATAGGTGGTTATCCATTTTTGTATTTTACGTTATTTGTATTCAACGTTAACCAAGTTAACTAAACTCATTTTGCGAAAAAAACGAATGACCAGACCACTGCTATTTCTTCTGTCATATACGACAACAGTGTGGTCTTTTGACACGACGGTTATGTCCCTGTTTAATTTTAAAAAGCTGCCAGATTGCACAACATTATTTTGTAATCTACGTTATCAGCAGATGTGATTGCTGAAACATGTATAGGTATACCTGTGCTATGAAACGTTACATATGTGCTGCAATACTTTGTAACATGTTGAGTATGTGTTCAGTTAATCTTATATTTAACAGAATCTTTCAATAAATCAATGATATGAAATTATTGCATTCGTATGTATTATACCTTATCCGTATGCGGCAGTGTACACTTTAATTTGTGACGATAATTACGCTACTTCATCTAGTCATTTCAGTTGTTGATGTTTCCATAAATGCTCAAGATGTCAAAATAAATGTTAAGTGATATAATATATTGTGCATTGTATCATTGCTGATGATTGAATGGACACACTATCACGATTTAGTTGCTTAATTTAATTCATTACGCATGTATTTAACACAAAGGTCTGAACCATTTTTAATAGCAATCATATCAAGGTACTGTGTATTTAACTAGCCCCAACATCCATTAAGTTTTCATTACATTACATCTGTAAAACGTATCTATATTGCGCATAAACAAATCAGAAATGTTTGTATTCTACATTATCCACGGACATCCTTTGGGGAAAGCTACGCCAGCTACCACATAGTTTGTCGAGATGATGACTATTTTGATGCAATCGAAGCAAGATCCCAATGCAAGACATCATACCAAAAACATTTACGTGGCCTACTTGATTAAATAACTATAGCTTTTGGAAAACGAACAACCTTTGCAACTACACATTTTTCTGTATCTTCAAAACAAGCTCACATTTTGCAAACAAGAAATCTCGTATTAAAAATAATCTGAACCTGAATCAGTTGTTCACACTTCGTAACCATGATATCAGCTTGTATTACACGCATTTTCCATTTATTAATTATTATTTTAAAGTAGATCCACGCATATTTAGTACGACAAGGTGGCGTATAACGTAGGATACATTGAAAAAAAGTCGTAAAATCATCATGGTTGATGCAATAAAACAAGGATAGATTGTATGAGAGGAACGATTGTTCCTAGAAGATCAACATATATACTTTCATATGGATACAAATATTTTCAAATATATTGGAAAGTACTTTTTCCCTTTAAAAAACATACTGGAGACGTTTTCTGTAGTTTCAACCGTACAAAGTTAAGAGAGTACTGAAGCCCTTACCTGGCACATACAGTCCAAGCAGTTGGCGCTGGGACCTAGACATAAAACATTCAAAATCGTCATCAGCACTGTGTTAGCCATTACGAGTGCATTCTACATATTTAGAAATCCTTACAAAGACTTATTTTGTTAATTGATGGTTTACTGTAGCGCTATGTATCCACTAGCACATAAATATGACCTATGGTCTCCGCTTCTATCTCATTTACATGACCTTTCTCCCACCAGAAATCAAGTCTCCCAAAGTTCCATACTTTGCCAGTTTGTTAAAGTACTACATACATTACGTAAGACAATATATATTATGTTCATGCATTTTCCATTCACGTGAGTATTTGTAATATATATATATATATATATATATATATATATATATATATATATACATATATATATAAAATATTTAAATGTCATATTATTAATAAACAATGTATTTGTATAATTATATATATATATATATTATATATATATATATATAATTATTTATATATATATATAATATATATATATATTTTTGTAAGTTATTATATATATATATATATATATATAATTACAAATACACACGTATATGGAAAATGCATGAACATAATATTTATTGTCTTACGTAATGTATGTAGTACTTTAACAAGTACATATATATATATATATATATATATATATATATATATATATATATATATATATATTATATATATATATATAAAAATATGAAAAAAAATAAAAATATTACACAATACGCCCAATGATGCTATTCAAAATTTAAGTAGTTTTTAATAGTAGCATACATATGGTATAACTACCAATCAACTACATATGGCAAAATACATGTACTAACCCGCTGACACTGAAATGCCCAAGGCTGACAGGCACAGAAGAACTGCAATTGCCACAACCGTCATTGTTGACTACAAATTGAAATAAAATACATTTTATTAATAATGCTGAATTGCAATTAGATAATACCCTGCTAATAAATGCAACTAATGTTGTAATCAGCTGCTTGGACATTGAAATTTAGCGAATAAATAAAATGTAATGTTATCGTCGAACAAGGTAATAATATCGTTTAACAAAACAGAACACATAATCTCAGATGATCCGACATTTAATCAATACCCTGAAATAATCAATGTTTTTCAAGAAATAAAGTTATATAGAGTATGAAATCTTCACATCTACCTTTTTGACTGAGATGTTAACTTGAGCGTAGATGTGAGAACGTCTTCAACTGGTAATTAACCAACTCTCACAGAACTGTTTTGGTCTCGTCGACTCGTCCTGCAGAACTGTTGGCTTAATGGTGTTTAGTTCGTCTATTTATACACACCTGTACGACGTTAGCCCATACAGGTGTTGTCGCTAAAAAGAGTTGATAGTCGGTGGTAACAAATAAAACGCCAAAACATCTTCCCACACAACATTACTTTTTACACAAAGACGTGACCTTTTATAACAATAGACCAGACACTGTATTTAACATAGAGGCCTTGTCGCACCGGCTGAGAAATGTCAAACGAGATGTTGATGCTAACATTGTTGTGTATAAGCTGTGCGGTGCATGTGAGGCAAACTCTCATAAAACGATACATGTTTTCTAAAACATAAGAGTATGAATGAAAATGTCGTTTTGTTTTGCGGGTCAGATATATATTCAATTCGGGGAAAGTGACAAAATAGGCAATGCTTTGTTGTTTCTAGAAACTGCTACTTTCAATAGTTGTAGCATTGTAGAAACCATCCAACCATTTTCCAATTACTGCGCGAAAAACAACGAGAACGTTATTTCCAATTATTGTCAACTAAAGATAAGTGGCTCGTAGGCGAAATCTTACGCCAGCGTGTGTAATAACATTTACGATTCGCATACCACTGACATCATACTTGCAGCAAATAAGTAAAAGTAATTCACCGGAAATATACATTCAACTGATACAAACGAACGACATATGTTGACCATCCTTAAATGTAAATATTTAAGTTAGTAGTTTCTATTCTAGTTGCTAGCTTCCATTAGTCTCTCGTTCAAAACCAGTATTCAACATAATATTTAAACATCTCATGTCCTCTTTGTACTCCCGTTTCAAAGTATAAATCAGTTTGTTTACTGTAGTTACCTAAAGTCCAACGCAGTAAGAACATTTATAAAAACTTGTTATGAACTATTTTTCAATGAGAATATGAAATGCGACGACACTTTGGGTAATTTATGTAAACCGCACTTCTGCATTTGCTACGTTTTTCATCAAAGCGATTTCTTATGTTTGTCTAAGTGAATGAAAAACAATCCCCTTCCATCAACGGACACGACATCGTTTATTGCCAGTGCACAAAGGGCGTCTCCTGTTCCACCAGAGCTAAGTTTTGAAACCTGCATACATCCATGTACACATATATATACATACACGAACACACACGTGCACGCGTTCACACGTACACACATATATACATACACACATATACATATGTTACAACCGATAATGTAATAATCGCCTGTTAATGTAATAACTGATAATGTAATAAAAACGCCTGATAATGTAATAACATCGCCTGATAATGTAATAAACTTGCTGCCTGATAATGTGATAATTTTCGCCTGATAATGTAATAAACTCTTCTTGCCTGATAATGTAATACCTTTCGCCTGATAATGTAATAACATACATATTTCACGTAGGACTTAGTCGTTTTCGTGGATTTCATGTTGATTTCTTGCACTTATTCCAATTCGTCTATTTCATAATACTGACACTTTTGCTAGTGGGACCTTTTTTAGATTAAATCTAATACCGCAGGCGTTGGGTTTGCTTGATCAATCCTAGTTTGAAAGCCAAATGAAGAAATGGTTTATTAAGGGTTGTTTATTACTTTACTAACGTTTTATTACGGAATTTGTTGACAATTTCGAGTCTGTACATTCTCGCATGATGTATTCCTGATCCAATTATACACACATTATATATTCATATATATGTTCATATATACATATACATATGCATACATACGCGTGTACGAGTGTATGCGTTTATGCGTTAATGCGTGCATACATGGGTATGTGTATATATGTGTACATGGATGTATGCAGGTTTCAAAACTTAGCTCTGGTGGAACAGGAGACGCCCTTTGTGCACTAGCAATAAACGTTGTCGTTGACGTAAGGCGATTGTTTTTAATTCTCTGAAACAAACGTTAAAAGTCGCTTTGATGAAAACCGGTATAAAACATAGCAAACGCAGAAGTGCGGTTTACATAAATTACCCAAAGTGTCTTCGCATTTCATATTCTCACTGAAAAATATTTCATAACAAGTTTTAGGAATTTTCTTACTGTTTTGAACTTTAGGAAACTACAGTAAACAAACTGATTTATACTTTGCAATGAGAGTACAAAGAGGACATGAGATGCTTACATGTTATGTTGAATACTGTTTTAAACGGAGACTAATCGAAGCTAGCAACTAAAATAGTAACTACTAACTTAAATAGTTACATTTAAGGATGGTCAACATATGTCGTTCGTTTGCATCAGATTAATCTATATTTCCGGTGAATTATATTTACTTATTTGCTAAATGTATGATGTCAGTGATGTGCACATCATATATGTTATTACACATATTGGCGTAAGGTTTCGGCTACAAGCCACTTATCTTTTGTTGACAATAATTGGAAATAACGTTCTCGTTGTTTTTCGCGCAGTAATTGCAAAATGGTTGGATGGTTTCTACAATGCAGAACTATTGAAAATAGCAGTTTCTAGAAACAACAAAACATTGCCTAGTTTTCCTCTTACACACCGCACAGCTTACACACAACAATGTTTGCATCAACATCTGTACACCTCGGTTGACATTTCTCAACGGGTGCAACAAGTTATTTATGTTACATGCAGAGTCTGGCCCATTGTTAAACTATCAAAGATCACGTCTTTGTGTAAAAACGAATTTTGTGTGGGAAGATATGTTTGCGTTTTATTTGTTACCACCGACTGCCCAATAGTTTTAGGGACAATACGTGTTTCGGCGACCTGTCAGGTGTGTATAAATAGGCGAACTAAACACCATTAAGCCATCATTGCAGGGCGAGTCGACGAAACCAAGACAGTTCTCTGAGAGATAGTGAATCAACAGGTGAAGACGTCCTCACATCTACGCTGTAGTTAACATCTCAGTCAAACAGGTAAATGTGAAGATTTCAAACTCAATATAACTTTATTTCGTGCAAAACATTGATTAATTCAGGATATTAATTAAATGTCAGATCATCTGAGATTATGTGCACTGTTTTGTTAAACGATAATATTACGTCGTTCGACGATAACGTTATATTTTATTCATTCACGAAATTTCAATTTCCATGCAGCTGGTTACAATATTAATTGCATTTATTGGCAAGGTATTATCTAATTGCAATTCAGCGTTCTTAATAACATTTATTTTATTTTAATTTGTAGTCAACAATGACGGTTGTGGCAATTGCAGTTCTTCTGTGCTTCTCTGCCTTGGGCATTTCCGTGTCAGCGGGTAAGTACACGTCTTTTCCCATATACAGTTGATTGGTAGTAAGTAATACAATGGGTAAGCTCCTGCTAAAACAATTACACTTTGACTAGCACGGAAGACCGTAAATGCTAATCAGCTGGGTACAAGAGCCCATTTTCGGTTGCTCTTATGTGGAATAAGGTTTAGGGTTAGTGTTATGGTTTAGGTTTGGGTTATGGTGAGGATTAGGGTTAGGATTACGGTTACGGTTAGTATTGAAGGTCAGGTTTAGGGTGACATGCATTTGATAGGCATTTTTACACAGCATCTACGGTCTTCCGAATAACATCGTTGGGCGCACTATGTATGAATTATATATATATATATATATATATATATATATATATATATATATAATATATATATATATATATATATATATATATATATATTTTGTGTATATATAATTACAAATACTCACGTGAATGGAAAATATATGAACACATTATGTTATTATTATTTTTTATTATATACAGTCTTAGGTAATGTGTGTAGTACTGTAACTCTAATGGAAACATAGCGCTACAATAAACCATCAATTAACGAAATGAGATTTTTTAATGATTTAAAAATGTGTATAATGCAGTGACAGTTGCTAACACAGTGCTGATGACGATTTTGAATGTTTTATGTCTAGGTCCCAGCGCCAACTGTCTGGACTGTATGTGCCAGGTAAGGGTTCAGTTGCTGCCGCGCCTGTACTGTCTTAAAGTTGTACTCTCATCCGTTTGTACTCTCGTACTCTTGAACTCTCTACTCTTCTACTCTCGTACTCCTCTACACTGTCACTCTCATACTAAAGCACTCTTGTTATTCCTGTTATTTTACAATTCTTAATTACATACTGACTGTATTGTAGTATATACATCCCCTTCTACCCGGAACGCAACGTGCACATTCACATGGACTAACACCCGAAAACGTTATAACGGAATAATCTCAAAAATGCCTTTGTAATTACATAAAATGTAAACTGTTTTCGCATCAGTAAAAGTTATGTCAACCGCAGAACGCAGAATATAGACGTAACGTAAAAAATCAACATGTCAACTGTTAATTCGAAATCCCAAAGTGTTAAGAGGAAAGGAAATATATAGTTAAACATACAAAAATAAACACGCGTAAAACAAACACCTCACGCACGATTGCACGCACCCACGCACCCACGCACCCACCACACACACACACACACACACACACACACACACACACACACACACACACACACACACACACACACACACACACACAAACACACACATCTGATATTAAGAAAGAAAACGTAATTCCCAATAATTATGTGTGCTGTTATAACAGAACAAAGTGTACAATTGTGCTTTTATTTTAACAAGTCACAACAATAGTTTCGCTGAGCCTGTCGTGCACCGCTTGCATATGCTTGATCCGTCACATTACAATCACTCGAAGTTGATCAGCCAGAAAGAATATAATTTTATCAGTATCATAATTGTTACGGATGAACCAATATAATGATATGCCTCAACATCAGATGTTCCTCTGATCTTCGGGCGTGACTAGGCCTGTAACATCCTGCAACTGTAGCGCATTTAGATACATTTTCCGATAGGAGGTTTGCTATTGAAGGTGACAAAAAGGTACTAATTACTGTTGGCGTGAAATAGCGCGATTTGGTACAGGCAATATCAGTAAATTAATTATACTCTAACCATTCGCGAAATATAACTCTGTCAATTTGTTTACATGTTATGTATGATATGTTATGCTGTCAGGCGTACGGCTGCAATAACAAGTGTGAAGGCGGTGGTTGTGGGTGGTACCGCATAACCTGGGCATATTGGGCGGACTGCGGCAGGCCTGGTCCTTGTAAGTATTACCAAGTGTCGTAAATGTTGTTTCTTGTAGTTAACAGTATACTACTCTAAGTGTAGCATACAATTAACCTACCAAATAATATATGCACGTGTGCATTGTTGCTAGTTTGCATGTTTATAAGAATTACCATAAATAAAACATTTACATCAGCCGCTCATTTGTATTGTATTGTATTATTTAATCTAAATATTTTCTGGTGATATTACTATGGAAGAAATGTAAACATCATGACGTGTTATCAATTATATTACCCTATACCACGTTTATGTTGCTATATATATATATATATATATATATATATATATATATATAAACTTAGCTGCGGCCAATTGAACTTAATATGATGCTAACGATTTTAGCGATATGTTTGCAGGTTTTAATGTGTGCAGGTTCAATTATTAAACAAGTTTCAAATGTCAATGATTTAAAATGTGTTCATTGAACCATCGCCTGTTTGAACAAATACTCGTGTGTATCTCATTGTCGCCTCCTCCAGCCTTCTGGGGCTGCTACAGCAACAGGGCCTGCTCCCGTCAGTGTGTCGTCGCCTACATGAAGCGCTATGACGTCCCGCCCCACACCTGCGAGATTTACGCACGAATACACATGGGTGGTCCGAATGGCATGTGGACGTGGCGCGCTACAAATTTCTGGACCAAGGTCAATGCATGCTGCATGAAAACTGGCGGGTGCTAGAACACCCCGTAGACACCGCGGCTGGAGAAAACGAGCACCGCCGTAGAAATTACATCGATGTGGACTATAAACAAATCAAATTCCATTCGAATTTTATGTTCAGTGTTGTATTGGCTGAAGCATTGAATGTTGTTTAATAAAGTCAGTGGTGTATATACGTGGACTTGTTAGTTCCTTACGTACGAAAGTTTAGGTTCCGAACAATAAAATATTCCCACGGATCGTTAAGAGACACCAAGTCGGAGGAATCACGTTCTACGCCAATTGTACGTTCAACTGCGTTACTTAACTACAACTCTATATAGCACCAACGGAGCAACACACCAAGGAAAGCAATTTATACCATTACAACATTTAGAACATATACTAATTCCGTGACCACTTATAATTACTTTCTGCTGTAGCTTTGTATTCACCCGACTATTTCAACAGATATCCGCTTTTTTCAAGTTGTCCATATAAAATATCTGCATTCGATTACTATATACATACATACATGCATGTATGCATGTATGCATGCATGTATACATTCATACATACATACATTCATACATACATACATACATACATACATACATACATACATACATACATACATACATACATACATACATACATACATACATACATACATACATACATACATACATACATACATACATACATACATACATACATACATACATACATACATACATACATACATACATACATACATACATACATACATACTTATATATATATATATATAATATATAATTAAAACCCAATGCAAATGCCAGGGAAAACGTTTGGAGGAAAGTCGAAGAAGTGATGGGAGATAGACGCATGTCACGTAAACGTAAAGGAAATGTGCTCAGCTCGTGTGTTACTCCGGCATACATGAAATGACTAGAGACTAAGACACTAACAGAGAAATAACTAAAGGTACAGATTTGCGAAAAACAACCTGGTACGAATAATCGTGATTGAGAATAATGACGTTTCCATCGTTCTGTCACATCTTATGCTGCAGCCAGCGACAGAAGTGGAGAATTCCTAACTTATAATCCTATTTGAGTGATGACAATTTATGCGAAAGGGTAGGACTGGGAAAGGAAATCTTACACAGGCATCCTGAAACCCACTGTTCGGGACCTGCAAAAATTGATTTACCATGTTTATGATGGTGCATGTCGATTGTATTTATAATAGGTAACAATATACCGTTTACATAATTTAAATATCTTCATGCAGTCAAAAGGTATGGCCATTTTAAATGTCAAAAGAAAAAAATAATTACCGAATTTGTGACCACTGCGCAGCGTGATGTGTAGCATACGTTCGTATCGGGTCTGGATCACTCACTGAAATGCAGTTGCAAACTGCTTTAACCTTATAGTTTATCAAATATATTTGTAAAAACTATTTTTGGACCTCAATATTGAGAGAATACATTGAGATGGGTATGACCTTGAAATAACACTTAATATCCAATATATTATCTATATTATTTGGTCAATTTTCCAGATGATTTGTCGGACTTTTAGCAACTTTTTTCTGTTCAACTGTCTTCAGGGCCCAGTAAATTGTTCTGCACCTACGATGGAAGCTAGTGTAGTCTTAACATAATTTGTCATTTTTTGTGAGACAAAAAATAACAGACTCAGTACAAATACCGTTTTGCGACAGGTTTCAATAACCTTTACCTATGCTTTATTAGCAGTATTACATATAGTACATAATTGTATAGCAGATCTGTTTGTCAACCTTGACATGTCTCTTGGCGATGTTTCTTTGTAAATAAATTGTAAACGAACCAATCACTATAAGCAGCGTATTGATTAGCATAAGAAATCTCACTATGCCAATACTTAGTGATAGGATGCTCAAATAAACATATGCTTTTGAAATATTAACCTCAATATAAATATTTATATATTTATTCACATTTAAATAGCTTTTTGAAATATTATCATGTTCAAAGATGTAGTTAGATTAGATAGAAGATGGCCATCATTGCGTCAGAACAAATGGGTGGTAAATTCAATCGACTTAGCTACAACGCGCAACATGCGATTTGTATGAACATTTCAGAATATTCTTACTAAATACTCCTCTAACTACTAGCCAAAACTTCCCCAAAGTGCTAGGAAGATATAATTATCCGAACATCTCGCATATTCACTCATCAAAATCAAAATTAAATAACTCACCTAAAATTTTACAATTCACACGTTGGCATTCTCTGTCATCTTGGGTCTCAGAAAATTTGATTTCACCGTCATACGATTAATACGAGGCCCTTATTATTATTAAAAGCAGTTTCCCTTGGCCTCCCCTCATGAGACGAGTAGAAAAGCCTAGCGGACACGAATTTCAACCGACCTACCCACGCGCGCCTTGCGGATTTGCAGGTACACTATACTTCGTGACTCCTCCGTTCCCCACCATCCTATTTTTTTCCGTGATTGGACATGCCCCCCGGCCCCCCTTTGGCTACGCCCACGGGCGTCGATCGGTGGGGGACGGGGGGGGGGACGCGTCCCCACACTTTTCAGCTCAGAATAATTGCGAGGCATACAGCATGACTCACCACTCTCTCTCTCTCTCTCTCTCTCTCTCTCTCTCTCTCTCTCTCTCTCTCTCTCTCTCTCTCTCTCTCTCTCTCTCTCTCTCTCTCTCTCTCTCTCTCTCTCTCTCTCTCTCT
>JAODUO010000655.1:0-25000 GCA_025642075.2 Ridgeia piscesae | reverse complement strand
ACATGATAAATACATATTCACGTTTTAGTATCCCCCGCACAACACCACCCACTACTTGCGACCAACCAAGCTCGACAATACTCTAGTCTAGAGTCTAGACTCACGTACGTACATGGCTGCTACAGATAACAGAGTGCTGAGCTAAAATAAGAAGAAGAATGATGGGTGGTCGGACCCAATTTTCTTTCGAATTGTTTTTTAAATGTTCCTTGATATTAGTGACTATAAGAAGTAAAATGGTAGTTGTTTCGTGTATTTAAGTGAAATATTAAGCAAACTACAGATATTTAAATTTACACATTTCGTGACATTTTCTGACGGTTTGCTAATATATGTAATTTTGCTTATAAACCACACACATATAAATTTTTTTTTATTTTCCCCTTGACATAATCACTAATTTAAGTGCAACTGTGCTTGCTTCATGTATGTAGATGAAATATTAAGGAAACTGCAATTTTATGAAATTTCAAATTAAAAACATTTTGCCAATTTTCTGACAGATTTGGTCTTGCCAATAAATCTTTAGAATTGCTTTCATTTTTTCTTCTGATAATAGTAATAATTAATTAAAATGCAATAGTGCTGGTACATAGATTAAATATTAATTATACTGCAATTTTATTTAAACACAATTGTTTTCCTTTTTTCTGAACATTCTCCTATTTTATTTTGTACCTAAATCACAAGAAGATTACTTTTGTCAATTATACTGATTTTGTTGTGAACTATGATGAAGGCCAATACATACATAATTTTTTAATTCAGTTAATATAATTATTATTTCATAATGTATCATAATTTGTCAACAATGTTGTACAAATTACACATATTCTCAAAACTAAATACTAATTCATGTAAAACTGTCATCAAAGAATACTCAAGTAACGCCATACAAATAGTAATTAGTATATTTAATCTATCCAAACCAACACACAAAAGTATGAATAGTATGCTAAAGAAAGGAAACTATATACAATAATACCAATAAACAAACTAATATAAATTAGCTATATGAAACATGGCAGTAATTAATTAGTTTACACAGTTACATGTGCAAGCATAAGTACTTGCTAACTATTAATAATAGTATTAATCAAAGACACCCACTATCAATCACGTCGATATCAGAGTGCTTTGTATACCACAAACATAGTGCATAGTGAACAAGGCAAAATGGCGATGTCTTTTGAGACAGGGGCTCCATAAATGGACTTTGTGCACATTTGTGCTATCAGTTAGTAAGCCACCATCACTGTAATCATATTATCGTCCACACAATTCTTTACACTTCTGCATATGAATCATGCTGAATCCACCTAAATAAAGTCACAAAACATCATTAAACATAGGCCATTTTAACTGACTAATTACTACAACTTTTTATCAACGGATTGTCATGATATTAGTACGATCACGTTCATTTCTCTTTCTTCTTTATTTATAACTTCTTTATTTATAACTCAAAATGGCCGTACTCATTAACTTAATCTCGCAAATAATATTGAAAGGTGGGGCTTGTCAGCGTGATCCAACATGGCCGCAGGCATAAACAATGAAAACGAAAATACGACACCAAGAAGAAAAAAATCATTAACCGCTCTCAAGCACCACCAAAAAACAGCTATCAGCACCAGAGATGGAGTGAGTACAATACAAATGTACTCGAGTACGAGTACGATTACTTTGAACATGCATGAGTACGAGTAATCAGAAAACAAATGTACTCGAGTACGAGTACGATTACTTTACAATATACTCGAGTACGAGTACGATTACTTTAGAATATAAGCATGATTACTTTCATGATTACTTTAATGAATATCCTGTTTCTATGGAATCCTTAGGTGTCATTCTTGTTCTGTTGTTGTGTCACTAATGTTCTAACTGATTACTGCTAGACACTATCCAGGTGTTATTGTTATTAATAATTAGACGACTTTCTCAGGTATTGGATGAATAATTTAATGCTGGATTAATAATTTAATTTATGGTTTCTGAATCAAATACAAATAGGAGGCATTTAAAAATTTCAAATACACATGATCAAATACATTACAATAACAACACTTCAAAACCAGGGGGGCATATTCAAAAGAGTAGTATATCAGATGGGTCCAGACATGGGATCAAATACATTTGTATTTGAAAGTATTTAAATACTTTTTAAAATATTTGTATTTGATGTTTAGGAATTAAAAGTATTTGTATTTAAATACTATCCTAAAGTATTTGACTTGTTCAAATATTTTTTTGAAATACATTGTCAGTATCAACATTTCTTTTTCACTGTCACATGTAATGCCTGCCAAACTGACTACCTTCATGCACTGCAACTTCACCCAACAGTGCTAATTACTGATGAAGACACTTAACAGCAGGCTTCCCCCTGGCCCTGCAGTGACCACAACTTGTGTTTGCTCAGAGCCAGAGGATGGACCTAACAGTGACCATAGGTCAGTATCCCCTTTTGTTCTTTAGTCAGGGTTCAATTTGGCACCAGGTTATTCTGGTTTCCTGGCTGACTTTGAAGTTGAGCCTTCCTCACAACATCCTAGCAATGATTAGCAGTGTCTCTTCTGAGAGCAACATAGGTGTTATATTATTATGGACCTCCTGGCGTAACATACAAACAATATATTTTGGCCTTTACCTCTTTCAGTCAGTTGTCACTGTGATGCAGTTAGCAATAACAATACTCCCTAGCACTGGTCTGCCTGTCATCATATGAGCAAAACACTAATTATGCCTATAAACTAGATGTCATATGTGTTGCTTTTCTTTTACCTACATAGTAATACAAAATGAAAAGTATTTGAAAAATATATGAACAAGTATTTGAAATACTTTTCAATGTATTCATATTTAAATACATTTATATTTAAAATGTATTTGTAATCCCTCAAGAATATTTGTATTTAAATACATTTCAATGTATTTGACCCCATGTCTGGATGGGACAAACACAGAATGGTTGTGGATTTAGACAGGTTTACAGTTTGCACTTAATTAAACATAATAGACAGGGATTTAGCAGCTAACCGCCCAGACCCAGTCAGGATTCTGGATGTTGGAAATATGACCAGTCATTCACACCATACTGACAAAGCAAACAGTACAGGTGGGGCTGAGGCCTGGCTTCTAAAATTACAAAGCAAGATGTTATGGGATGCTTATCTCCTGCAGTGCTTCCCAGGGACTGACTCACAATATAACTTGTTCTTTGTACTAAGCAGGAGGGTGAGGAGATGTTGCTTCTCTGGGAAGAGAAGGTATTAATTAGAGAAATATGACTGAATATTTATTTAACTGAAATGCTCAACAGTAATAGAAAATGAATTCCTTGATTATTATTACATTTATTAGATTACTTCTAATATTGCCATTTTTATCTGTCTAATATATTTGCTTGCAACTGTTCATGTGTTTAAATGTAATCGTGAGAAGTAATCGTGAGTACGATTACTTTGGTAATGTACTCGAGTACGAGTACGATTACTTTCCTTCGTACTCGAGTACGAGTACGAGTACTCAAAAAGTACTCGTACTCGAGTACGAGTACAAGTACACGAGTACGATTACTCCGTCTCTGATCAGCACAGAATCATGGACTGACATTATAACAATATGAGAACAATTATCAAGTAACAGGTATGTTGCATGATAATAAACTACGGCCACTAAACCCGGACCCCTGTCTCCCCATGTTATCAGAAGGGGCGGCAAATCGGTCTGACCTCCCTATCAATGATCGTGAGTTCGTCAGCCATTCCCACAAATCATCACCACATCCACAGGCATTGCAAGCATAAAACCCGTCAGGCTGTGTCAAGTATAAGCTTTTGAAAAGCGAATGGAGGATGGAATCCTCTGAGGAAATGTGTATTAGATTGAACAAGTCTTAGTTAAGAAGTTAAGGCGGGGTAGACCAGAGAGAGCCAGTGCAGTGCAGTGCCAATGGCAACATTTTGTTTTTAAACCATCACAGAACAACATCTTGGGTGATTCTTCCGAGGATCTTTGGACATTTGGGGGTTTTACAATGAATAATTTTTTATGTTTTGAAACATACACAGTACAGTCCCACTGAGTTTGCAGTTTTTATTTGTGGTGTGGTGTTTCAATATATCTACACATGAAAAGTAATGTGTTTGTGATTGTATGCCAAATTAGAAATACACTAGATTGAATCACAGACAAGTCTTTTTTGTGTTCTTCTCTGGTTAGCCGCGCCGCGTGCAAATGTTCCTGCGAAGTGACTTGGCTCCTCTCACAGGCCTGGATACTAAAGGAACTATAAACACCTATGATAGCCAAATAATTGTGATTATTTTCAATCATCAATAGTGGAAACATGGTCATAGGGTTGACAGGAATAACAATCCTTATTTTGGCTAGGAAAAAGTCACAAGAAATAAGGTCACAAAATAATATTTTTGAAACACTAGAAAAGTACATTTAAATGGTTTTGACTCACTAACATGTAGCATAGTGATGCATGCATAAATAAGATAGACAATTACCTCAAAATATTTCAAATTAAAAATCTCTAGTTATATTTTACCCAGCCACTACTATCCAGTAGCCACTCAGTGGTTTTTGTATGTTCTTCCTAGCTATACTCAATCAGTTTGTAATGCCTTGCCTGTATTGGCATTTATACACTGGTTGAGTAGCTAGGAAGAACATTAGCTAACCTATTGTTCATTTTGTGATACAAGCGCCAAATTTGGTACACACATAACTTAATCTATTTAGAAGAAATCTGGATATTGCAAATTGGCATCCTGATTACCATGGCAGCCATTTTCCGAAATCGTCCAAATCTGCATTTTGTTGCCATCCCCAAGCTGCTGTTTCCATGTTTTCATGACAACTTTTATTAAGACCTACACGCAGCAACGAATAATGTATTAACACTGACCAGCATTGCATAGCTTGGGTCCAGATGGGTAAAAACGAATATGGATGGGTAGAAATATGGGTGGACGGGTAAAAAATGAAGGAGCAAAAAAAGACTTCCGAAACCATAGATATTGTTAGTTATGCCTTGAAAGTGAGTGAAAATGGTGTCACATGTGTGTTTGTAGTCCATTTCAGGTCATCAGACACGTTTAATAGTTTGTAAACTGGCTTAACAGTTAACAGCCATGTGTCCCCCAAAACATGTGTGACTGGCAATAATTTTATCCTGCATAAAGCCCTGCCAACTTGCAACAACACAACATGCAGCAGCATGCAACAACATGCGTCACACAATAACAACATGCAACAATACAATAACAAATTGGAACAACCCTGGGTTATAACATATCATGCAACAACACAACAACAAATTGCAATAACACATTGTGCAACAACATATCATGCAAAAGCACAGCAACACTTTACAACAACACAATGTGCAACAACATATGCAGTAACAAAACAAGCAATGACACAATATGAAATAACGCAATGTGCAGCAACAGCATGCAACTCATGCAACAACACAACATGCAACAACACAATGTGCAACAACAACAGGTAAACATATGCCAGAAATAGTTGACACCTGGAGAAACATGACTTTAAAAGTGTTCTTTCTTCAAAGTTTTTCCTGTCGATATTTTCACGAATACGCTTGGTATCTATCTCAATTGTACATAACTTTTTATTATAATGTATTTATTTGCTTGAATGAATGCTTTTGATTTAAAGAATGATTTGATTTAGTGGTTCCTGGACCCCATTTACCATAACACCTGACACCTGGCCTTCACTGTTATGCAGCTGTTGCATGGTGTAATTCTTTCACACATTCTTTCACTGACAGTGGTGTGGAGCCTGCGGATCTTGGACTATGTGATGCAGCAGAACAAGTTATTTCCCGTGATCTCAGAAGCCTTCTCTGCTGTTGGACTCCGCTTGAGAAACCTCTACTATTCAGCAGGGCAATGTCGAGCTTCTGGCTGAGGTAGGCAAACTAAACATCCAGCAGGGTAATCAAATGCACAAAATACTGTACTATCTCTTTTAAAATGATACATACAGTTTAGAGTGCCTGGGAAAGGTAGGCAAACAATGTCGAGCTTCTGGCAAAGTATGACATCCAGTAAGGTAACATTGCGATTCAGGTAGAGGTACGCCATCAATAACACCTTTACGTTCCATTTATCTACCCTTTTCCTTGCAAGATCCATGGTCTGACGTGTGGCTTGATGACATTCAGCACTGACCAGATGGTGCAGTCAGTGGAGATATGTCGCTTGTCCTGGGGGGGGCATGGCATCTCCCAGGCCAGCGGGCTGCCCAAGATCAATGTGTACACGTGCCCGCCTGTACGTATGAGGGGGAGGGCACAGTGTTGTACCTGCAGTGTGGAAGGTGAACACCAGCTCACATGACTACAACAATTCCCTCCTCTACAATGCTGCAAACAAGGATATAGGAAAACTTCAAAGTGTTCAAAATTGTTTGGCAAGGGTAGTCACACGTTCTTCTCATTTTTCTCGCTCAGTAACACTTCTGAAGTCATTGGATTCGATCCCTGTGCACTACCGCATTATTTTCAAGATTTATACAATAACCTATCATGCCCTCTCATCTACACAACCAGCTTATCTGAATTTGATACTCACTCCAGCAAGAAATTCCAGACAGCTACGATCAATCGGTAGTAACCCTATTGACATTCCTCGGGTGAAAACAAAAGCTGGAACCCGAGCTTTCTCTGTTGCCGCACCAATTCTGTGAAATTCGCTTCCTGCCAGTGTTAAATTAGAAGAAATATTGTAGTTTAATTCTGCCGGCATCTAAAAACATCTCTTTAAAGCTGCCTGTTCTCCTTAGATTCCTAGCATCTTCATCCCAAACTCACGCATTGTTATACGATTATGAGATTGCTTAATCTCTTGGTTTTGTAGCGCCACTGAGCTTGTTCTTCGAGGATATTGGCACATAAGAAGTCATTATTATTATTATCTAATGTCTCTTTGAAATAGTGCATATATCTCAGAGCTCACTGGACATTCACAGTCCCTTTGTTGACGTCATTGGGCATGTGATGATGGGTCAGCAGTGTAGAACACACCACGGGAAGATTGTAGCCTATAGCCGAATGACCTGAAGCATATTCAAATAGTAAACAACAAAATGTGCTGAGTTGCCTGGGGATTTACCAGACATCTCAAACTAAACCACACTGTTTCCTGCTTTCATGCATTATAAATGTAAAGTCACCCACCAGTAGCCTCACTGAAGCTTTGCTGCCACCAATCGCAGGCACTCACCAAGTCAGATCAGACATGCCAGACCCGTCCCAAGTGTTGTGTGAATTTGAAAGAGGGTAGGCCCCAGGAAACCCTAGGACCTATATTATGCGTTGAAGTTTTTCAAACCTTAGTAACTGTATTCACAATTTCTGTATGCATCCAGTGACCTATTTGTAGATGACACAATAATCTTTACAATGATATAGAAAAACATGAAATTCCACAGCTGGAACTCCTCGCACAGTCTGACAAAATATTGAGCTCCCACATTCTCAACTTGTAAGCCAAATTACAAAAAATCTGAATATACAAACTACTCCCATGGTCTGTTAGATCATAAATGCACGCGTACATGAATGACATACCTGTACTACACTTGTAAGTTCTCCCCACCCTGTGGTGACAGGGGTTGGTGAATGATGTACCTGTACTACACCTGTACCTTCTCCCCACCCTGTGGTGACAGGGGTTGGTGAATGATGTACATGTCTTACACCTGTACCTTCTCCCCACCCTGTGGTGACAGGGGTTGGTGAATGACGTACCTGTACTACACCTGTACCTTCTCCCCACCCTGTGGTGACAGGGGTTGGTGAATGATGTACCTGTACTACACCTGTACCTTCTCCCCACCCTGTGGTGACAGGGGTTGGTGAATGACATACCTGTACTACACCTGTACCTTCTATCCACCCTGTGGTGACTGGGGTTGGTGAACAACGTACCTGTACTACACCTGTGCCTTCTCCCCACCCTGTGGTGACAGGGGTTGGTGAATGACGTACCTGTACTACACCTGTACCTTCTCTCCACCCTGTGGTGACAGGGGTTGGTGAATGATGTACCTGTACACCAGTACCTTCTCTCCACCCTGTGGTGACAGGGGTTGGTGAATGATGTACCTGTACTACACCTGTACCTTCTCTCCACCCTGTGGTGACAGGGGTTGGTGAATGACGTACCTGTACTACACCTGTACCTTCTCTCCACCCTGTGGTGACAGGGGTTGGTGAATGACGTACCTGTACTACACCTGTACCTTCTCTCCACCCTGTGGTGACAGGGGTTGGTGAATGACGTACCTGTACTACACCTGTGCCTTCTCTCCACCCTGTGGTGACTGGGGTTGGTGAATGACGTACCTGTACTACACCTGTACCTTCTCTCCACCCTGTGGTGACTGGGGTTGGTGAATGACGTACCTGTACTACACCTGTACCTTCTCTCCACCCTGTGGTGACTGGGGTTGGTGAATGACGTACCTGTACTACACCTGTACCTTCTCTCCACCCTGTGGTGACAGGGGTTGGTGAATGACGTACCTGTACTACACCTGTACCTTCTCTCCACCCTGTGGTGACTGGGGTTGGTGAATGACGTACCTGTACTACACCTGCACCTTCTCTCCACCCTGTGGTGACTGGGGTTGGTGAAAACGTACCTGTACTACACCTGTACCTTCTCTCCACCCTGTGGTGACTGGGGTTGGTGAATGACGTGCCTGTACTACACCTGCACCTTCTCCCCACCCTGTGGTGACTGGGGTTGGTGAATGACGTACCTGTACTACACCTGCACCTTCTCTCCACCCTGTGGTGACTGGGGTTGGTGAACAACGTGCCTGTACTACACCTGCACCTTCTCCCCACCCTGTGGTGACTGGGGTTGGTGAACGACGTGCCTGTACTACACCTGTACCTTCTCCCCACCCTGTGGTGACTGGGGTTGGTGAATGACGTACCTGTACTACACCTGTACCTTCTCCCCACCCTGTGGTGACAGGGGTTGGTGAATGACGTACCTGTACTACACCTGTACCTTCTCTCCACCCTGTGGTGACTGGGGTTGGTGAATGACGTACCTGTACTACACCTGTACCTTCTCCCCACCCTGTGGTGACAGGGGTTGGTGAATGACGTACCTGTACTACACCTGTACCTTCTCTCCACCCTGTGGTGACTGGGGTTGGTGAATGACGTACCTGTACTACACCTGTACCTTCTCCCCACCCTGTGGTGACAGGGGTTGGTGAATGACGTACCTGTACTACACCTGCACCTTCTCTCCACCCTGTGGTGACTGGGGTTGGTGAACAACGTACCTGTACTACACCTGTACCTTCTCTCCACCCTGTGGTGACAGGGGTTGGTGAACGACGTACCTGTACTACACCTGTACCTTCTCCCCACCCTGTGGTGACTGGGGTTGGTGAATGACGTACCTGTACTACACCTGTACCTTCTCTCCACCCTGTGGTGACAGGGGTTGGTGAATGACGTACCTGTACTACACCTGTACCTTCTCCCCACCCTGTGGTGACTGGGGTTGGTGAATGACGTACCTGTACTACACCTGTACCTTCTCCCCACCCTGTGGTGACTGGGGTTGGTGAATGACGTACCTGTACTACACCTGTACCTTCTCTCCACCCTGTGGTGACTGGGGTTGGTGAATGACATACCTGTACTACACCAGTACCTTCTCCCCACCCTGTGGTGACAGGGGTTGGTGAATGACGTACCTGTACTACACCTGTACCTTCTCCCCACCCTGTGGTGACTGGGGTTGGTGAATGACGTGCCTGTACAACACCTGTACCTTCTCCCCACCCTGTGGTGACTGGGGTTGGTGAATGACGTGCCTGTACTACACCTGCACCTTCTCTCCACCCTGTGGTGACTGGGGTTGGTGAATGATGTACCTGTACTACACCTGTACCTTCTCCCCACCCTGTGGTGACTGGGGTTGGTGAACAACGTGCCTGTACTACACCTGTACCTTCTCCCCACCCTGTGGTGACTGGGGTTGGTGAATGACGTACCTGTACTACACCTGCACCTTCTCTCCACCCTGTGGTGACTGGGGTTGGTGAACAACGTGCCTGTACTACACCTGTGCCTTCTCACCACCCTGTGGTGACTGGGGTTGGTGAATGACGTACCTGTACTACACCTGTACCTTCTCCCCACCCTGTGGTGACTGGGGTTGGTGAATGATGTACCTGTACTACACCTGTACCTTCTCCCCACCCTGTGGTGACTGGGGTTGGTGAATGACGTACCTGTACTACACCTGTACCTTCTCCCCACCCTGTGGTGACTGGGGTTGGTGAATGATGTACCTGTACTACACCTGTACCTTCTCCCCACCCTGTGGTGACAGGGGTTGGTGAACAACGTGCCTGTACTACACCTGTACCTTCTCCCCACCCTGTGGTGACTGGGGTTGGTGAATGACGTACCTGTACTACACCTGCACCTTCTCCCCAACCTGTGGTGACAGGGGTTGGTGAATGATGTACCTGTACTACATCTGTACCTTCTCCCCACCCTGTGGTGACTGGGGTTGGTGAATGACGTACCTGTACTACACCTGTACCTTCTCCCCACCCTGTGGTGACTGGGGTTGGTGAATGACGTACCTGTACTACACCTGTACCTTCTCCCCACCCTGTGGTGACTGGGGTTGGTGAATGATGTACCTGTACTACACCTGTACCTTCTCCCCACCCTGTGGTGACTGGGGTTGGTGAATGACGTACCTGTACTACACCTGTACCTTCTCCCCACCCTGTGGTGACTGGGGTTGGTGAATGATGTACCTGTACTACACCTGTACCTTCTCCCCACCCTGTGGTGACTGGGGTTGGTGAATGATGTACCTGTACTACACCTGTACCTTCTCCCCACCCTGTGGTGACTGGGGTTGGTGAATGACGTACCTGTACTACACCTGTACCTTCTCCCCACCCTGTGGTGACAGGGGTTGGTGAATGACGTACCTGTACTACACCTGTACCTTCTCCCCACCCTGTGGTGACAGGGGTTGGTGAATGACGTACCTGTCTTACACCTACCTGTACCTTCTCTCCACCCTGTGGTGACAGGGGTTGGTGAATGACGTACCTGTACTACACCTGTACATCTCCCCATCCTGTCGTGACAGGGGTTGGTGAATGACATACCTGTACTACATCTGTACCTTCTCCCCACCCTATGGTGACAGGGGTTGGTGAATAAGGTACTTGTACTACACATGTACCTTCTCCCCACCCTGTGTGACACTCACTCAGAAGGTGTTTTTGTTTACAGATAATAATAATGTTTGTACAACTAGTGTCCAATTGTTACTTGTCTTGTTCTTCAATGACTCTGTCACTACTGCTCCATATAAGTCTTCTAGTCACCACTTGTCCAGCAGCAGGTGTTCACAGAGTGATATCATATACTGGTATACGTCATGAGCCACAGCAGCTGTGAATTATTAGTCACTATACAACTTAATGATAATTAATGTAGCAGTAATTGTACCTTTGATGATTTGTATTGTTTGTCAGACGATTTAGGAATACTTTTTTATATAACAAGTTAGATGGATTTAGTAACATTCTGGTGATATAACCAATGGCAGATTAACCTATTAGCACTCAGCCAATTTTAACGTGAAGCCTGTGCCTCCTCAAATATTTGACCTAGATGTTTAAAAATATTGCTTGTTGACCATTTCCTGATTGACACTAAGACATGTTGAAACATTTAAAAAATAAATACTGTACTTTGTTCAGTGTAACTTTTGTATGCTTGGCTTTTTCTGCTACAAGTTTTTTTTTTAAAGAACATTAAATTGTCTACACACTGGTAGATACCTTGTTATAATATGTTACACATTTTAGCTGTATTCATGGCCAACCTCCTGGCAGGAGGTCATTTTTAAATGTTTAAAAAACAAAACCTATTGCTGTTAAATATTCGAAAACGCGGTAAATATTTTTGAGGATGGAAGTATCCAAAATAGCCACAATTTAATGTCATATGTCTAGATAGGTGTTGCATTTATTGCATCTCTTAATCACTAGATGTAACCAAGTAAACTGAATTCAAACGCTGTGCTGTATTCGCTGGCTGGCTATGGCCTACCTGAGGAGATTCGGGGTAACTGTCAATGCCTGACTTTGAGTGCTAATCGTTTAATCAATAGGTGGTCACATGCCATGAGCCCACAACATACAATACAATCTAGAACGTGTATGGCATGTATGATGTAATCTTGCATAGCACTTCAATAGCCTGAATGGTTCTGATGATCTTATGAGATATGGCCTGAAAGTTGCTTGTAAACACACTTTCTTTTATAGCACTAGTTGGTAGTTATCAAGCTCATCAATAAAACCACAGCCACTGTGGGTGTGAGACCACCCCGTGTGACTCTAACAAACAAGTCTGATCGTCCGAAGGAAGTTCTCTAGACCGTGAAGAGAACTAGCACAGGAGAAAGATCAAAGAAGCCATTAACATACACGGGGGAAGCCGTCTCTAAACAAAGGTCATGATCCATGAGATGGCGGAAGAACCCAAACAAGTTGGGTGCCTATGACAAATAGGATGTCATAAGCCGCCACTGGACATAACAAAGTACTGCACATGTCGTAACTGCAGCAACATATTAACCAGAACACTACAGTGTAACTTCATATATGTTGATGTTGCTGTTGTCTCTGGAATGCTGCGTGTAACATATGATGTTACATCAGAACATTACACAGTGAGATTATTTATGTTTTGACAATTTGATATTAACACCCACTGTGAAAATATACATATAGGGATGCATAGATGGGGGTTTTACCTGTTATAGAGGAGAGGGTTATATGAGATGCATACATGGGAGAAGGCTATACCTGATGCATAGTGGGAAAGGGGAATATACCTGATGCATACAGGGGAGGGGGGCTATACTAATGATGCATAGTGGGAAAGTGGGTTATACCTGATGCATAGAGTGGAAGGGATTGTACCTGAGACATACAAGGGGAGGTGGTTATACCTGAGACATACAAGGGGAGGTGGTTATACCTGAGACATACAAGGGGAGGGGGTTATACCTGAGACATATAATGGGGTGGGGTAATACCTGAGCCATACAAGAGGAGGGGGTAATACCTGAGACATACAACGGGATGGGGTTATACCTGAGACATACAAGGGGAGGGGGTTATACCTGAGACATACAAGGGGAAGGGGTTATACCTGAGACATACAAGGGGAAGGGGTTATACCTGAGACATACAAGGGGAAGGGGTTATACCTGAGACATACAAGGGGAAGGGGTTATACCTGAGACATACAAGGGGAGGGGTTATACCTGAGACATACAACGGGGGTGGGGTTATACCTGAGACATACAAGGGGAGGGGGTTATACCTGAGACATACAACGGGATGGGGTTATACCTGAGACATACAACGGGATGGGGTTATACCTGAGACATACAAGGGGAGGGGGTTATACCTGAGACATACAAGGGGAAGGGGTTATACCTGAGACATACAAGGGTATGGGGTTATATCTAAAGGCAGAAACATACAAGGGTAGCGGGTTATACCTGAGACATACAAGGGGAGGGTTTATACATGAGACATTCAAGGGGAGGGATATACCTGACACATAGGGGAGGGGGTTATACCTGAGATATACAAGGGGAGGGGGTTATACCTGAGATATACAAGGGGAGGGGGTTATACCTGAGATATACAAGGGGAGGGGGTTATACCTGAAATACAAGGGGGGGGTTATACCTGAGACATACAAGGTGAGGGATATATCTGAGACATACAAGGAAAGGGGGGTTATACCTGATATATACAAGGGGAGGGAGTTATACCTGAGACATACAAGGGGAGGGTTTATACATGAGACATACAAGGGGAGGGATATATCTGAGACATACAAGGGGAGGGGGGTTATACCTGAGACATACAAGGGGAGGGGGTTATACCTGAGACATACAAGGGGAGGGGGTTATACCTGAGACATACAAGGGGAGGGGGTTATACCTGAGACATACAAGGGGAGGGTTATACTGAGACATACAAGGGGAAGGGGGGGGCCATACCTGAGACATACAAGGGGGAGCTTATATCTTAGACATACAAGGGGAAGGGGTTATACCTGAGACATACAAGGGGAGGGATATATCTGAGACATACAAGGGGAGGGGGTTATACCTGAGACATACAAGGGGAGGGGGCCATACCTGAGACATACAAGGGGGAGCTTATATCTTAGACATACAAGGGGAGGGGTTTATACCTGAGACATACAAGGGGAGGGGGGCCATACCTGAGACATACAAGGGGAGGGGGCCATACCTGAGACATACAAGGGGAGGGGTTTATATATGAGACATACAAGGGGAGGGGGTTATACCTGAGACATACAAGGGGAGGGGGTTATACCTGAGACATACAAGGGGAAGGGGTTATACCTGAGACATACAAGGGGAGGGATATATCTGAGACATACAAGGGGAGGGGGGTTATGCCTGAGACATACAAGGGGAGGGGGCCATACCTGAGACATACAAGGGGGGCTTATATCTTAGACATACAAGGGGAGGGGTTTATACCTGAGACATACAAGGGGAGGGGGGCCATACCTGAGACATACAAGGGGAGGGGGCCATACCTGAGACATACAAGGGGGGCTTATATCTTAGACATACAAGGGGAGGGGGTTATACCTGAGACATACTAGGGGAGTGGGCCATACCTGAGACATACAAGGGGAGGGGTTTATATCTGAGACATGCAAGGGGAGGGGTTTATACCTGAGATATACAAGGAGAGGGTTTATACTCGAGACCTACAAGGAGAGGGAGAGTTACGTGAGACCTACAAGGGGAGGGGATATACCTGAAAACTACATGGGGAGGGGGTTATATATGAGACATACAGGGAGAGTAGGTTAATGGTTATGCATACATTGATGGAGTTATACGTGATGCATACATGGAGAAGAAGTTGTAGATGCACACATACAGGAGAGTGGTTTTAACCTGACCCATGGGAAAGGATCAGACCTGGTGGGTGGAATACAGTTTAATCAACAGACAGAGATAAATGTTTTGTTGGTTTTATATACATATAATTTCTAGATGATCCCTTATCAAAAGGTCAATTGTGGGTAGCTGACTGGCCCTCAGAGGCTTCTGAAAACAGGTCGCTTGTTCTTTTGCAGTTTGTGAACAATCACGGTTCATTGAACCCACGCGTGATTATTGAAGACACTAAGTATGCATGACTGAACCCATTCATATGTCAGGGTAATGGACAGGTTTTACTTAGTGGAACTAGGAAGTAATATTTCATGGGGGCGTATATAATTATGGTTGCATATGATTGGTGCACAATTGGAATTGATTCAGTGAATAGTTGTATCTTCATGCTGGTTGATGTGTGTCCAGTTGTGGTACTTGGCTCAATCTGATAATGTAAACAGTCAGTGGAATACGCTACATTATGTCACACATAAAGCTCAATGAGTTGACATCATCACGGGTGAGTTATTACTTTTTATTGACTAGAGTGTTTGTTGTGTGGTAGTGTTGGACCCTCATTAAAATAACCCTGGTTTGAGTACTGGGCAGCCATGTTGAACCTTGGGCAAATTAAAATAACCCTGGTTTGAGTACTGGGCAGCCATGTTGAACCTTGGGCAAATTAAAATAACCCTGGTTTGAGTACTGGGCAGCCATGTTGAACCTTGGGCAAATTAAAATAACCCTGGTTTGAGTACTGGGCAGCCATGATGAACCTTGGGCAAATTAAAATAACCCTGGTTTGAGTACTGGGCAGCCATGTTGAACCTTGGGCAAATTAAAATAACCCTGGTTTGAGTACTGGGCAGCCATGTTGAACCTTGGGCAAATTAAAATAACCCTGGTTTGAGTACTGGGCAGCCATGTTGAACCTTGGGCAAATTAAAATAACCCTGGTTTGAGTACTGGGCAGCCATGTTGAACCTTAGGCAAATTAAAATAACCCTGGTTTGAGTACTGGGCAGCCATGTTGAACCTTGGGCAAATTAAAATAACCCTGGTTTGAGTACTGGGCAGCCATGTTGAACCTTGGGCAAATTAAAATAACCCTGGTTTGAGTACTGGGCAGCCATGTTGAACCTTGGTCAAATTAAAATAACCCTGGTTTGAGTACTGGGCAGCCATGTTGAACCTTGGGCAAATTAAAATAACCCTGGTTTGAGTACTGGGCAGCCATGTTGAACCTTGGGCAAATTAAAATAACCCTGGTTTGAGTACTGGGCAGCCATGTTGAACCTTGGGCAAATTAAAATAACCCTGGTTTGAGTACTGGGCAGCCATGTTGAACCTTGGGCAAATTAAAATAACCCTGGTTTGAGTACTGGGCAGCCATGTTGAACCTTGGGCAAATTAAAATAACCCTGGTTTGAGTACTGGGCAGCCATGTTGAACCTTGGGCAAATTAAAATAACCCTGGTTTGAGTACTGGGCAGCCATGTTGAACCTTAGGCAAATTAAAATAACCCTGGTTTGAGTACTGGGCAGCCATGTTGAACCTTGGGCAAATTAGAATAACCCTGGTTTGAGTACTGGGCAGCCATGTTGAACCTTGGGCAAATTAGAATAACCCTGGTTTGAGTACTGGGCAGCCATGTTGAACCTTGGTCAAATTAAAATAACCCTGGTTTGAGTACTGGGCAGCCATGTTGAACCTTGGGCAAATTAAAATAACCCTGGTTTGAGTACTGGGCAGCCATGTTGAACCTTGGGCAAATTAAAATAACCCTGGTTTGAGTACTGGGCAGCCATGTTGAACCTTGGGCAAATTAAAATAACCCTGGTTTGAGTACTGGGCAGCCATGTTGAACCTTGGGCAAATTAAAATAACCCTGGTTTGAGTACTGGGCAGCCATGTTGAACCTTGGGCAAATTAAAATAACCCTGGTTTGAGTACTGGGCAGCCATGTTGAACCTTGGGCAAATTAAAATAACCCTGGTTTGAGTACTGGGCAGCCATGTTGAACCTTGGGCAAATTAAAATAACCCTGGTTTGAGTACTGGGCAGCCATGTTGAACCTTGGGCAAATTAAAATAACCCTGGTTTGAGTACTGGGCAGCCATGTTGAACCTTGGGCAAATTAAAATAACCCTGGTTTGAGTACTGGGCAGCCATGTTGAACCTTGGGCAAATTAAAATAACCCTGGTTTGAGTACTGGGCAGCCATGTTGAACCTTGGGCAAATTAAAATAACCCTGGTTTGAGTACTGGGCAGCCATGTTGAACCTTGGGCAAATTAAAATAACCCTGGTTTGAGTACTGGGCAGCCATGTTGAACCTTGGGCAAATTAAAATAACCCTGGTTTGAGTACTGGGCAGCCATGTTGAACCTTGGGCAAATTAAAATAACCCTGGTTTGAGTACTGGGCAGCCATGTTGAACCTTGGGCAAATTAAAATAACCCTGGTCTGAGTACTGGGCAGCCATGTTGAACCTTGGGCAAATTAAAATAACCCTGGTTTGAGTACTGGGCAGCCATGTTGAACCTTGGGCAAATTAAAATAACCCTGGTTTGAGTACTGGGCAGCCATGTTGAACCTTAGGCAAATTAAAATAACCCTGGTTTGAGTACTGGGCAGCCATGTTGAACCTTGGGCAAATTAAAATAACCCTGGTCTGAGTACTGGGCAGCCATGTTGAACCTTGGGCAAATTAAAATAACCCTGGTCTGAGTACTGGGCAGCCATGTTGAACCTTAGGCAAATTAAAATAACCCTGGTTTGAGTACTGGGCAGCCATGTTGAACCTTGGGCAAATTAAAATAACCCTGGTTTGAGTACTGGGCAGCCATGTTGAACCTTGGGCAAATTAAAATAACCCTGGTTTGAGTACTGGGCAGCCATGTTGAACCTTGGGCAAATTAAAATAACCCTGGTTTGAGTACTGGGCAGCCATGTTGAACCTTGGGCAAATTAAAATAACCCTGGTTTGAGTACTGGGCAGCCATGTTGAACCTTGGGCAAATTAAAATAACCCTGGTTTGAGTACTGGGCAGCCATGTTGAACCTTGGGCAAATTAAAATAACCCTGGTTTGAGTACTGGGCAGCCATGTTGAACCTTGGGCAAATTAAAATAACCCTGGTTTGAGTACTGGGCAGCCATGTTGAACCTTGGGCAAATTAAAATAACCCTGGTTTGAGTACTGGGCAGCCATGTTGAACCTTAGGCAAATTAAAATAACCCTGGTTTGAGTACTGGGCAGCCATGTTGAACCTTGGGCAAATTAAAATAACCCTGGTTTGAGTACTGGGCAGCCATGTTGAACCTTGGGCAAATTCACTCATTGATTCATAGATGAAACTGCCACGAATGGTCGAGATATTGTTTATTTGAACATATCTGTCAGGAATAAATCATCTTTGAGTAGTGCTGAGGATTGGATTATGTGCTATATAAAACTTACCTTTTCTTTTGACAACTATTTTAAGGGTCACAGTAGAGTGATGTGACTAATACATAGTACCAGTACCATCTCAACATTGGTTTCTAAAAGCGAGGTCATGCTTAACAAATATCTTATGTTTTTTGGAAGATGTCACAAAGTGGGTAGATGAGGGATCACCAGTAGATATAATATACTATGATTTAAAAAAAGACTGACAAAATGCCACATCAAAGATTACTACTTAAACTAAAGGCATGGTATGATTAACTGGATACAGAAAAATGGCTTATTGATAGAAGACAAAGAGTAGTAGTTGATGGGGAAGTTTCAAACTGGAAATCGGTTTGGAATGGAGTGCCGCAGAGATCAGTATTGGGACCTATTTTATTCTTAATATATATCCATGATTTGGATGATGATATAACAAGCAAGGTGTTGAAGTTTGCGGACGACACAAAAGTGTTTAGAAAAATTAAAAGTGATGCCGATAGACAGCAATTACTGTACAAGATGATCTGAATAAGTTGACCGAATGGTCTGAGAAGTGGCATATGCTGTTTAATTATGGGAAGTGTAAGTGCCTCCACTCAGGACATGGGAATGAAGACGCACAATATACAATCGGTGATACTGTACTAAATACTACCGTAAAGAAAAAGGACTTAGGGTTAACTAACTATTAGTGCTGACATGAAGGCATCAGAGCAGTGTGGAATTGCACCAGTGAAGGGAAACCAAATTCTTGGATTAATTAGGCAAAATATAGTGTACAAGGAAATTGAACTAATAATACCGCTGTATAAAACAATAGTTAGGCCTCATTTAGAATATTGCATACATGCATGGAGGCCATATCGGAAGAAGGATATTGATATATTAGAAAGAGTACAAAGGAGAGCAACCAAAATTATACAAAAAGTCAGGAATATTAGTTATGAAATGTGTCTAAAAGAATGTGGATTAACAACACTAGAAACCAGGAGACTGAGAGGAGATCAGATAGAAGTGTTTAAAATATTGAATGGGTATGAAAATATTGACAGAAATATTTCTTTCTCGGTTAAGGAAGAGAGAAGGACTAGAGGACATGGAATTACATTAGCAAAGAAGCAGTGTAGACTAGATATTAGAACATTTTAATTTTCACAAAGTACAGTAAATGAATGGAACAGATTATCGGCTGGTTGTGTATGTGCTAGTAGTGTTAATATGTTAACAAAATTTAATTGACATACCTAAGAAGGGCGGGGTACATTTAGATAGATAGGTTGGACTCTCGATAAGCCAAAGGGCTTCCACCTGCCATCTAGAGTTGATTCTCTAGGTCGCAATCTTGTTAAATCTTGTTAAACATTTGAACACTGTGAGACCCCATGGGTAGCATAATTTTCCCAAGAAAATGGAGAGATCAACAGGTCATAGATGCATAGTTCATCAGAAAGCAAGATGGCAGCAAGCAAGAAGTCCACAGTCCAGTATTGAAGCAGTATGCAGGATGCAGATACACACTGACCAATGCACACTGAACTTTATGTCCAACCACCCCAAATACCACAAGTTCAAAGTTGTCGGAACTGTTAACTTATGAACATGTGTGAGATGATAACTGATTATGAAGAATTCAACATTTCAAGGAAGCCATCTTAATAGGAAAATCCAGAACACCGATCAATCAAGAGTAAAATGTTGTAATCTACTTCATGTATACAATGAATTCATTCAGGTACTGCAGAAGTAAAATGGTATGCAGTGCTAACAGAGCCTCAAGTCCTCAACCGGGTAAAATGGATACGTGTCAAATTTTGTTTTTATTATCGGGGAGACTGGGAATATCAACCACTGACTGTGAGTGTGAGGTGCTGACTCATGCATGTGAGTGAAGTGTCGCAATGCACAGTGAACACGTATGCTCACAGTTTGAAGTGGTAGGAGGCTAGGAGAGTTAAAACAAGGGTTCCCTGGGTCGCGTGTCAGTTCACAACCACAGTGCCACAGCATCCCACAAACTGCTGTGGTGACCCGTTCGGTCCTGACATCCACCAATATAACGATTATGGGGGACTTTATTTGGATGAGTTTGATAAAATTCCAATTTATGACATGTTCCGTGTGGCAAGAATTCACTATATTTCACACTTCCATATCCACAACCAGTGTTTAATTTAGCCAGTCAGATATAAATACAATGTGTGAATCAGTTAAAATTCATATGATAAATGATCAACTTGACAGAATCTACCGGCTGAAAGACATCTGATGAAACGTTGACGGTCTTTTGGATGAGAGAAAGCCTGTGTTAGGTGGTTTGGTAGTTACATGTTGAGTGTTTATATTATTTGGCTTGTACGTGATTGACACAGATATTACCTGGAGGCTGAAGCAATACACAACTGCCAGAGCATGCAGGGACAGGAGCCAATCAGTTCTTGATAACATTGCCTGATTTATAAAGATATTATCAATGTGATATTTATGATTGCTGGTTAAAGAAACACACAGAGTACGTGTGCATGTAGATAAAATGATTAATGTCTTTGTTCACACACTTGAATGCAGTTCCTGGTAATGGTCACAGTGTATTGTGATTCAATTTTACTAAGAAGTTTAAGGTTTGTTGTGTGGTCATAATATTACTTTTGATAATAAGTTCAGAGTATAAGTTAGAAATAGTTAATGTACGTAGGTTAATGTACAGAATACACTGTTCCAGGTCTCCACTGACTTAGAACAGTGACCAACAGTATTGTATTGTGATATGCTAACAGGATTTTGATAATCAATTTTGTGAATCTTAGAGACCCATTCACTGGAGCAATTTGTTGATATTGTTCTTAACATACTGCTAACGTCTACACAACCAGAAGACAATGTGTTCTATTAATTTACAGTCCTTTGTGAGAATTGAATATGTTTTAATAATAATGCAATGGATAAACTCATATTCATGGCTAAACCTTCCAAATCAAAATGAGATAACAACCTATTTAACCACATTTGTTTCTTCACTATATACAGGAGCCAGTACCAGACCTGGAAGATGATGATGGATACATGGGAATCTCGGAGGTAGGCTGTTGTCACTGTTTAGACATACCCTATGTAATACATATACTGCGGTACTGGAGAATCAGATAGCTTGTTTGTCCATCCATTGGGGATGATGACCATGCCATCATTGGGCTGTCTCATGTAGGCGATGTGTTCGCATGTGGCTGATAAGGCCAATTTGGGCACGAAAAGATCTGTGCAGACATGAAACAGCAGTAATAATCGCAGAGTTTGTTTATGCAGCACTGGATTTGCGGAGTATTCTCTTTTCTTCCGTCTGGCATATCCTGGTTTGTTCCTAGGACTCGGCTCCTTCCGGATCAACCTGCCTCGCTCAGCTGCTAGGCTTTCCCAAAACGCGTTGTTGATTTCGAAGGCCTTTAGTGAGGATTTAAGGGAGTCTTTATAACTTTGCGTTGACCGCCAGTAAACCTCCCCTCTGACAGTTCTCCATACAGCAGGCGCTTTGATAGCTTTTCATCGCTCATTCTGACAACATGGCCAGCCCACTGAAGTTGAGCTTTTTCAGTAGAGCATGAATGCTTTGCAGCCCTGCATGCTTGAGGATCTCTATGTCTGGGATCATGTCTGCCAGGTGATGCGAACCAATCTGTGCAGGCAATTGATATTGAATCTGTTTAGGTTCCTTGAGAACCAGATAGAGATGCAATAAATGTAATCAGATAGAGATGCAATAAATGTAATGCAGTACAATGTAATCAGGTGGAGAGGTAATAAGTGTAATGCAGTACAATGTAATCAGGTGGTGAGGTAATAAATGCAATGCAGTACAATGTAATCAGGTGGTGAGGTAATAAGTGTAATGCAGTACAATGTAATCAGGTGGTGAGGTAATAAGTGTAATGCAGTACAATGTAATCAGGTGGTGAGGTAATAAGTGTAATGCAGTACAATGTAATCAGGTGGAGAGGTAATAAGTGTAATGCAGTACAATGTAATCAGGTGGTGAGGTAATAAGTGTAATGCAGTACAATGTAATCAGGTGGTGAGGTAATAAGTGTAATGCAGTACAATGTAATCAGGTGGAGAGGTAATAAGTGTAATGCAGTACAATGTAATCAGGTGGTGAGGTAATAAGTGTAATGCAGTACAACTAGGGTGCATTACTCATGGTCGACTTTGTCTGATGGGGACCTACTTTTAAACCTTTTAACAATACACCCTGATTCCACGCACTGGAGGCTGTGGCTGGAACATTAGACTCAGTCGAGTGAAGTCCTATGCAGTTTCAAATACTGCGTTGCCTCGTTGAGCCACTGACAAGTGGGGTGTGTACACTTTGTTGCTCAATGGGCTTCATAAGACATATTATTATTATTATTATTCAAGTTCCTCTTGAACAATCATAGAAAATATAAAAGTGTCATGTGTGTGACTGGTAGGGGGTTGCGATGACTTTACATCCGAATGAGGGGGTCGGGTAAATCTGGTTGATCTAGAGGGGTTATACATGGATGAATTTGTTGTGATTGCACAGGAGGCCTCAAAGAGTGGAGTTGATCAGGCTGGCTACTTGATTGCCTCTAAGGTAGGTCTCACAGAATCTAACCTGTAATTTTTACTACTAATTCCACTGTTATCATGCTTCTAATTTGTTATATTACTTGTGTGTACCAGGGTCGTATGGGTTCAAATGTAACAGCACAACTATGGTAGTAAGAGTGAATGAACTCACTTGAAGTTTTAAAGAACTGATACATACACATTAATTTTTCTTTAGAAAACCATCTGCCTATAGTTGTGATAGTAAGCCTGTAGTTGTGATAGTAAGCCTGTCAACCACTCTAATGGCCTGTAGTTGTGAACGTAAGCCTGTCAACCACTCTAATGGCCTGTAGTTGTGATAGTAAGCCTGTCAACCACTCTAATGGCCTGTAGTTGTGAACGTAAGCCTGTCAACCACTCTAATGGCCTGTAGTTGTGATAGTAAGCCTGTCAACCACTCTAATGGCCTGTAGTTGTAATAGTAAGCCTGTCAACCACTCTAATGGCCTGTAGTTGTGAACGTAAGCCTGTCAACCACTCTAATGGCCTGTAGTTGTGATAGTAAGCCTGTCAACCACTCTAATGGCCTGTAGTTGTGAACGTAAGCCTGTCAACCACTCTAATGGCCTGTAGTTGTGATAGTAAGCCTGTCAACCACTCTAATGGCATGTAGTTGTAATAGTAAGCCTGTCAACCACTCTAATGGCCTGTAGTTGTAATAGTAAGCCTGTCAACCACTCTAATGGCCTGTAGTTGTGAACGTAAGCCTGTCAACCACTCTAATGGCCTGTAGTTGTGATAGTAAGCCTGTCAACCACTCTAATGGCCTGTAGTTGTGAACGTAAGCCTGTCAACCACTCTAATGGCCTGTAGTTGTGATAGTAAGCCTGTCAACCACTCTAATGGCCTGTAGTTGTAATAGTAAGCCTGTCAACCACGCTAATGGCCTGTAGTTGTAATAGTAAGCCTGTCAACCACTCTAATGGCCTGTAGTTGTAATAGTAAGCCTGTCAACCACTCTAATGGCCTGTAGTTGTAATAGTAAGCCTGTCAACCACTCTAATGGCCTGTAGTTGTAATAGTAAGCCTGTCAACCACTCTAATGGCCTGTAGTTGTGAACGTAAGCCTGTCAACCACTCATCAATTGATATGGGTCCAGTTGAGATTGAACATGTGGGAGAATGTGAGACAAAATCAGTCTTTCAAAACATTTCATGATGATGGACATTAGGGCCACAGGTCTGAAGTGGTTTAACTCTGACGGTGATGACATTTTAGGGACGGGTACCAGTACAGACGTTTTCCAGATGGTTGGAATCACACCTATATCCACAGACTGTTTAAACAGTGGCTGAAATACCGGACCTAACTCAATTGCACACTCTTTAAGTAAGCGGCCTGGAATGCCATCTGGACCAGGAGCTTTATTAGCCTTACACTTTTTGAATTGATTTGTGACATCCACGGTAGAAATGTCAATATCACCTGGTACGGGTAAAGGGCCAGCAGCTAGGAGCGACTCACACTCAATAGAAAAATCATGGCTGTCAAATCTGTTATAAAACAAATTTAAGTCTGAAGCAAATTTCAATGGATCAGTAGTTGAAGGGACAGATAATCTGTCCAAACGACCTGACATCTTTTTCAAATGCGCAAAGGCCTGTTTAGTGTTCATGCAGTTAAACTCATTTTCAACCTTTTCACGATACCTTTGTTTTGCTTGCGAGATTTCTGTTTGTAGCTGTCTGTGTGCGTTTTTCATTGTGTATATGTCCTTAGAGCGGTATGCGATTTGTTTGTTCTTAAGCGTGTTTTTTATATCAGACGTGATCCAAGGCTTTGAATTAGGATAAACAGTCACAGTTTTCATTGGAATGGTAGAGTCCATGCAAAAGGTAATGTAGTCCATAATGATAGAAGCATGTTCATTTAA
>JAODUO010000654.1:300000-322500 GCA_025642075.2 Ridgeia piscesae | reverse complement strand
AACGGTATGATCAAACCGACATTAGCGGGAAACCATGGTTTATGCTAGATATGCGTTCAGCGAGCAAACAAGCCTAAGTATAAGTTAGTAGGTGCTGTATATATTATAATCATAAAACATAGCAATTTAAGGTAAATTAGTTATGATAAAACAATCAAATATACATAATATTAATATGATTGTTATAGATGTGTGTAACCATTTCAAAGTTAATTATTAAATTAAAACTATAAAGAGATTTCAAATTTCTTTCTGTTTCAAAGAATGCAAACAAGCAAATTGTACATACACACCAATTATACACATCAAATTATCTCCAATATAATATTTATTTAATGGTTTCTACAACATACAACTCAAAGCAGTTAATAATGCTAATTTTCAAATATCTTACCCAGGTCTTACAGATAGCGTTCGGTTCGAGCTTTAGTCTACCGTAGACGACGTGTTAAAATTGACCTAGTACTGCACTAGTGGTCTAATGCCAGCATCTTTCAGCTTGGATACATCGAACCATTTCAACAGCCTCATCGGTGTTACTGTTCTTTTAAACTTCAGTTTGATGTGTGCGACAACAAGGTGGTGATTGCTGCCAACATCCACTTCTAAAACGTACATCTTGTAAGGATCGTCGCCACTTGTCTCTTTGGTTAGGTGAGATCCAAGTAAGTTTGTGTTTTTCTTTGTGTGCAAATTGGATGACAGGCAGGCAGGCAGGCAGGCAGGCAGGCAGGCAGGCAGGCAGGCAGGCAGGCAGGCAGGCAGGCAGGCAGGCAGGCAGGCAGGCAGGCAGGCAGGCAGGCAGGCAGGCAGGCAGGCAGGCAGGCAGGCGGGCAGGCAGGCAGGCAGGCAGGCAGGCAGGCAGGCAGGCAGGCAGGCAGGCAGGCAGGCAGGCAGGCAGGCAGGCAGGCAGGCAGGCAGGCAGGCAGGCAGGCAGGCAGGCAGGCAGGCAGGCAGGCAGGCAGGCAGGCAGGCAGGCAGGCAGGCAGGCAGGCAGGCAACTACAGAGATGTCAATGTCATTATACATTGCATAACAGGATGATGCTATGGTGACAGACTTTCTAGATATATTGTTACTCATCTAATGACAAAATAATGTTCTAGTGCCAAATAATGTACAAAACACAATACTAATGGAAACAGATTCTGATCAGCTTGCTAATCTACTCATTTTTTAGCAATCCCAAATGTGACTTTAATAGTGAGCTTGATGGTGAAAATGAGCATAGATGATTAAGCTCATACGTGATACATCCTAGTTGCAGTAATGCTTACATTAATGAAATAGCCATTGTCAGTGCATTGTTTACAATTTCCTGGCAGTTCCATGTTTATGTCAGCTGAGCAACTGGCAATGTCACCAGTCAGTTGGCTGTTCTTACCAGCTCTTTATCATCCTGTGTCAGAGCTCTAAAATCACACTACTTCCACCATCATTTTGTTTTCCCATTTTAACTCCACTTCCTTTTTTATGATACTAAAAATATTATTGTGTTGGAAACAGTTTTTTAAAGTGTCATAACATAAGTGTTGGATATATTCTGTAGGATATTCTCAGTTATTAACAAACACATGCAAGTACATACACATATGCAGGCATTCAGGCACACATATGTAAACAAACAAACAAACAAACAAACAAACAAACAAACAAACACACACACACACACACACACACACACACACACACACACACCCATGCAAGCACATACATGCAAGTAAATGCACACACATACAAACACACACATAGATGTAGACATAATCAGTTGTTTGCATTATGTTGTTTTTTTCTGGAATAATTTGATTGTAGTGATGTACAGATTCAGCTACCTGGTAAATTTCTAACTGTGGCTCCTCAATAGCATCTACCACTGTTTTAGAGGAGTCTCTGTGTTACAGGCTATAAAGGTATCAATGTGTTGCAGGACCAGTTAGTGTCAGTGTCATGTAGGCTCTGTGTGTCAGTGTTGCAGGCTCAAACAATGTCACATGTTGCAGGTTATAAAAGTGTCAGTGTTTTGCAGGCTGTCAAGATGTCAGTATGTTGCAAGCTCTAACAGTGTCAGTGTGTTGTACACATTAACATTTGTCAGTGTGTTGCAAGCTCTCACAATGTCAATGTGTTACATGCATTAACATTTGTAAGTGTGTTGCAGGCTGTCACAATGTCAGTTTTTTGCAAGCTCTAACAGTGTCAGTGCGTTGTACACATTAACAGTTGTCAGTGTGTTGCATGCTCTCACAATGTCAGTGTGTTGCATGCATTAACATTTGAAAGTGTGTTGCAGGCTGTCACAATATCAGTGTGTTGCAAGCTCTAACAGTGTCAGTGCGTTGTACACATTAACATTTGTCAGTGTGTTGCATGCTCTTACAATGTCAGTGTGTTGCATGCATTAACATTTGTAAGTGTGTTGCATGCTGTCACAATGTCAGTGTGTTGCAAGCTCTAACAGTGTCAGTGTGTTGCATGCATTAACATTTGTAAGTGTGTTGCATGCTGTCACAGTGTCAGTATGTTGCAAGCTCTAACAGTGTCAGTGTGTTGCATGTATTAACATTTGTCAGTGTGTTGCAAGCTCTCACAATGTCAGTATGTTGCAAGCACTAACAGTGTCAGTGTGTTGCACACATTAACATTTGTCAGTGTGTTGCAAGCTCTCACAATGTCAGTATGTTGCAAGCACTAACAGTGTCAGTGTGTTGCACACATTAACATTTGTCAGTGTGTTGCAAGCTCTCACAATGTCAGTATGTTGCAAGCACTAACAGTGTCAGTGTGTTGCACACATTAACATTTGTCAGTGTGTTGCAAGCTCTCACAATGTCAGTATGTTGCAAGCACTAACAGTGTCAGTGTGTTGCACACATTAACATTTGTCAGTGTGTTGCAGGCTGTCACAATGTCAGTGTGTTGCACGCATTAACATTTGTAAGTGTGTTGCAGGCTGTCACAATGTCAGTGTGTTGCAAGCTCTAACAGTGTCAGCATGTTGCACGCATTAACATTTGGCAGTGTGTTGCAGGCTTAAACAGTGTCAAAGTGGTGCAGGTTCTAACAAGATGACAACTCTGACCTGTTGCCATGGTGAAGTAGTCATGATGCTGGACCCTCTGCTATCAAGGCTTACTATGCTGATATATTGCCATGGTGATTAACTATGTTTGCACACATTCCCATGGGTTTTTTCATTTACTATTTTATTCTTATGACTACAACATGCATGTTGAAGGTTTACTGCATGATTATTTGTGTTTAGTTACTTTATTAAGTTCAGAAAAAATGAGCAATTTGAAAGATTCTGCCTGCAACTCATTCAAATTATAAACAGAACATCCAGTTTAAAAATAAAAATGGATTGGCAGTAATGCCAAGGCAAGCAGAGGTAACCACAATAGCCTTTGATTTTTAACTTTCCCACGCAGTAGGTTCCCATTACAAATTACTGCTTGACCAATTCTGGGCAGAGGAGCTGGCATCCTCAATTTAATTAAGTCAGAAATATTCAAGTTACGAATGCATCTCTCAGTAATGGTTCTGTTGTCAGAGAAATGTGTATGAGGTGTATACTTTTAAATGACTCGTGTGACAGACCAGATATGTACATAAAATATGAAAACACTTGCTTGTACATATATAATATGTAAATAGTTGTATTTTTTGCACTGTGTTCAACATGCCATGGGATGAGATATGGTTTGAATAATACAACCAAAGTTATATTGCTAACAGCAGTTGTGAGGGACATTGGTTTTGAAAATGTCACAGATATGAGTCTTTCTGAAAGTTAATGGTTGTGGAGTACTGCTGATACTGGCAAGCAGAGAGATGTTGTTCTCATCATGCTGCTGCTTGACTCAAATGTCGTATAGGACGTGCACAGTTAAACTTAAACATTCATTTAACATACAACTGTATAAGCATTCATGTGAAATATGCGATTGTCTTGCAGTTTCTTAAAAGTGTTACTTTCATGTAGGAGTCATTTATCACAGAATGGATGATATTGTACAGTGTCTGTTTAATTTACACGTTAAGGGAATTTGTAGAGTCTCGATGGCTAAGTAAGCTTTCATTGTTAGCTAATGTTGAAAACCAAATTGATGCGAGATCCAGTGTGTTGTCTATATTCTGGTGGGCTATCTTTATTCTGGTAGGCTGTATATATATTTTGGTGGGCTATCTTTATTTTAGTGGGCCATCTGTATTCTGGTGGGCTAATTTTATTTTGTTGGGCTATTTTATTTAGTTGACATGTCTTTATTCTGCTGAACCGTCTACTGACATAGTGTTTGTGAGTGGTTACAAGTTGTATGTCCACACTTGGCATAGCATACTTCAAAACGTTTGCTTTATTGAGTTGCCATGTCAACCCTCGATAACATGACCTGGAATGAGAGGGAATGAGGAAGTGGGAGACACTGGGTACATAGCCTATAGTACAATCTAATGCACTACTGGGGCCTGCGATACCTCATTGGTTGCTCCTCATAACGTTCCCCGGCGGCAAGGTTGGTCACAATCCAAACTCCCTCACAACTGACCGACTTCCGCCGGAAGTGTTCCTATGGGAGGAAAATACCTAGCCCAAACCCCGGTGCGCCAGACCGGTTGTGACCCTCCATAGTGCGAGCGTCACTGGTATCCCCTTCCGCCACGAAACACTCAGTCAATGAAGGTAGCCATTTTATTTGCTTATAAACCAATGTCCAGTCTTAGCTGGTGAAATTGTGGTGTCAACTTGTAAGACACGTAAGCTGATATATCTGACGTGATTTATGTTGTGGCATTACATTAAAACTTTGCCTAAATGTTATGCTATATCATATGATACATCAAACATGTTAACATGCATAACTATAATTACTAATGTTGACTTATGCAGATGCATGGTTCTATAGCGGAAGTTAGGCAACAATATGGCGCACACATCGCCGACATTTTCTCTTTCATAAAATGAAACAAGGCATTATTTTTAAACGCAGATACATAATACAGTACATCCTACTGTGAATAGTATTTACTTGCGTTGATATACGAGAATTCATAATTTAAGATAATAAACAGAGGTGGATTAAAACCTATTTGTTATTTTAATTAATTAATAAATACAATGCTTACCTACGATTTATATCGACGCAAATCAGCAAGTGGATCCATTCATTACATATCAAATATGTTGCCAAATAATGTTTTGATTAATGACAAATGGATTATGTGTGTAATTATATTCACAGTAGAACCACGCTAACAGCTATGTATAATGATAATAATAGTTGTCTTCCGTAATGCCTCGCTGTATTGACTATGCAAGTTAGTGATACAGAATGTCGAGACTGTACCACATGACAATCCATGTATATGTAATGTACTACCAACAGTTGCCGTTCTAAATAACACAACAACATTACACACATAGCCTACCTTAAAACAATTGCCTGTAGCAATCGTCGCTCTCTTTTTTGGCGTCTAGGTGTATATCCCAATGTCTGATGACTGCCAAACTGCAACATGTGCAGCTCATTCGAAACCAACTGTCAAACCACGTAGAGCGTCAAATGTGTATTGTTTGCCGAATATCACACGATATGCTGCACACGACCGCACAAGAATAAACACGTGAAGTTGATCTTGTACTGAAAACCGGGAGAACTGCATTTCGACTACAACTGCATTTCGACAAATCCATGCTTTCGATCGAACGCTTAAGTCATTTGTGTGTATTATCATGTTCAACGCGACAGAGGTTGCTAATTATACGTTGTCAATGAGTGTTTCTTGCGCGGGACCAAGAACATACCATTGTCGGAAGTCGCACGTCAGTCTAAGAATGTCCACGGCAGTGAAGCATTGCATTGTCTGTGTTAAAGTCATAAAGTGACAATGAAACATGACAGGTATTACACACGGACAAAACAAGTTTGCCTTGAATAGCACAAGTAGCTTCGCTCTTCTTGTCGAATGTGCAAATACCCATGACCGTACCGAATTGCGGCTTAATTAGAATGACGGGAGGGGTGAAAAGGATTGGTGGATGAAAGTATGGAGGAAGAGGGGTGTAGAGGGACAGTGAGAAGGGAAATAGTAGAGGATATAGAAAGTGAGGGAGTGGGAGAGGGCGAGGGGCCGCCAAGCATGGAGGAAGGGAGAAAATGTTGAGCATTTTAAAGGAAGGGACGGGGAGAGGTAAATCAGAAGGGAGACAGACAAAGTGAGGCAACCTCGCAAACTTGTTCACTCTGACACATTGTGCATCAGAACGAAAAAGGATTGCAGCGCTACTCATTTGTGCATTTCATTCATCTATTTGCTAAAAATGGACACTGGGCGATTTAAATATTGATAATAACAATAAAGGTTTTATATAGCGCTAATTCCCGCATGGCGGATCGATGCGCTGCACAAGAAATATACTAAATGCATATTAATAAATATAAATGACAGTTATATAAATTAATATAAATCATATCTTTTTTTGGTTTTAAGATGTACTACTATGTAAATTATATAAATTAATTTAAAATAAATTAAGCACTGCTTTTAAGATGTATAGCACTAAAACATGGTATGTAAATTATATAAATTAATATAAAATTAAAACCTTTACTAAAACTGTGTACGTAAATATATATATAAATCTATAAATTAATATAAAACATAAACACTGATTAAAACGTGTATGACAATAAAAAGAAATTATAAAGCAATGTCCGTCATTTCAAAACAATTTGAATTAATTGAAATGGCTAATAATAAGGTATGTCTTTAACCACTTTCTAAACATACGTAATGTTCCGGATGCACGAATGTTCACAGGTAATTCATTCCACAGCCGAGGTGCTGCTGCGCCAAATCACCAATACACTTCTTTATAATGGTATTCTATATACGGGATTAGATAGATGGGTGATTTTAGCACTAACAAACATTATTCTGATGATGCAATGAGGGGGTGGAGGGAGAGAAGGAGGGGTGAAGGAAGGAGAGGGATAGAGGGGAGACTGAGGGGAGAGATTAACGGGAGAAAAAAGAGAGCGTGCTTTTATGTGTAAGAGATTGTGTTGTGTGGAAATATATTGTCATCGTCACATTTCTTTTTGTATTAATCTGCACCCTCCTTCCGATGAAGACTTTATATTATCATAGACATTACCGACAAAATAAAGTTTCTTACTGCTTTTAGAGCAAACATATAGTATATTTAAAGATAACTTCCAACAATCATCAAACGCGTGCTCAGCGTACTCTAACATTATCACATCACGTAACCTCTTGTCTATCACCGGTGTGTCCATAAAAGATGGGATCAGTTTGACATAGCAGATATGATGCCGCCCATACGTTACCATTATAAATACTGTTGGCAAAGGTTATGCTTGACGAAGGTCACGTGCAGCAATTGATTGTCACGTACACAAACCGCAACGTAACGGTTTAGTAAATTAATTTGTTTTATATCTATGTTAATAATCCATTTCAAATTCAAAAACATAAAAGCAAGATATTTAAAATATTTAAGAATCGCATAATGGTTCAGCCTGCGTCTGATCTAACACGCACGCACGCACGCACGCACGCACGCACGCACGCAACGCACGCACGCACGCACGCACGCCCGCACGCACGCACGCACGCACGCACGCACGCAAGCACGCACGCACGCACGCACACACACACACACACACACACACACACACACACACACACACACACACACACATACACACACACACACGTATTGATGGTAAGGGATGGGAAGATATAGCAAGGAATGGTAAGGGATGGCCACCGAACTTCCAACCCATTTCGGGAAGGAGGAGATGTGATTTCCTAGTGCTTCAACAGTGAAAGAAGTTTACTCTCCTCCCGACCATAGGAGCCAGAATACTTTATAGTTGGAACCGGAATACTTAATATCTGTTATATACACAGGTTACAGGGGCGGGTCTTGAGAAGTTGTCTGGAGGGTCGACCATCTTCATGAATACACAAGACAGTGTATTCTATATGGAGGAGTCATTCACGTGAAATCGTGTGGACTGAGCCGGAACGTCTTCACGACGCGAAATCGGAATGGCGAGGGAGGGTAACAGTTGCGGGGTATTGTTAAGGAAAATTACGGCGATGTTTACATTTTCGCAGTCGGCCCTTACTCATATCGGAAGACAAGACAGGTATTGGGAATTGCTATTGAAATATGATCGCGACGACGTTCACAACTTCAAGACTTGTAGGTTGAGCTTTCTCGGTTGTTGCACCAACGGTGTAGAATTCGCTTCCTGCCAGTGTTAAATCAGAATAGTTTCATTTTGCCGACTTCTAAAAACTTATCTCTTTAATGGTGCCTATCCTCCTTAGTTTTACGATTACGAGTTTGCTTAATCCCTTGGTTTTGTCGCGCCACTGAGCTTGATCTTCGAGCATATTGGCGCAAAAAAGTCTTTATTATTATTTTTAATATATATATATATATATATATATATATATATATATATATATATATATATATATATATATATATATATATATATATACGGAGTGTCTTCAGATTCAAAACGCGCGAGGGCGTGGTTTTCTAAACTAGACATGGTACGCCTGAATTTCAAAGGATTAGAGACCCGCTTGTGAAGTAGATATTTATACCCATGCGAATACTCCGCATATTTCTGCCCATAGTAATTGACCACCATGTCCATAATTGTGTCCAGCGTTTACTATTGTTTAACCTTCATAAACGAATGCAGTGCTTGTATATTAAACACGTTTAAGACACTTCTCTCAACCGGCCCGGGAATATTGTATAAAAACCCGATCTGATCCTTTCTCGGACATCGTTATGTTGAAAATAATGAATGGAGGGGGATTCACGATGACTATCAAACTGCGCCGAACTTAAATATCTCAATGGGGTGCATGTTAGCACAACTCATGGTATGCTATATTATGGAAGTGAAAACTTGTATCAAGTGTGGTGCGGTGCGCTTTGTGAGACGTCAATATCTTCGTTCGTGTCTATTAAGTTATAATCTTAAATTCCTACCCCTACATTATTTGCAAGACAGTTAGAAACAAACCGTACACGACTTCTTTGTTATTCAGTTTGAGTATTTTACGAAATAATACTTCGAATGGTGTAAAAACACACCGTCAGCAATCAACCAGTCATTTAGGTTAGATAAAAATTACATCATGTTAAAATACCTGCAGCTGAAGGAATATGCAAGCCGGCCAGCCAACCTCCAACCCCTGTCGGGGATGAAGCGGTGTGATTTCACAGTGCTCCAACAGCGAAAGGAGTTTACTCTCCTCCCGACCATGGTTACCTAAAATAAATTACGACGATCTGCACATATGTTAACTTTTAAAATGCACATACAATATTATGAATAATGTCACCGTCTCTAAGGCTTAGCCAGACATGCCACATTTTTGGGATGGCAATCCGTATTGTTGACCTAAAATTCTGTAATAATCCGTATCAATCCGTATCACTAATCAGATCTGCCAGTCTGACCTAAGATCTACTCGACTATACGTAGTAGAAGATGATTCAAGGTAAATTAATGGTAAATATATCGTTATATAAAGGCGTTATGAAAAAAAATCAAATCCTTTCTAATAATAACTGAAAAGTTTATTTGAATCTTTAATTAAACGACATGATGCTAGAATAGTTTATACTTGGCCATGATATGCCTGTAGATTTGGAGAACCACGGCAATATTTGATGTCTTCACGTGACGGATGTCTACATATATTTCTGGTGTGCACTTCTGCAAAATCGTTTTCTACGCGAACGTTTTGAGCGTTTGTATAATTTTTTAAAGGCGCGAATATTTGCGCTAAAGTACTTAAACAATATGACGTACGTACAATTTTAAATATTATATTTAGAATGTGATTAGCTATACTTTAAATGGTTTTATTTGGATAGAATAGTTTATGTTTATTTTCCCTAGACGCCAGTCACGCCAAAATGAGCGATAATATGGTTTCCCATTTACATTTTGGCAAATTGGCTATGCTGAGACTATTCCAGCGGTCTGAGTGTGATATTTATTGTATGACAATGGATAGTTCTACTAATTTCTAATAAATCGGTAACATATTTTGCAGGCTTGTTATAATATCCATATTTTTACACCGGTGGCCATGCATAAGATTGCCATGCATCACACCGCTTCATCCCCGACAGTTGTACACTTGTCGCGTGAAAAAAATTGAGGCTTATCGATCAAATTGAACATGTAGTTCACTTGTGTTTAGTCTGTTTACATGTCATAGGTTTCACAGAAAACTCGGGTAGGTGGCGGTACATTAGGGTTCGCTGGAGGTGGTTGTTCTGGTGAGGAAGAACGTTTGCTATATCAACGGTTTAGGGGGAGGTTGGAGGTACCTTTCTTTGAAAAAATCATATCAACTGTTTACATACGGAGGAGGTAGCGAAAAGAGCCCTACAACGGCACCACTTACCAGAGTTTCCTATCATTAAAATATTGTTTACATCCTGTATGTGCAAAACTGATTGTATTTTGTGTACATTTTGATCTATAAAAGACTAATGAATTTTTTTATCACATTGGGGATTCCCTAAGAGTAGGGTGGTCGGACCAAATTTTTCTTTCAAACCAAAAAATCATTTTTTGCTCTTCCCTGAAAGTAGTCACCATAAGAAGTATCATGATAGTTGTTTCATGTATTTAAGTGAAATATTAAGCAAACTACAGACGTGTGAAGTTACGAATTTCATGACTTTCTGACGGCTTGCTAATATATGTTTTTTTTATATAAACAACACATATTGTATTTTTTTTTCCTTTGTCATATTCACTAACTGAAGTGCAATGGTGCTTGTTTCATGTATGTAGATGAAATATTAAGGAAACTGCAATTTTTTGAATTTTCACAATTTTCCGACAAATTTCTGACAGATGTAATCTTGCCAATAAACCTTTAGAAATGCTAAATGTTTTCTTGTGATATTAGTAATTAATTAAAATGCAATGATACTTCCTTCAAGTACACATATGAAATAATAATTAAAATGCTATTAAAAAACCAATGTTTTATTGTTTTCCAAACATTCTCCTATTTGATTTTGTACATAAATCACAAGATCATTAAAAAATTACACTGCTCTGACTGAAAGATTAACAACAGAAAGTTAATCACCTTGTCATAATCTTTTACATTTTTATTTACACATGTTTCATTCATTTAATATGTGTCATAATTTGTCAACATTACACAAATTACATAATTTGTATACTCAAAACTAAATATTAATTGTCATCAAAGAGTACCCCAGTAACAACATAATAAGTCGTGTAATATAATTTGAGAAAAAAATGATAAAAATTCATAATCAATTTTTTATATATAATTAATCAATTAAATGTAGCCTAACCAATACATAAACGTGCAAACGATATGCTAAACATATAAAACAATACAATACAAAAAAACAATTTAATATAAATTTGCTCCATTAAACATGGCAGTAATTAATTAGTTTGCACAGCCACCCCTGCAGCCGTCAGAACCTGTCATCTAAAAATTTTAATACTATTAATCAAAAACATCCGCTGTCGACCACGTCGGGATCCGGGTGCTTTGTATACCACAATGCATTGCGTGCACCGCGCATACGGGTGAAGAAGGCAAAATGGCGACGTAGTTTGAGACAGGGGCTCGCTCCATAAACGGACTTTGTGGCAGTTTGTGCTATCGATTGGCAAGCCATCACTGTGACCACGTTATCGTCCAGACAATTCTTTACACTACTGCATATGAAGCAACTTGAAGCATATTAAATAAGTACCCATAAAACATCGCCAAAGATAGGTCATTTTAACTGCCTAATTACTACAACTTTTTATCGACGGATTACGATGATATTTATATGATCTTATAGTTTTATCTTTCTTCTTTGTTCCATACTTTTCAAAATGGCCGTACTCATTAACATAATCTCGCAAACAATTTTGAAAGATGGGGACTGTCAACATGATCCAATATGGATGTGGGCGTAAACTATGAAAACCGAAATACGACACCGAGAGGGAAAAATCATTAACACCTTTTAAACACCGCCAAAAAATCAGTTATCGGCGCAGAATCATAGAATGACATTATAGCAACATAAGAAAAATTATACAAGAACAGGTATGTTGCGTGATAATAAATTACGGCCACTAAACTCGGGCCCCTGTCTCCCCATGTTGTCAGAAGGGGTGTCAAATTGGTCTGACCTCCCTACTAAGAGCAGGGTTCAAATTTACCAGGGGCCTGCTGGCCGCCACATTTACTGTCGGGTCCCCAAAATGTCCAACTACGGGCCCGTCTGGCCCTCAAAATGCACAATTGATGCAGTGCAATGTTACTCAATGTACTACCAATACCAAACTATCCTACTTAAATTCCCCTTCCACCACCTTAATAAACACCAATGGACATCTGGTGTTATCCAAACACGTTGTTTGACAGCAGGACTAGTGACAAATCAACAATGCCCGGTTGGTTCTGTGGAACATTAATCTTAGTCAATGCTCTTTTCGCCAGGGTACTTTTGGGCCCTGATGGCAGACAAATTACGAACTAGAACAGCCATGAAGGCACATAGCGGATTTTGATAGTCATTATAAAGATTAACTTCATGAACACGATTATCAAACATATCGGACTACATACAATTGTACAGAACTGTAAAAAATTAATAATGGCCTGACAGATTCATATCCTAGAGGCCATGACAAATAACATTTCATTATTCACGTTATCAGTATGACACTGCCGAGGGTGCAGTCGGTTGCCTTGTCAGGGTTAAAATTGAGTGCCACAAAATTGCAAGGTTGACATGGCCGGGGTAAAAGTAATTTTATTATTTTGTCGCTGGACTGTGTAGTAGGAATCAGGTAAAATTTGATTAGAATATTCAAGCCTTTTTCGCTATTTGAAAATATGCAGCTAGATAAACGAATATCATTAGCAATATAAGTAGTGGTGCTTTGGGTTGCTTTAGGGTTAGGATAAAACCGGAAATTGGTGAAGGTAATTTAAGTAGTGATGCCGCGATAATTATGGGTCATCTAAATTACCAATGTTACGGTAGCCGCTGAGCTACACGCAGCTGCCGCAAATCATGTCAAGTTTTGTGTGGGTTTGTTAATTTTATTCGTTACGGGAAGTTAAATGATTTTATTTTGTAACATACCCCAGGTAGTGTGTATAATTATTATGTACATAAGATATGTGAGAAGAAGTTTGGTGGCTGTAAGAAGTCGTTTTCATGGTTAGGTCAGAAAGTAAATAAAAAGATCGATACGTTTGGCCACGATGCCGACAACTCCGGCTCGGATTTGTGCCCATGGCCTTGGGATGACACCGCCATGCAAGTCCCAACAAGACATCTCAACAGTGCTCAATATTCTAATCGAATTCGAAGCCACTGAATATTTGTATTCAAAATTTAAAGGATACTCGATTCGAGTGAAATTCCAGATTTGTCCCATCCTTGTCCACTAGAGTGCCATGATGAAAGAAACCGGTGGACATTTCTGTTCCTCTTGTTGATGTTGATACTTATAATATATTATGTCCCTTAGAAATATTGTGCACAGAATCCTTGGGGTGTAAGTAAAACTAATTAGTATCAATAATATTGCATATAAATAATGTTTCATTCAACATTCATTGTAATAGCAAAACGGTACAATCTTAACGGATTTGACGCATATACAATTTAAAAAGGCACATACTTCTACCCCTGGTGTACCCGAAGGACACATGCATTTCTTTTTACAGGTGCATCCTTGACATGACATCATAAGAGTTTATGTGTAGTAAAGATCTAGTAGAGGTATGATCTGAAAGTCGGTGACTAATTGGCTGGTTTCATGATATTTTTGAGGTGCATACCTCAACTGCAAAAGTGTTCGGACATTTTGCTATTGTGGCATGATGTCAGTCTTGCATAGCTAATTAGTTATGGACGACTGAACCGATCATTTTCCCAAGTAGTGCGTCATTGAGCTCATGGACCAAACTGAGAGTTACAATTTATTTAATCTTTTATTTAGATCACCTAAATTAGTTTGAAGAATTGTAAACTGAATCCATAGTTAGAATTTAGCTTAAAATTAGTGGGAGCTCAAAAATAAAATGCCCCAAAAAGTTGATGTAACTTATTCAACATCATTAACAAATATCGCTATGCAGCATGAACGAAAATGCCTATATATAGACTGTAGATACAAAAAAGGGTTGGATGTTTTGGGGGCCCAGCAGTACTTAATTGTAGGGGCCATCGGAGGAGGAATACGAATCCTGAAATGCTGGTATATACAAGGACTGGCTTGAAGGCACAATCTGTTAAATTATTGTAAAGTAAAGGTAAGTTTTTATATAGTGCAGTATCCAATCCTCAGGATTGCTCAGATTGCTTTGCACTACTCCTTAACAGACCTGTTCAATCATCTCAGCTTCTAAATGGTCTCTTTGAGTACTTGTAGCAAACAACATATGTGTTTTTGTTGCAGTACACTGGCCAAGCCCAAGTCTGAGATGACGGCTGAGGAGCTGTCGGTTCGGGAACAGGAGGAGTTCAACACAGGGCCACTTTCTGTGCTTACACAGTCGGTGAAGAATAACACACAGGTGCTCATCAACTGTCGCAATAACAAGAAGCTGCTTGGCAGAGTGAAGGCGTTCGACAGGTAGGCAATGTTGGTAGTTTGTTTTAATTGCCAATAAATGTTGGTGAGTGAAAAATTAAAATGATGAATGGTTTGAATGACCGCCCAATGCAAGTTAGCTTTTACTATAATTTTGTTTGCATGGTAGTTTTTATCTCCATGATATTTATAATAAAATGTGACCCAATCTATCAAAATCAGGAATGCTGAAGGTGGCAATTCACTTTGAAGTGCTATGTTATATCCAATAAGAAGGTTGTCAAACAGGCCCTGCATATATAAACAAGACGATACTGTTACGGACAACATAATCACATGGTGCTGATAATAATGATGATGACTTATGCGCTAGTATCCTCGAAGATTGAGCTCAGTGGCGTGACAAAACCAAGGGATTAAGGAATCTCGTAATCACAAAACAATGCACGAGTCGTCGACTGATGGATGAAGGTGCTAGGAATCTAAGGAGGACAGGCAGCTTTAAAGAGATAGGTTTTTACATATTGAATATATTATAGGTTTTTAGATGCCGGCAAAACGAAGCTATATTTCCTTCTAATTTAACACAGGCAGGAAACAAATTCCACAGAGCTGGTGCAGCAACAGAGAAAGCTCGGGTTCCAGCTTTCGTGTGTGCCAAGCACTAAACACCCTGCAAAGTCAGGTGGTTTTTTCTATCGGCAAGTTTCCTGGCTATTATTTGGTCAAATCTGTGTATAATTATCGACTATTCAGAAAACTAGTGTGCTTTAATAAGATTGAAAATGAACATAGCGTTGCCGATGAACAGCCCAGCGGAACACTGCAGGACAAACCTGAGGCAACGTACACGTAATCATGTCTGTGGCAAGACAATTGTGAACTGAGAACTTTATGGCATTGTAGCAGATAATCCTAACCAAGAGTTAAACCATGTTCGTGGTTATCTCTGTGACTGCTATCCAGTTGACACAGGTTTTTGATGATATCAAAAATCACCAAGAAACTGCAAGAAAAGACTGAAGTAAGAGTCACTTGTCGTTCGTCGGCAGGGCTTTATGCATGATAAAATTATTGCCAGTCACGCCACACATGTTTTGGTGGACACATGGATGTCAACTTTGAAATGTTGACCTGAAATGGACTACAAACACACATGTGACACCATTTTCACTCACTTTCAAGGCATTACTAACAATATCTATGGTTTTGGAAGACCTTTTTTTGCTCCTTCATTTTGTTACCTGTCCACCCATATTTCTACCCGCCCATATTCGTTTTTACCCGTCCAAATGACGGGTAGACGGGTCTCTACATAAAGCTATGTTCGTCAGCAACTGACTGAACAGACATTGGCATCGCTTTTAGTGCACTGTTACTGAACTTCAGAACGGCATATATTGCAAACTGTTATAGCTGTAGTTCTATGTGAAATTTCATTTCATCAAACTCTGCAAGGTAAAGAGTACTACAACATTGCCATTCTTTGTTATGAAAATATGTGAAATTATCTAATTAAATTTCAAAGCATTGTTATCAGAATCGTCTTCCGTGAAATGACTTTGGACCGGGTGTGTAAATACAGCCCTGTTGTGTTTGTCTGCAGACACTGCAATATGGTGCTGGAGAACGTGAAGGAGATGTGGACGGAGGTGCCGAAGATGGGCAAGGGCAAGAAGAAGTCAAAGCCAGTAAACAAGGACCGCTACATCTCCAAGATGTTCCTGCGCGGAGACTCGGTCATCCTCGTCCTCAGAAACCCACTCGCAACAAGCAAGTAGAATGACGATGCACGCCTCAGGATCTCGCCTCAGATGTGACATTACATCGTCTTTATGAACGGCTCGGTTGTGTTGGTGGGGCCAGATTAGTTTTGTTGATAATACATACTGAAAAAGAGATGTGGACAGTTTAGTAGTTCTCACAGCGAACCGATTCATGATGAGTGTTTTGAAGTACATGCCGGCAAATGGTCTACAGTTTTGACCTCTGGATAGAAGTATAAGGCAGACCAAGCCACCGTTTCATTCAGTCATTGGTTGTACCTGGTAATCGAGATTGTTCAGTGCACAGTTTGAATTTGCACAGTCCATACGTCAGGATTTGCTGGAAATTGGGTGCAGTATGATGATCTTGTCACACCATTTATATTTTGTGATGTCTTAGTAGTAAAATAAAGTGTTTTTTTATAGTAATTTCTGTGTTATATTTTTAATATGATATGAATGTGTGGTGTTAGTGGTGTATGTAAAATGTAATATTGTAACTGTATTGGTGCAACCTTTCTAAAAGTAAATTCTTACTTCATATATAGCACAGTATGAACCAAAGTGGCTGCTGTATGGAGAACTGTTAGAGGGGAGGAGGTCCACTGGCATTACAACTTACAAGGACTCCCTCAAATCCTCCCCAAAGACCTTAGAAATCAATAACTAAGTTTCGGGAAGCAGCCTAATAGCTGAGCGAGGCACCTTGTGCAGCCTGATCTGGAAGGGAGCCGAGTCCTGTGAACAAACCAAGATAGCCAAGTGGAAGAAAAGAGATGGCTCCGCAAATCCTTTCCTACTGTCTGGTGGACCCATTACTTGAAGCATGGTTGGTGTCCACCAGGTGGCAGCTCTGTGTCACATTCCACTTGCTGAAAGTGCATCTTCTGAAATGTTGAAGTCCTTGAGGCAAATTGGAAATTGACTCCTCAATTCTTTGCATGACTTGTTTCATGTTCATTTTGCTAAAAAGCAGCCCTAATATGCACTACAATAGTCCATTTGTGCTGTCTGTGTCGTTTTCTCATGTCAACAACAAGATTACACTAACTTCAGATTTAGCACAATTTGAACATTTTATTGGAAATATGCAACATTTTGGTCCACCACCTGTGGATCTTTGTCGTGCACTAGCGTCATGTGACACAGCTACAATTTTGTCGCACATTTCCATTTGCCATAACAAAATAATGTTCTTGTCCAATGTCCAAGCATTAATTGTATTGTTTTGAAAACTGGCATCTTCACGTTGACGTATGATACGTTTATCCACATTTCAATGTTGTCAGCTCCCTTAAATTTGTTCTTTCAAATACCACATAGCCAACATATTCAAATACAGCCAATTGTTATCCATATTTTAATTAACCCTACTGGGCATCACTTAATCTATATATTTGAAATGCAAATGTGGGATAAACCAGGAAGCAGTTTTAACGGATTTAGAATAAATAAAAAATCTTGGGTAGATGATTGTCACAAGTAACATACAACTCATATCCCTATTGTAATTAATGGCTACAGACAAAGTCTGTAATGTTTCACTGGTGCAATGGATTTGTCATGTTTGACCAGTAGGCATGATGCCACACAGTAGGAATTGGAAACAATTCTGTCCTAGCCATTTTGATTTTAATAATCCACCTATTTCGTTATCCACAATTCAGTAACTAATGCAGAGCCCAGTGATTTAGAAATCAACCTGCTCATACTTAGGCTAAACAAACAACAATAACCACCGATAATCATTACAGACTTAATTTATTGCATTACCTAAAACACATTTTTTAGAGCTTTGTGAATCCCAAAAACGTAGGTAAATTACCCTACAGTGATGCACATCGAACAAGATATCGGTGTCATTAAAACATTGTGAGATGAAATTAATTATAAATAACAATTGCACACAGACACTCAAAGCAGTTGTATTTACAGGGTAATACTGAACCAGGCATCAGAGCTGGAGATCCAATTTGTCTCAAGTGACTTTGGATTCCATTGGAATGGCAAACACATGTATCACAGTCACATTTATTATGTCTATATACATATTAATACTGTTTCTGGCATAATTTTGCAGTTTCACATGCAAGAAAAAGACATTCCTATAATTTCACAAGAGGTTAAAAGTGATATGTACCTCGTATATATCGTCAGTGATCACATGACAGCATTACAGGCAAAAATAACGTGTAAAAAATGCATGCTGAGTAAAGCAAAAAGATGATATGGTATTAAACGTGTAGATTTGTAATAACATTTTGCTTTCTTAAAGGTGAACTGCACATGGTGTGTAGAATTTACATATTTAAATTGTGGAATTACAGATATATATAAACATGGACATACAAAATGCTTTTAGCTAAAATTGTCAGAAAACATTATTGTAAATATTTTACTGAATGAACATTTAATTGTGACATGGGAAAGAGTTTTTACCAGTGGAAGTTTTTCAGTCTATCTCCAAATGAATTATTAAAATAATGTTTTCAGATTTCACAATTTCCACATGATCCATTTCGGCAAGATATTGCAAATAAATGGTTGCCAATGTTTCAAAAGGAGTCTTTCTGGTGCCACAATTAAATAGTCTACACAGTTTTAATAGGAAGCAATACAAGATGGTGTCACTAAAACGACAAGCATGCTTCCTCTGGATTGCTACAAGTACTTTACAAGCTACACTTTCTGACGGTGGCCAGGTGCCGTGTCTGTGCCGGCCGACCAATGGGATTGGTCCCTAGTACCCAATCCCAAGTTTCATCATCCGACCTCCGATGGTCTGCTTAGGAGGACCTGTCAACAGAGATTTTGAATTGAATTTTGAATTAAACTTTATTTCGGTCACAACATACAAACAATTGCACAAACATACACATGAATATAAAATGTAACCATGGAGATCCTCTAGAAACCACTGAGGGCTTATACCGAGGACCACCAGAACATAATACTTTATGGACATATTCGTTATTATAAAAGTAAACTAAATATATAAAAATATATAAATATCATCATCAGTATCATGAATGATGCTAAATACTTAAATAAGTCTAAAAAATAAAAATACTAATAAATAATAATAGAATACTACAGCTGTATAACTACGGTACACATACCTGCACACATACATACAATATCAAGGTAATTTTCAGTAAATTTAAACAGTACTTATAATAGATCTGTTTCAGAGTTAAAATGTACAATTTTAGTGTACACCTACTGTTTTAGAGAATTAACGGCCTAAATTCACATATTCTAATCAGCAGAATCATATGTGAAGTTTGTGAACCCAAAAAGTATTCCTAATAAAATATTATTAGGAGTAAATTACAATAACAATGAAAATATTATAACATTACCTACCACTAGAACACTACTACTACTAATATTACTACTATCACATCATCAGATTTGAAACTCATGTGGACCTCCTGCACAAGCTGTTGTGTTTCTTGGTGATTCAAATGAGCCAACTTTTATCACAGTAACAGTTTCACACATAAACAAATGGGAGTGGATTGACTAAATGCTAAAAAGTAATCAGGCTTCGAAGCTTGAATGCAGCATTAACTGTGAGATTGTTGATAGGGGCAGGAAACCCAAGAGCAGGACATTCAAGTTTGCGGATGAACCATCAAGACAACTAGATATTAAAATGTTACCTACATTATTATTAATCCACACTGTGTGACTATGTAATACCCGGTATGTACATATGTGACAGCAAATAAAATGATTACAATATAATTAAAATAGCCTGGTAAGCCTGGATAAAATATGATGCCTCTCAAAACAATCATGTACACAATGTCTACCAGGGCTGGGATCATGCTTGTAATTGTATTTAAATATATCAAATTACAGAAATCCATATTACAAATTTGCTGTATTTGAGCAAATACAATAACTTGCATTAATTGTATTTCCAGTTTGAAAATGTGCATTTTAGGACTTGAAATATTAGCAAATACATGCACGAGATCTAATCCACGTCTTCACTGGCTCATCCAGTAATTTCGACAGATTCGCAACCTTATGTTTGAAATGTTAACGGTGTGAATTTATATTCATGACGTGTATATGAGAGAAAAAAGCATTTGTTTTCAAAATTCAGTGCAACGTATAACGCCAGCCCTGGTGACAAATGACAACCGTTACGGAACCAAAGTAAGAATTCATCCCACACCTGAACGTGGGATCTTCTCTTGGAACCAGTAGTGCATACCTCGTCTCGCATGCTCGTTGTACATCGTCCAGTGAGAATCGCACCCGTTCCGGCCACGTCTCGGAGTAGAAGGCATGGAGGCACTGACGTAACGTCGCTCCTCCACCAGACCAAACGGTGGGTACTTCTCCATGTCGATCAGCTTCACAGTTCCTGGGCCACACAAGGACGTTGGTTGGCTACACTTTCTATTATGTGATTGTAAACTTAAATTACATGATAATAATACTAAGTTTGTTTATACATTTAAATTCAAAGTAGATCTCTGTTCAGAAGTGGTTATAATAGTCGATAAAATATAAGACAGCTTACCCGGTAGGTATAAAAATAATAATACAAGTAAAATATATAAATAAATATATACATATAAGTTGTGCATTTTTTTACAGAGCTGAACTAAAGGGGCTAAAAGGGGTTTAAAAGTGATATTGATTGTATTATGTATCAATGTAGTACAAATCTTATATAAGCAACTCTATAGTTATGTATTACTTAATTAATAAATAGTATGCAATATTACTTTCAATTAAACTTTTCAAATAATAAATACATGTGTAGTATAACAACTAAAGTAAAAAATTTGATGACTAAACATTAAAAGCGAGCTTAAAGTACCGGGCGATGTGTTTTAAGGCAAGATTTCAATGTGTCCATGCACTGGATCAATTGCATATCTTGTGTGTGTTTATTTCTGTTGCCCTCATAGTGGTTGACCAGTACCAAAGGTATATTACAATCAAATAACACAAATAAAGGATTGCATTTCAAATCCAATGCATTGAATTTTTTATTAAATGTTACTAAGACAACTATAAAATAAATTAACTTTCAAATTGTAGATAAATATGTAAAAAAAATGCTTTCTAAACATATATGGTAGATAATTTTTTTACATACTGAATATTCTTTGGAAAAAACGTATGAAAAATTGTAAAGCATTTAAAATAAATTTTCTAGTGCAACTATATGGGAACAAGACAGATCTGTGTTTGTCAATTTTAGTTTAAACTTATTGGTGATGCAAACGATTTTTTCTTCAATAATCTTTCAATTTAAATGTGGTTTTGAAACACTGCTGATCCCAATTTGATTAAATTCTCCACACATAAAATATATAATTACCATCCACAAAGCATATATGGTTGCCAAGGTTACCAGTAACCTGGGTGATATGTCGCCAAGGTCCACCAAGTCTGCCTGATCGGAATCTGAAATTTTAAATCAAAGCATTACAAAATATATTGGACAATCAGTGGGTTTGTTTTACATTGAAATAATTATCTAATCGTTCTATGCATTCTACCGTTATCGTATGTGCAGTTAATAGTTGATATATATATATATATATATATATATATATATATATATATATATTAATTAATTAATTCTGATTTATTGTATTGTGTTAACACAAATACACATCTTTCTAATGAACCCTGCTGTATGTTGGCCAAACTAAATATCTTATAGGGATACACTAAAACAATATGAAATGACATGCTTTGCCATCTTAAGTTAACCTTTTCTGTTTGTGGTGTACGTTTGCTTGCAATTTTAATGTTGCACCTTGGAACATTTCAGTTGTAGACAAAACATTAGAATACAGGGTACTACATAGTACATGCCTCCTGTTGGCAGTACTGTGATAGTGATTCAATGAAATGAGCAGTCATTTTAACAGATGCCAATGTGATCTTTACCTCTGGTTCACCAAAGCAGTGCAGTGACCATAAATATAAAAGGAGTAGTATATAGGTGGTTCATGGATAGAACCAGGAGCCCGGAGGAAGGGAGGAAAGAACACCCAGTATAGAACCCCTGGTGGATAATA
>JAODUO010000654.1:280000-295000 GCA_025642075.2 Ridgeia piscesae | reverse complement strand
CACATAACATTACTGCAACAAACAGACACATAATATTACTGCAGCAAACACACACGTCAACACATAACATTACTGCAACAAACAGACACATAATATTACTGCAGCAAACACACACGTCAACACATAACATTACTGCAACAAACACACACGTCAACACATAACATTACTGCAACAAACACACACGTCAACACATAACATTACTGCAACAAACACACACGTCAACACATAACATTACTGCAACAAACACACACGTCTACACATAACATTACTGCAACAAACACACACGTCAACACATAACATTACTGCAACAAACACATACGTCAACACATAACATTACTGCAACAAACACACACGTCAACACATAACATTACTGCAACAAACACACACGTCAACACATAACATTACTGCAACAAACAGCCATGTCAACAGTGTACTGTACAGGGCAGGGTGTGTGGGGTGTGTAGAGTAGTTAGGATGGTAGAGGGTGCACGCTGGTGAGGGATGGTGATGGGTGGTGAGGGGTGGTGGTGGATGGTGAGGAATTGTGATGGATGGTGAGGGGCGGTGAGGGATTATAATGGATGGTGAGGGGCGGTGAGGGATTGTAATGGATGGTGATGGATTTTGAGGGATTGTGAGGGGTGGTGAGGGATTGTGAGGGATTGTGATGGGTGAGGAGTGGTGATGGGTCGTGACGGGTCGTGAGGGATTATAATGGATGGTGAAGGTTAGTGAGGGATTGTGAGGGTTGTTGAGGGATTGTGAGGGGTGGTGAGGGGTGGTGAAGGGTGGTGAGGGGTGGTGAGGATTGGTGAGGGGTAGTGATGGTTGGTGAGGGGTGGTGAGGGTTGGTGACGGATGGTGAGGAATTGTGAGGGGTGGTGAGGGATGGTGAGGGGTGGTGAGGGGTGGTGATGGATGGTGAGGGATGGTGAGGGATATGGCTTAAAGGGTTAATAACTGATACATTCAGCATGCCAACCGTGTGCTTGCATGCTTGAATAAACAATGAAATGAACATCCATCATTCCTTCATGAGACCAAGGTTTGGACAACTTTTTAATTCCACATTGTCTTCGTTAATATAAATGTATAAAAGAAGTAAAAACAACGTTAATTCAAATTCCCCCCACCAATACACGGACTTGTGACTTTTATGATACATTCAACCTTATTCAAACAACCAAAATTGTATTCATAAATCTTCTAACAAAAAACAGTACTTGAAGATACCTGCATATTGAACATGTTTGCAAACATCCAATCTAATTCAGGCCGCTGCTTGAGGTAAGGAATTTCGCTGCATTTCAGTGACAATGCCACAACCACTGCGAGCATGTTTCAATTGTCACATTTGCTACGTGATATTGTCCCAATAATGTGTGATAATGTAGCGACACATTGATACTAGATCTACTGCTAACTGACTGGCTCCAGTCTGCACTGGCACTGGGTACTTCACCTGTTTGTGATTAGCCCTACAGGGGTGCTCCAACAATACACAGACTCCATTGCCTGTTTGACAGGCTAATGGCTCAGTACAGACAAGAGACAAGCTGGGGTATATCCTGAGGGATATAATTTCATCCAAACAAGGCCAGTAATTGTGTGAAAATCCTCAAAGTATCACAATGCAAAGTAATTAAGGTATTAGTTCATATATAGAACAGTATCCAATCATCAGGTATGCTCAAAATGTTTGACCCTCTACTACCTGGCTGACCTATTCAATTGAGGACCGTTTCAACTTCTCTAGAAAGGATTCGGCTATGCTGCAAATTAATGTACAAAAAAGTTCATACACAAATATCCACCACTGTCTATAACCAGGTACTCACAGCTGAGTGAATTGGAACAACACAGTCATATGGAGTTAACTTGCCAAAGATTTGACACTGCCACACAGGATTCAAACCCAGGCCCCTCTATCGAGTCTGATGCTCCATGTGTGATGACACACACACACACACACACACACACACACACACACACACACACACACACACACACACACACACACACACACACACACACACACACACACACACACACACACACACACACACACACACACACACACACACACACACACACACACACACACACACACACACACACACACACACACACACACACACACACACACACACACACACACACACACACACACACACACACACACACACACACACACACACACACACACACACACACACACACACACACACACACACACACACACACACACACACACACACACACACACACACACACACACACACACACACACACACACACACACACACACACACACACACACACACACACACACACACACACACACAAAACCCACACACACACACACACCACACACACACACACACACACACACACACACACACACACACACACACACACACACACACACACACACACACACACACACACACACACACACACACACACACATATGAATATATATGCTTGGACTTGATCTGACTGTTTTATGCACTGATGTTATATATGTATATATATATATATATATATATATATATATATATACACATATATAACATCAGCTGCAAGAAATAGTCAGCCAAAGTCCAAACCTGGTCTTTATAATGAGACTAAACTGTTGCACGTACATTTTACAATGTAATTTACAATGAGCCGAGAAGTGTAGGCATCATCACTCCCCATGGTGAAAAGACCACAGAGAAAATCCACATTGTCACATATTTGTTGTATCATATTCATATGTGATAGGTCCTTTAAGATGAGCCTAAAGAAGGAAGAAGCAGCCTTCTTCCCAATGACTCAAATTAATACAGTTGCCAAGAGAAAATAAGAAAATCCTGATAACATCACTGGTCAAATTTTGATCAGTTCAGAATTTAGACGTTATGTTATATACTAGACGTAAGTTGGAGCCTTGGTATTCTGACAACTCTACACAACACGCCTATTCACACTGATTCGATACACGCTTAAACAGCTACAACAAACTCTTTCAGATCACAAGCTCAACAATCACTGAACCGTGAAATACTCACCAGCAGTGCTTCTTCAAATTCTTCTTTCGACACATTGTGAATTCTTTCCCCTCCCCTCCCATGCCCTCCCACCCCTCCCATGTTTTCCCTACCCAACAATTCACATCACTACTAGAGATTGACAAACCCGACCGCCAGCCAAGTAGACACCAGGCTGAAATGAGGAGTACTAGTCGCTCAACCGAATTCGAATGCCATGGCTGAGTGACTATTGATCCGTGACCCCCTCACATGATCACATGAGAGCACCCGGTACTCCCATTATAAATTGATCAACCTCTCCACAGGCCAGGCAGATAGGAAAGAGTTCAGTGCACCTTTTGAATAAAACACGCCATCGGGAAATTGGGATGATGGGTGGAGTATAATTGAGGCCACACAGTGCATTGCTCACATGGTCCATTGGAGTCTGTCTTAATGGCACTGTCCAGAAACAAGATCATCTTCAACATCTCCTGATTGATGGGATATGATAGAGTTTCTGATGCCTGATTATTACTCCAGTTGTTACTTTCACTGACGTGGTCAAAAGGAGGTTTCTCGCTGTGGTAGGTTAGTGAATGATAAGATAGCGCAGGCTTCAGTTCACTGTTGACAGGTTGAATTGTTCAAAAACACATAATGGTCACCGTAGACAGGTTAGAAAATATCTGGTGTTGGGTTGTGCTCAAACATACACTGTACGTTACACTGGTCACTGTTGACAGTTTTGGATCTACAGTATCAATGTTAAATGTTCTTTATAGACAGGTTGGATTTGTCAATGATATACAGTGTTCACTATTGACAGGTTGGATCTGTCAACAAAAGTCCATTAGATCTGTCAGTAACAATTCATGACAGGTTGGACCTCTCAATAAGTGTCCACCATTTACAGGTTGGACCTCTCAATAAGTGTCCACTGTTGACAGGTTGGATCTATCAATGTTAAGTGCTCATTATGGTCAGGTTGGATTTATGCATAGTGTTCACTACTGACAGGTTGGATTGGTCAACAAATGTCCACTGTTGACAGTTTCGATCTATCAATATTAAATTATCATTGTAGACAGGCTGGATTTTTCAATGATATACAGTGTTCACTATTGACAGGTTATATATGTCAACAAATGTTCACTGTTGACATGTTGGACTTGTCAGTAAGAATCCACTGTTGACAGATTATATTTGTAAATAAGAATCCAATGTTGACAGATTGAACTGTCAATAGGAAATTTTGGATCTGTCAATTGGTATCCACTGTTGACAAGTTGGATCTGTCAATTGGTATCCACTGTTGACATGTTGGATCTGTCAATTGGTATCCACTGTTGACATGTTGGACCTGTCAATAGGTATTCACTGTTGACATGTTGGACCTGTCAATGGGTATCCACTGTTGACATGTAATGGACATGTCAATAGGTATCCACTGTTGACATGTTGGACCTGTCAATAGGTATCCACTGTTGACATGTTGGACCTGTAAATAGGTATCCACTGTTGACATGTAATGGACCTGTCAATAGGTATCCACTGTTGACACGTTGGACCTGTCAATAGGTATCCACTGTTGACATGTTGGACCTGTCAATAGGTATCCACTGTTGACATGTTGGACCTGTCAATGGGTATCCACTGTTGACATGTAATGGACCTGTCAATAGGTATCCACTGTTGACATGTTGGACCTGTCAATAGGTATCCACTGTTGACACGTTGGACCTGTCAATAGGTATCCACTGTTGACAAGTTGGATCTGTCAGTAAGAATCCACTGTTGACAGGTTGGACTTTAAAATCAACCATATACAATATTTGCCATTGACAGTTTAGCTGTGTTTGTAGCAGTCTGTTTGGTGTCACCAGGTGACAACCTTTGCGCACTGAGCATGCCTTCAAGCAGTACATTTTCAACAGTCAGTTTAATCAGTAAATTTTAATATTGCAATTGTGCACTGGACAACCTGTGAGAGGTCATTTAGCGCACATTCAGTTCACTGCTCCTACTGACCACATGTCACCTGACCTGTGTAGTGTCTCCCATCAGCTGGGCACCAGCCTCCACATCAATAGCGAAAAGAAATCTATCACGGTTCAGTTGGTGGAATTCTTGCTGCGGTCAAGTATCCGCCCACGCCATCCGGCGACTGGACACTTCCGTGAGAGTAAGACTAAGAGCACATTGCATGATTTCATGTTATCTCATTGTTTGCATCAGTTTTATAATTAGCTGACATTCATCATGCACACTCTGCAGCTCTTGTAATTACCTCTCATTAAATATGCATTCTTTAACGACAGGTTCAGTCACGGCTGCCAAACCAGTTAGCCGTATAATTAACCCAGATTTGGGTTTTCACCTACCGGGTAGTTTTTCAAATGCTACACCGAGAGCAGTGTGTGTGTGGGGGGGGGCATGGGTGCAGGTGTGCTTGTCAGCATGTGTATGTGTGAGTGTATATATGTTGGACACATGTGTATGCACATGTGTTGCATGCATATGTGAGTGTGTTATGGGTGGGTGGGTTGCGTGTGACTGATGCACACATGCGTGCACATAAACGTGTGTGGGTGGGATAGTGTGCGTGCTTTGAAGCAACATGTTTACAGGAATTGTGAAAATCACCCCAGTTCAACAAGCCTTTGTAAATGTTTTCCAAAGCCGTCCATATTACAGCCTTGACCTAATCAAATACACCGACACAGCAAATAATGAATACAAACTGAACAAAAACAAGACTCTCCGAGGGCCTGCACAGCATCGAATTAAGACCAACTGACACGATACCCTATTGTAAAGCAAAGATTATATGTGAACAAGTTCTTACGCCACAAACCTGGCACGGCTTAACCTTGAAATTGCCTGCAGTGAAACCCCCGGGCTGGTTTCTAATCCTGCGATGAGTTCACTGTTAACAACACTGATCTGTAATCCTAGTTTATTAACAATCTTTCATAAAAGTAAGCAATATATCATTGAGACTAAGCTGGAGTGATACGGGGGTCTTTGGTTCATAAGTTATTGTTGGTGCAAGCACTGACAGTCTGGAAGTGGCGTCCCAGGCCAGGTAACTAACTAGTTCACCCTTGACTAAACCTGTTGATCCTGTGCTAATACGTGAGAATGGTTGTGCAAATGTTCTGCACGTGTACCTAAGTTCTGGCAGACAATTTGTCTGGCCCATGGCTCAGTCACTTGTAGCAATCAATGCTCCCCTTTCAGCCATGGTTCCACTGCTGTCCGAAGCCAGCTATTAAATTATACAGCTCAGTGAACTCTGGCAATGGCACATATGTCATGATATACACATCAGAGTCAGTGAATCAGTCAGGAATCTTCAATCTCAGCCATGAAGGTACATGCAGTCAATGTGGCAGCCTTCACCGGTGAAATATATCACAAGTATTAGTAATGTTTAGCAAAAATCTGGCTTTATCAAACTGACAGGCAAATTACAACATTTCTCTGTTCATAGAATTAATACTATATCATGAATACTAATTTGACATACCACACACATAGCAACAGATGCTTAGTAAACGTTCTTACCAGATTTATACGGACGAACAAGTTATAGATATATTTAATGAAAAATTAGCTTAATCAAAGTGACAAGCAAATTACAGCATTTCACTGTTCCCAGCATTAACAATATATCGTGAATACTAATTTGACATACCACAGACATACCACCAAGTACTTAGTAAATATTCTTATCAGGTTATCTAGACGAAAAAGTTATGTCTGCATCAATGTAATTAATCAGTGACATCATACTGTGACTATTTTAAATTCTGTTACATTTGAGAGAGTACAGTGAATAAATTAATGCGTGAGCGAATTAATTAATTTTGTAATTGACTTTGAAATGACGTGGTAAGGAGATACTCCCTGGGAGATGTCTTAATTAGTCTCCACAATTACCTATAGACTGTTTTACATGCAAATAATTGTATTTATTACACATATCGACTTCAGCAAATGCTTCGATCATGAATTCTTGCATCAGACACGAAATTTGAGGATCTGCTAAATCTGCTAATGCAACTCATTAATTAAATTAGCAGAGACAACAGACACTGTGAAGACAAAACAGCGAGACTTGACTCATTAGTGGTGTAGCATTACCATGGTACGTGTCAAAACTTGACAATGACGTCTGAGAATGTATCAGACACTGCAGGAGGGAAGATATACACACATACACACACGTGTGTGTATATGTGTGTATATATATACATACACACACTTGTGTGTATGTATATATATATATATATACATACACACACTTGTGTGTATGTATACATATATATATAAAAATTATCTCATGTTGTGTTGTAGAAACGTTTTGCTCACATATACATGTGTGTGTGTATATATATATATATATATATATATATATATATATATATATATATATATATATATATATATACAATGAAACCTGCAGGATAGAGACAGACAGGCAGACATACAGAGAGACAGACACATACATAGAGAGGCAGACAGATAGAGTTAGAGAGAGAGAGGCGGGGAGGCGGGAGGGAGATAGTTAGACAGGCAGGCAGGCAGGCAGGCAGGCAGGCAGGCAGGCAGGCAGGCAGGCAGGCAGGCAGGCAGGCAGGCAGGCAGGCAGGCAGGCAGGCAGGCAGGCAGGCAGGCAGGCAGGCAGGCAGGCAGGCAGGCAGGCAGGCAGGCAGGCAGGCAGGCAGGCAGACAGACAGACAGACAGACAGACAGACATACACTAGACACATTTCACTCACTCCCACAGAACCTGTCAAATTATGATCCTTTATCAACCCTTGAGACAAAACAACAACAGCCTAGACTTTTGTCCGACACAATCACAGCTACGGTTACATATCCATCATATGCAACTATGAACTGTCTGGCTCATCGTGCAGGATGATACTGTGTCAAACTCATTCATGCACAGGTCATCAACTACAGCCGCACTTGCGTGTGTGTGCATGCACACACTCGCATAGATGATCAAGTTCCAGGAAACAAAAAAACTTCATTAAAATACTCTGTGTGTCAAAGCATGAGGTAATCTGCAGCCAGAGAACACAACTCTAGGAGTGTCTGCAGCCACGTCCTAGCTCTGTCACTACCAAACCTCGGCACAGACAAAACACACTCATTAATTATACTGCATAAAAAGATTCTGACAGCAGTCAGTTGTCAGTCAATTGTCATCAGAAACCACAGAGCATTTACTCATTAAGTTTGATGTCAATCATTGAGGTCAAGTGCGTTCTATGTCTGTGTTCCTGTCTAATACTCTAACACTGTAGATGTGTTGATAGCACTTAATTAATCCTACTTGAAAATCACTGCCAACTATTTTGCAATGTCTTTACACAAATACGAAAGAACCATGGACAATTTACAAGTCAGATATTTCATGAGGCTTATCACCATAAAATATTATTTGGTTACATCATTAACGATGTGAAAGAGACACTTTGTCTAAGCAAGTTTACTTAACCTAGAAAAATGCGCCTTTCATGGCACATTTTTTTCTTGGCATATTAACTTACAGCAACATGTTGGGACATGGTCAAAAAGATCCATGATCCTAGTGGCCCTGTCTGGAACAGGGATTTCTAAATTTGTCCTTCTGTATAAGCAGATTAAGTTCTCTAAAACAAACAACCACTTATTAAAACAATTACATTTGGACTTACATACCCTGGGCCTCCCTGAATGTGAGACATGCAGCGAGAACCAGCCAATGGCTCAAACAGTTTACATTTATATACTATAAACTCATTGAACATTATAATAAAGAACCGAGAACATTTAGACACTTTTTATAAGTATCTTCTTCATTTGTCTATTTTTTATCTATTTTTTAATATAATATTATGGTTATTTATTTATTTTAATATCTCATGTATTCTAGATATTGATGTTTTGTATTAATCAGCCTTATGATAATTATCATATTTATCAGTATAGTTTTTATTACATTTTTCTTGCAATTCTGTGTTTTGTGAGTGTGTCGGTTCTCCTGATTATCTGGTCCTGCAATATCAATTAATAATAATTATGAATAATAAAATTATAATAATTTCACAAATGATCAAAACACAAATTTTATCAGTTGTGACCTCAACCAAAATGTTGTTTTTCCTTCAAACGCCACAATGACAGCAACGACACGGCTCATCGAACGACCAGACTGGGGGAGCGATGATTGCCACGGTTGAACGATTCACAGACAATCATTACAAAGGCGTGGGAACCAGACTGAAAACAACTGCCATACCTGCCAGACTTCAAGGTGTGAAACACAAGACCTTACTTATCATTCGTGGTATCACTATGATTGGCTGTCTGCCTCAACGTAACAAATCAATCCACCTTTATTATTGCAATTACCACATTACCATGTGCCACAGACTGAGTGCGATACATCAGTTCGTGTCTGTCGTGTCACTGTAGCTTACAATGGCTCTGTATCAATGTCTGGTTGATTGCATAAAACCAATCTGTACTATTCAGTACCAGGCTTTGTTAGCTGCATGAAGATATGAATGATGTCTAACCGCACACTAATAGTTTGACTGTCATATTACTACATTCAGACCTACATGCCAGAGTGTGTGGACTATGATTACACACAGCATTGGTCGTACGAATGGCTGTCTCTGTCAGATGGACACACCTTAGACGTTCCAACTGTTATATTTTAAATATTGGTTAATGTTTAAAAACTGTTTTACCTATGCCTCGTGATTTATCTATTTGTGATACTGATCTCTAAACAGACCTGTAACATTAGGAGTAGTTTATTGTCAGAGTTTTATCTCTCTGGTGGAATAACTTACACATTTACCATGTGCTTTTTTTACACTCACCATATAGGATGGATCAATGATTAATTTTGTATTTACAGTGTAAGATCTTCCAAAGACAGACGTAAAGCAGGGTGAATGAATCTGTTCAGGTTTCAAAATGATGGTCGGTGGTAGGATCAATGTCCTGGTCCTCTCGACAGAGAGCCCCATGCCTTATGGACAACCACTGGTCATCAATTATCAATTCAAAGGAATGATCAATCCAACATTTTGCATTACTTTTTGCATTATGAAATACTTAAATATGGTAACCAAGTAAAAAATGTAAAAGTAAACTTCTCATGCTGCTCAAAGCAATTTATATACATTTTACTCCCTGGCAAATAGCATTTCAACTTCTCTAGGAAGCATTCAGCCACTCATTAACTAATGCACAAAGAATAATCATACACAAACATGCAGCACTGCCTCTATATAGGCAGCACTGTATAAATCTGAGTGGAGAGGTGCAACACAGAGTGAATTAATTTGTCCAGTGTTAGAAATGGCAGCAAAGATCATGTGATCATGTGACTGAGAGTCCAATATTATAACAGCAAAGATACTCCATTCCAGTAACATAATATTTAATAACAGTTTTATTTATTCTATAACATTAAATACAAGTATAATGAATGATGATGTATGATTTTACCAGTATACAGTTAATTAGTATCGGTCTGCATTGGGTGACCTTTAACTCTCTTGGGCACCGACCCTTCTAGGGTACGTGACCACATTATATATATATATATATATATATATATACATATATATACATATATACATACATATATATATACACATATATATATATATATATATATATATATATATATATATATATATATATATATATATCCCATGATTATCTCTGCTAACCACAACCACTGTTCAGGTGGATGTTGTTTTACCTGCATGAGTGACCACAACATTGAAATTTGATGGTTACAGCACATGGGCAAATTGTGATAAGTACATAGAAGTTAAAAATGAATAATTTGCAAACAGCTAGTAGAAAAGAAAGAGTAGAAGATTGTTCCATAAATCACTACACATTGTATTAATTTGCCCCACCACGTTCACTAGATGAGTGACCACCTGTCATGACCACTGTGCCTAAAGGACGGTCGTCCAAGAAAGGTTCACTGTCACCACAAATTGAAACAGGTTTAAAAAAATCAATAACACGACATGTGATTCCTCCGATGCGCCATTGCCTAACTGTTGTGAGGACACTGAAGTAACCGAGGACCCTGACCACCCACCTGGCAGTCTGCTGCTGGTCACGTGTACATGTCACTGATGAGATGAACCACTGGTCAACGTGCCCCAACTGCTCACATGACCAACTAACCACACGGACCCTGAGCACACGAGCCTATATAACACCACACCACGCTCTCAAGGCACCGCACGGCGGCTTATGTGTCCATATTGTCACTGTGATCACAATCACCACAGGGGGGTCAGGTTCTGGCTTGTCTGTCTGTCTGTCCACCATCATCATTCAGCTGCGAACATTATTCCACGTAACTCCCAGGGCATGCTAAAATCACTGCTACTATTGATCGTCTGTGGTGATTTTTTCATCTTACTTAGTCTGCAGACTGTGTTCTTGTATGGGTGTCATTTGGCGCACCCCTGCATGGAATAATGGACTCTACCAAGGTGATTCATAACTAGCACCTGGATAGTGGTTAGTAACCAGTATATCAGCTGTCATGTTCCTGTTTGTAACTATTGTTACCTGCGGGTATATAATATTTATTTATGTTCAATCATTTATGTTCACTGACATGAAATAAAGTTACTTGTAAAACTGCTGTATACTTCCATTCATTTAGAACACACAGGATGTATTAATACCTTATTAACATAGCGCTAATGATAATTAATTGGCTATGAATTAGGAATATCCAATCACCCTTGACACAATACATACAGTGCTGGGAATGGAACTCATTCGGGGTGCCGGTATTTTGACATGCAATGGTACAAGTATTAATTTACCTTACTGCATGCATTGATCGCAAATTAAAATGGTCATTTGACACGTGTTATTTACAATTTATGTGTGTGTATGTTCATTTTGGCTAAAGTTCATATACATATAAATATATATATTATATATATACGTACAGTATATATCATATATATATATATATATATATATATATATATATATACATATATATATATATATATAGAGAGAGAGAGAGAGAGAGAGTATTCGTTTTACACACAGACATGATATATACTTATATTATATATATTGTATAATGAACACCAGTAATGACTGTATATATATATATATATATATATATATAAATATATATATATATATATATATATATATATATATATATATATATATATATATATATATATATATATATATATACAGTCAATATCTGCACACTTTGAATAACTATATATACATAAATATTATATATATATATATATATATATATATATATATATATATATATATATATATATATATATTCAAATTGATTAGCATAAATCTGCTGGTTCTGGTTGTTTTTCAGTCTATTCATAAATATTACACTCATAATACCAACATCATAGAAAACATTTCCCATGTAACAGCAAATCTAGCCAAAACATCCAATTAATTGCTGGTGACAACTGTATGTTAAAACAACATTTAATTAGATGATATAATTTATATGTTTGTTGTCACATCAATATGTAGGGCACTGCACTCACCGAATGTTTAAGGAGAGTAAAACTCATTAACCTTGTGGTATGTGCGCTATGTCCTATAATGCATGCTACACTACCTCAATAATTAAAGCTGGACTTCGGAGTGAAATAAAAAGTCAATTGACCTGAACGAAAGTCATGTCAGGGCATGGATGTTATGTAAATTATAACTACACTAGTTATTTGCAGCTATTCATTAGTTTCAATATACAAAATAAAGGTTATGATATGTAGTATAGATTATAATACAGTAAGTGTGTATATGCAGATAGTTAGTTCAAATTAAATAAACATATATCATTTGATCAGTAAAAATGTCTAAACTGAAATAAATGGGTATGGCAATATACATGATTTATAAATAGGCAAATTGTACACATTTATATAACAAAATTATATATATATATATATAATTTTGTTATATAAATGTTACAATTTGCCTATTTATAAATCATGTATATTGCCTTTATTTTGTGTATATATATATATATATATATATATATATATATATATATATATATATATATATATATATATATATATGATACGACTGGTATGGACACATGCCTAGAATGGAAGACAACAACGAAGTGAGAGCAGTTGTTGACTTGAGAGTGCCAGGAAAAAGACCTAGGGGGAGACCAAGAGGGAGATGGATGGATTGCGTCTGAAGGGATATGCAGGCACTGCGGATCACCCCAGAGGATGCCCAGGACAGAACATTCTGGAAATCAAGAATTCGGGCCGCTGACCCCACCTAGTGGGAAAAGGCGATATATGACTTATTACATAGTAATAGTAATCTTTTTTATTTGTATTTTCAGGTTGTTCCTGCCATTAAATTCACACAAACAAGTCACAAACTAGTTTTGTGTTAAAATATTGCCAGTTAAGTCTGGGTTTTTCTGTTATGTTGTCAATAATTTGCAGGGTCAACTGGAACAAAGTGATACCATCTGATGTAAATGGGGGGTGGGAACATGAAGGGAGTGGAGGGATAGGGGGAGACATAGGGAGTGGAAAGGGTTAAAAAGGAATGGTGCAACAGCTGTCATGAGATGGTGAGCAAAGGGTGAAGGAAATTGTACGATATTTCAACAGGACATATTTAAATGAGAAAAGGTAGCTGAAAGGGACGCATGTTATCAGGTCGGAAAATAGGGAAGCAGGAATTAAGCTGGGTTATGATGGAAAAGGGCTATTTGGAGGGGAGAAAAAAGGGGAGAGGGATAGAAAGACATGGGGGGTCGAGAAAGGCCACAATAAGGGAGCAAAATGAGGAAAGATATAAAATGTTGGTAGAACCAGGGAAGGGAGGAATTATACAGTGGATGAGTAAGAAAGTGGGAAAGATATGATATGGCAGTGAGAAATTCAAAGTGATGCTCAAGGTTTATGGCTACCAAGGCATGGATCTAGATTTCAACCAGCCCCCGAGAGAGCTCACTGTAAGAGGGAATAAATTAATAATTTACCCACAACATTCTGGCACGAGCCGTGATTTATAATGAATGATTTAAATCCACTGTTATTAGCAAATTGAAGTTTTTTCTCAGTGGGACTTTGCATGATTAAAATGTTGGTAATCTAGATAGTAAAATAAACAACATTTGTATCTCAAATCACATTATGATATCACGTTTTTTTAAATTACATGTGTTCTAAAATGGTATGATATAATGTTATAATCAAACAAACATGGTTGTTTTCTTAAACAAATTCTGCATACATGTGCATATAAAAGTTGTCTACTGACTTAGTCAGGCACATATTGTTCCAAAAGACCAGAGTTCTGCTCCAGCTACACCACGCAGTTATCAATCACCTTATTTCATGGACATGTCAACTATTGAATGCCATTATATCTGTCTGCCAATCTCATTGAACGGTTTTCAATAAAACATTAGCTTTAGTCTCCTGGATAACACCGACAACGTCCATTTATGCAATATATTAAATGTCTGTAATGAAATAGGCATGATCCTTATCAGAAGCAATATCTTTTCTATATAAATCCTTTGTGCTTTATTAATGCCTACACTGAACATTTACAAATTGCATTAACCCATATAGTGGTCTACATTGGAAATATTTGCTAGTTCTTATATTGGGGATGTCCTCAAAATCAATACATTTCAGGTACATTAAAAATAAGGGATCATATAAAAAACAATGACGAGGAAAGAAATTAAACAAATAAAGACAACGCAAATTATATTTTGTTTAAAAGTCTTATATAGTGCATTGTTAAACTTAATTTAATTATATAATTATAGTCAATAAATTATATTCATGGTAAAATTTGTAGTTTTCACTATTCCATGGTTGTATTTACTACTACATCCGACACAGTCATGATATTATCGGATCTGTTATGAAACAATGAA
>JAODUO010000654.1:150000-275000 GCA_025642075.2 Ridgeia piscesae | reverse complement strand
TCCTTGAGTACAAGCTAAACTGTAAAGGCATGCGTAAGCCAGTAACACGAGCAGCTGTACTTCGGGCATTTCCGCTCAGCAGGAGGACCAATGGAACGCGCCTATTATATTCGGCTAATTCCGTATGATCAACATGGCGGGTGTTAAGTAAATGCATATTGAATGTGTTGAAACAGTAAAACGCATTCGTTCATTGGAATAAAACGTTGAATGGAGGATTGAGCATGAGCATAGTTTAGGTATTCTGTCAATAGAATATTGACAAGAGGTTCAGTATGTGTGACATATGCACAGACTTGGCGGCTTTGCTCGAAAGTCGTAAGTATTCTATCGAGAAGTCGGTGAGACGTCTGCATCAATGCAGGTCCACCGTGTTTCACTTCTTAATATATGACGGTTTTATTTTAATATTTGAAACATGCCAATGTTGTTAACTTCACTCGAGACTGTATGTGATATTCTTGATATGAAAAATAGACTGTTTAATAGCAAAACATCACCTTTGTTAGTTACATGCCTTCGTGTCTAGCGTGGCCTTCGCCTTCGGTTCTGGGAAAGCAACTGTGCAAGGCAAACGCATACGATAACATAAACATCCGGCCAGTTAAAATTCAATTTGTTGTGTTGAATCTGACTGATCCCATTCAGTATATTACAAGACTTGTTCCTTATTTTGGTACATTTAGGATAGCAATATTTTACTGTCATATGTTAACACTGAATTAACTAAAAATAGACTTAACTGTTCATACATAAAACAAGAGAGGTCATTATGACACTTTCCCATCGGGATACTAAGGTTAGACAGAGGTGGTGTGCAAGCATTATTAATGCGTAATATATTAGTCGTAATTAAAATATAATTGTTATTAACTTGTTATTTGAAACAGTAGCCCAAGGACAACGTTGAAACTAGGGAGTGGTTGTAGTGTGCCAGACTGTCAATCGAGGGGACGGTGGTTCAGTTCCACCTGCCGCTGTTTCGAAACATCTATATGCAATTTCATTCACCCTACATTTTCGGAAGAAACACTAAAAGCCGGTGGTCCCTTCGATCTGGTGTCTATGGCAGGGAAAGTAGAAGATCCCACACAGGGGATAAATGTATAACCTGTAGTGAACTATCTAATTCTAGAGAAGGATAGCTCTAAAAACCAATCAGCAAGTTGACCGGTGGTCATTGAAAAGAAGAAGAAGAAACAGTCTAGATTTGTTTAATAATATTATGACTGATGTCAATCATGTCATGTTTCCGAAAATTGCAGAAATCATATATATATATATATATATATATAAATATATATATATATATATATATATATATATATATATATATATATGGTTATGTATGTATGTTTACAATTGAGATGCCAAAAGTTTTTTAATTGTTTCTTTACCTTAAAAAATACTACTGTTTCTTTCCCTGTTGCACACAAGTAATTATTTGTGAAATCTTTTTAGATACATGTGACTATTCTAGGTAGAGAAGTCTTATGCACACTTAAAACTGTCTCTGTGATCATCGTCATGCATTGTAATAATTGTAGCTGCCCTTTATGTAATCGATTAAAGGGTAAATGTAATGGTTAGTTCTTATTACTATTTATTATTATTTAATCAGTTTACACAGACTTATTATAATGTTTAACAATTTACAATGGCCATGCATGTAGTCATGTTCACACCCTAAGAAGCTGTCTTCAATAGCGGAGAAAAATCAGTAGAAAAGTAGAATCTCTTGGGAAATATTTTGTTGTATGTTCACCTTGAAGGCCTTATCCCTATCTACAAGGGGACAGCCTAGTTATCATCCAATTTGTGATCTGTGACCATATCCACTGTGACACCTCCATCTCTCATATCATATTTGATTTGTTGCTTCCACATATGTCGGCACACACAAATTAAATGTTACCAAATATATGTTAAATTTGTTAGTACATTTGATATCGTTCTATCTGGTTTCTAATTGTATATCACATTAGAAATGGAATAAGACATAATACGTATGTGTCCATTTAAATAAAATGGACACAGCATTTTCTGTTGTACATAAGAACTTTGTAAGTTTACAGATTGAGGAGATTCTTTGGGACCAACAAGTTTCCTTATTTTTGGCAGATGATCAGAGACTGAAGGAAGGGGGACTGCATCTGGCCAAAGATGAAGTTCTCGCGGTCGTTCTTTATGTGCAAGTCTGGCAGCAGAGGTATGAACCTGTGTATTTGTATGTGAGTGTGTAAGCATGCAAATACAACGTTAATGTTGTGGTCATATCACTACATTTAGGATGGGAATTTTTTTAATTTGTATTCAAAATGTTGAACATTTAAACCTTTTTTTGCAATTCAACATTTTGCATCTATGTAAATGAATATCGCTCAGATTTTTCCTTCATGTCTTCTGCTGCAAAATCGATACTGGGCGATCTTACTTTCTGACTTAACAATGATAACATATAACCGCCAAACAATCCTCACATATCTTATATATATATATAGACCCTGTAGATCGTGTCGAGTTTCACGTTTGATTAATTTTATTCTTTACAGGAATGTAAATTATTTTATTGTGTAACCTTGTGTGTGTGTATGTAAATAAGATATGTGAGAAGTTTAGCAGCTGTAAGAAGTCGTTTTCATGGTTAAGTCAGAAAGTAAACAAAAAGATCGACGCATATGGCCATGATGCCGACGACTTTGGCTCGGGCTTGTGCCCATGGCCATGAGATGACGCTGCGTCCTAGCAAGACATCTCGACACTGTTCAATATCTAATTGAATTCGAATCCACTGAATATCCATATTCGATTTGATATTCGATTCATATTCAAAATTTTGAGGATATTCGATTTGTATCCAAAATTTTGAAGATATTCGATTTGTATCCAACATTTTGAGGATATTCGATTTGATATTCGATTTGAGTGAAATTCCAGATTCGTCCTATCCTTGCACTACATGTGACAACAAAGCTAGCTAATTAATTCCAACGTTACTTTTTTGGAAGTTTTGTGTTTCATTTGTAGACAGTTTACGTAGAAATTTAATACAAGAATTCCTATTTTTAATTGCTCAATCAAAATTATCATATTTGCAGGTCAATGTTAATTTTATGCTACAGCTGAGAGGACAAACAGAAACATCACAAACATATCTGCACAATATACATATTGTAATTACTAATTACACAAATAAATATGTGTATAGCATGGTGTTGTGATTACAGTAGAACAATTCAATAATGTAACACAATACGACTTAGTTATAATGCTGGATGTAATTAATGTTTAAATTGTATACTATGGATATTTTTAAGGCAGAATGTGTCTGCGAAAAATCATGTTACCATGAAATAATGTGCAGATTATCTCCGAGTATGATTAATTAATTGTGATGTACGGAGATTGACATTTTTTCTGAGAAACCTAGGCATGTGTGGCGCATTGGTTTCAGACAATGCATGTGCTGCTATAAGGAGTACAAGAACTTTGAACGCTTCAACAACATCGTCCAGGCAATGCTCAATGTCGCCATCAGCTTCATCCACACTCTCCCACAGCATTGTCAGCAGCAGCAGGATGACGCGAACGACAGAAAGAAGGATGACAGCACATCGCCATCTGAACCGCAGAAAGTCAAAACGGATGATGATATGTGCAAAATAGATGACGCAAATGCTGACAGTGCCGCGTCGTGTGACGTTGACTTGAAAGAGAAGACGACGGAGAAGGAAAAGGAGACAGAGAAGGAGGACAGTGGGTGTGATGAGGAGGTGTGGACGCTGGAGGAGAAGGACAGGCTGTTTCAGTTTGTCACGAAGGTCTTTCTCATGAACTTCCCGATGTACATGGCGTATAAGCATTCGGTGAACACGTCACTAGAGGAGTTATCTCAGCAGGAGGCGGCCGCGCTCAACAACTACTGCGAACTCTCTGTGAGTCCACATTCTGTTTCCCTCCAATATCCAAGTCAGTACTCGGTAATCACGCTGACAGGAAATCAGCATGGTCTCTCACCATGCGCATTTTGTGTCATTGCTGTGTCTAATTATAATTTGTGTATAGTTGCACTTGATTACCTTGACATTGTAATTGATTTCACAAATTACATAACTTTTGTAATCATTTTATTTTGTCTACATGAAATAGTTATGATCAGTTATTATAATTTGCTATATCACTAATGGTATCTACAATTAAAGACTACAAAACTATCAGAACGGCTGTCTCACCAATATGCCCGTAATCCAGTCTCCTTCCCACTGAATACTCCACTCCCATCACCCAACCTTAAATCTCCCAATACTTCAATCACCATGCCTCCTGTATCCTAATACTCCCATCACCCAACCTTAAATCTCCCAATACTTCAATCACCATGCCTCCTGTATCCTAATACTCCCATCACCCAACCTTAAATCTCCCAATACTTCAATCACCATGCCTCCTGTATCCTAATACTCCCATCATCCAACCTTAAATCTCCCAATACTTCAATCACCATGCCTCCTGTATCCTAATACTCCCATCACCCAACCTTAAATCTCCCAATACTTCAATCACCATGCCTCCTGTATCCTAATACTCCCATCACCCAACCTTAAATCTCCCAATACTTCAATCACCATGCCTCCTGTATCCTAATACTCCCATCATCCAACCTTAAATCTCCCAATACTTCAATCACCATGCCTCCTGTATCCTAATACTCCCATCATCCAACCTTAAATCTCCCAATACTTCAATCACCATGCCTCCTGTATCCTAATACTCCCATCACCCAACCTTAAATCTCCCAATACTTCAATCACCATGCCTCCTGTATCCTAATACTCCCATCATCCAACCTTAAATCTCCCAATACTTCAATCACCATGCCTCCTGTATCCTAATACTCCCATCACCCAACCTTAAATCTCCCAATACTTCAATCACCATGCCTCCTGTATCCTAATACTCCCATCACCCAACCTTAAATCTCCCAATACTTCAATCACCATGCCTCCTGTATCCTAATACTCCCATCATCCAACCTTAAATCTCCCAATACTTCAATCACCATGCCTCCTGTATCCTAATACTCCCATCACCCAACCTTAAATCTCCCAATACTTCAATCACCATGCCTCCTGTATCCTAATACTCCCATCACCCAACCTTAAATCTCCCAATACTTCAATCACCATGCCTCCTGTATCCTAATACTCCCATCATCCAACCTTAAATCTCCCAATACTTCAATCACCATGCCTCCTGTATCCTAATACTCCCATCATCCAACCTTAAATCTCCCAATACTTCAATCACCATGCCTCCTGTATCCTAATACTCCCATCACCCAACCTTAAATCTCCCAATACTTCAATCACCATGCCTCCTGTATCCTAATACTCCCATCATCCAACCTTAAATCTCCCAATACTTCAATCACCATGCCTCCTGTATCCTAATACTCCCATCACCCAACCTTAAATCTCCCAATACTTCAATCACCATGCCTCCTGTATCCTAATACTCCCATCACCCAACCTTAAATCTCCCAATACTTCAATCACCATGCCTCCTGTATCCTAATACTCCCATCATCCAACCTTAAATCTCCCAATACTTCAATCACCATGCCTCCTGTATCCTAATACTCCCATCACCCAACCTTAAATCTCCCAATACTTCAATCACCATGCCTCCTGTATCCTAATACTCCCATCACCCAACCTTATATCTCCCAATACTTCAATCACCATGCCTCCTGTATCCTAATACTCCCATCACCCAACCTTAAATCTCCCAATACTTCAATCACCATGCCTCCTGTATCCTAATACTCCCATCACCCAACCTTAAATCTCCCAATACTTCAATCACCATGCCTCCTGTATCCTAATACTCTCATCACCCAACCTTGTATTTCTCCAAATACTCCAGCCACCTGTCTCTCTAAACTCTCCCATCACTTCGATCATGGAACCTTCTATGTCCCAGTACTTCCATTTCCCAGCATCTTCACCACCAATCACTCCTCATCTCCCCTTATCCGATCTGGTCTCCCCTTATTGCAGACATTCCCATTTATCTTCCAGTATTCATGGGTTCTGTTTTGAGATCTGATATGGTACTATTTTATTGAAATTTTATTATAAATATCCAGTACTAATGCAGCTACCATTTCCCAGGTCCATGCCTACATGTTGCCTTCTTGTTGCTTCCAGGACTCTGAGATTCCTGTCTACCTGCTGCGGAATGTTTGTTTCTACTGTGATAGCAATGGCATCCAGGCGATTGCACGATGTTTTGATGAGGCCGACCCAGAGATACTGCCCTACACAGTGGCACACACACTCATCAACATCATTGCTAATGTAAGTTTGTGCAGTTACTTTTTGTATAATAATAACTTACTCCTTATATAACGCCCCATCCAAGTAATTGTTCTGGGGCGTTTTACATAGATTTTTCCAGTTGTGTTAAAATAATGATAAAAACAAGGCTAATACTATGTTAATAAAATATGCAATCATTCCTGCTAATAAAAACAATTCGGTGAAAATTTGTTACATTAAGTGCACTATTAACATTGACAGTTATGGCTTATCTAATAAAAATAATTTAGCTAACAGCAAAAGTTTGTATTGGTAGTTTGTGTTTAATCAACCTTGAAATGTGCCCTTGTGTAGCTGCGACTGTGGATGAACATCGGCACGGTGATGCAGAACATAGTGCCGCTGCGGAGCTACGTGATTCGCTACATGTGTCGGCTGTCGGACCGCGACCTCCGTCTGGCTGGCACCCGCAATATGACCGACCTCATGTGGGCGGCTGTCAAGGAACCAATCGAAACACAGGTGTCATTTGACAAGGAAGGTCTCGATCTTGCATTCAAGTATTTCACGTGCTCAACACTTACGATTCGTCTTGCTGGCATCACACAGATCAATGTGAGTTCAGGTGTCATGGTAACCAGGAGGAATGCATAAATAAGTTCTGTGTGCCGGTGTAGAATTAGTTTATGTTAAAGGGCCAAAAAGGCAATGTTTTGGTGATAATAGGGTTGATGAAAAGTTACAATTTCAAACAACAATCATATTTTTATTGTCAGCGGTTTACCAGAAAAACAATTTAGAATACATAGCCATCGAAATTGTATGTACTACGCCATTTTATCAACAGAACAACGTGGCGTAGTTGACTTGATCGGCATGAACTATGCATAATATCTTTTACTTTCTCACCTAACCATGAAAATCACCACTAATTAACAGCCGCCAAACTTGTAATGTAAGTCTCACAACCACACCAGCTTGACTTTTCTCTTTAAAATTGACTTTGTTCTATAACAATGATTTTGTTGTATACTGAAAACTGAACTAAAAATGTTAACAGGATATCCCATTAACTTATTGGTTTCCCTTAATGAAATGGAAGGTCTGCTGGTTGTAGTGGCACATTTTGATAAGGACACCAAACAAAGACTTATTGTGGCAAACATCCTCGGGGGGAAAACAAAGCCAGAGGGTTGTGAAATGAATGAGTTGGGTTGTTTCCAGTTTTTAAACTGTTAACAGACAGATGAATATATTCTGATGATCCTGGGAGGAGGTGATGAGTGATGAGTGACCATCTATTTCAGTTCAGTGTTCTTTGTTTCAGAATCAGATCAGTCAGTACAATGAACTCGCAAACAATGAGAGTCTGATGTTGGAAGCTGATGGGTACGATCATCTTTTTTGGCATCTCTTGATTTTCATACGATTACTAATTGTCAGCCCCAATAAAGTAGTGTGAGTTGTGTTGTGCTAGTGTTGAAAAAAATATCTAAAATCCAACAATATTATTTGTTCTCGAAGGCAGAATAATTTTCCTGTTATTAAACATTTGTTTAGCATTTCTATAAAGCCAGAATCTACATCTTAACAAGTATTGTATGTTTTGGCTGTCCACAGTAGGAAAGTTGTTGTTGTTATCATCAAAATACTATCATTTAAGGCAACTTGATAAGTTGCTGTGTCACTTCAGCTGGTGATTATTATGTTCTCATATTGAGTTTGCTGAACTAATGTCACAAGAAATGTCACCAGGTGTTATAACCCTGCTCTGTTGTTGACAGCAGTGGGAGTCAGCTGGCCAACTGGCTGATCGAGAACAAGATAATTGACCATATTTTTGGGCCCAATCTGCATGTCGAGGTAGGAAAATCACGTGTGTGTTCAGAGTATTGTTTCGTAGACCTTTAAATCATTTTAGTTGGATGTCAAAGCTTTTATAGATGTGATGTTGTAGGCTTGGTAAGATCTAATCAACAATTTCTTACAGCTGATGTTAACCATTTACCTGGAACATAAACATGTTGGTATAGAGAGGTAACCAAAGAGGTTAGAGGGTGTTAGATCTGGTACAAAGCTCTGTGGAATCACTGCAACCAACAAGTATGTTGTGCTCTGTAACCTGTTGTGTGAACACTTTGAATACTTCTCAGAGAAGTAAGTATGGATGAAGAGTTATGTGCCTGTATAAGAGCTTATCTGTAATCTTTATTTGTGCACTACGAATAAACCTTCACTTGAGGTGTAATTTTTGTTTATCCAGATTATCAAACAGAGTCAGATCATCCTCAACTTCCTTGCGATGGAGGGCCGGATCACGGCGGATCATCTTGATGTCATTTGGGCAGCTGCACAGGTAACGTAACATGTCGTGTTTTCATTCACCTGACAACAAACAGTGTTCTGTTTAGTTCGATCTGCTGCACCAGACAACACACTTCCCCCGTCTGACTGTGAGACATAGAAGTGTCCCGTGAGCCTGTTGTATCATGAACTATAACACAAACTAGAAAATGTAGCAGCATAAGAATTATTGTTCCTTCTGCAGCACCAACCCGCAACTTTGTGACTGGTGTTGTGAAGTTTTGTAGATTTTCTCGATTGATCATTAAGCAGCTGTTGAACTGTCCATGATTGTTGATTGTTGCAGCTCAAGTACTGTGGTCGTCAGGTGTTAGACATTCTCATTGCACTCATAAAGAACCTGGACGTCCAGTCGACCCAACACCTGCTGCGACTAGTGTCCCAACTGGACCCAGCCGCACTCAATGAACAGGTCAGATGTCAGATTTTATTACCCCTTCCGACTGATCAAACCAATGAATGTTACTGTTTTTTTTAGGCCATTTAGAAATGTATTTAATTATAACAGTTGGTGGTTTTAGAATTGATATATTGACCTAAGGGAAAGTAACTTGCAATAACTCAGAAATCAGAATAATCTGCAATAGAAATGTGTTGCACATACATGTGATTATAATTTTTTTAGAATTACCAGAACTGATGCTTTGCCAAAGTTTAAAAATAAGCTGGTAACTTGTGAGGTGGTTTCGGCCAAACTTCAGCTGAACCAGAATTTTGCGGTGGTCGCATTTCACAAAATTAATTTATAATGAGATGAGCACAAATAACTGATACTGAATAGAATAATAATAATACTGAATATGTCTGAAGGTTGGTTCCTTTATTTCAGATGCTTTATCTCGCGTCGGCATTGATCAAGTTCTTGTGGAACACTGCCTACAGTCGCATTGCAGTCGTACAGGTCAACCAGCCGTTTCCTGTTGGCCTTGGTGACAGTGTCCATATTGGTACAGGTAATTTAACTCTACTGCGCAGACCGTCCAAAACCGCCCAACCCCTCGTACGTGCAAACCGTCCAAAACCGCCCAACTCCTCGTACGTGCAAACCGTCCAAAACCGCCCAGTAAACTCAGAGTTCGTGGGCCTTTCGTTTACTGCCGTTTTGTTGATCGAATCACTGTCTGTACTTCGTTTGGTTTATTTATTTTAGGGTATTTTATTAATATGCACTATGGTCACACTTCTGATAAGGGAGCATCTATTTGTGAAAGGAGTCTGCTATCCTTAGTTATTTGAGTGTTGATTTTACATACGAAAAGAACATTCCATTCGGCAATATGATCAGTAAACGATAGTCATTTGTAAATTATGGCATGATTTTTGTCTTCCGTCGCATTGGCGTTGATTACAAAAGCAATTATAATTTGAAAAGTAACCATCCAAATTGGATAAATGTTTTACTAGGATAAAACTAACATACATGGCTACATTAGTTCCACAGGATCACTGTTGTGTGTTCAATTTTTTTTATGTAGCATGATGAAGTAGCTTATTTATTTTGTCATCATAATTATTAAAGTTTGCTTCAAGATCTGAAATATAATTGATTGCAACACATAAATGTTAATACCACATTTTATTCACACAATCATTCCATGTACAGTGCAATTAATTTCATATATTTTCATGCATCGGTTGTCAAGTTATTATAATTTTAATGCAGGCAACATGCAGCGTAATTCACAGATGGCTGCCATCTTAAAATTGTTTGCCCACAGCAGGGTGTAAAATAAGAAGGCTGTCTACCCAGACTGATTGAGACTGTTTGCTCTACCCCTAGAGATTGATTGAGGCTGTTTGCCCTACCCCAGAGACTGATTGAGACTGTTTGCCCTACCCCATAGACTGATTGAGGCTGTTTGCCCTACCCCCATAGACTGATTGAAACTGTTTACCCTACCACCATAGACTGTGATTGAGACTGTACCCGATCCCCATAGACTGATTGAGACTGTTTGCCCTACCCCCATAGACTGTGATTGAGACTGTTTGCCCTACCCCAGAGACTTTGATTGAGACTGTTTGCCCTACCCCATAGACTGATTGAGACTGTTTGCCCTACCCCCATAGACTGTGATTGAGACTGTTTGCCCTACCCCAGAGACTGTGATTGAGACTGTTTGCCCTACCCCATAGACTGTGATTGAGACTGTTTGCCCTACCCCAGAGACTGTGATTGAGACTGTTTGCCCTACCCCATAGACTGTGATTGAGACTGTTTGCCCTACCCCATAGACTGTGATTGAGACTGTTTGCCCTACCCCAGAGACTGTGATTGAGACTGTTTGCCCTACCCCATAGACTGTGATTGAGACTGTTTGCCCTACCCCAGAGACTGTGATTGAGACTGTTTGCCCTACCCCAGAGACTGTGATTGAGACTGTTTGCCCTACCCCAGAGACTGTGATTGAGACTGTTTGCCCTACCCCAGAGACTGTGATTGAGACTGTTTGCCCTACCCCAGAGACTGTGATTGAGACTGTTTGCCCTACCCCAGAGACTGTGATTGAGACTGTTTGCCCTACCCCATAGACTGTGATTGAGACTGTTTGCCCTACCCCATAGACTGTGATTGAGACTGTTTGCCCTACCCCAGAGACTGTGATTGAGACTGTTTGCCCTACCCCATAGACTGTGATTGAGACTGTTTGCCCTACCCCAGAGACTGTGATTGAGATTGTTTGCCCTACCCCATAGACTGTGATTGAGACTGTTTGCCCTACCCCAGAGACTGTGATTGAGACTGTTTGCCCTACCCCATAGACTGTGATTGAGACTGTTTGCCCTACCCCAGAGACTGTGATTGAGACTGTTTGCCCTACCCCATAGACTGTGATTGAGACTGTTTGCCCTACCCCATAGACTGTGATTGAGATTGTTTGCCCTACCCCAGAGACTGTGATTGAGACTGTTTGCCCTACCCCATAGACTGTGATTGAGACTGTTTGCCCTACCCCAGAGACTGTGATTGAGACTGTTTGCCCTACCCCAGAGACTGTGATTGAGACTGTTTGCCCTACCCCAGAGACTGTGATTGAGACTGTTTGCCCTACCCCAGAGACTGTGATTGAGACTGTTTGCCCTGCCCCAGAGACTGTGATTGAGACTGTTTGCCCTACCCCAGAGACTGTGATTGAGACTGTTTGCCCTACCCCAGAGACTGTGATTGAGACTGTTTGCCCTACCCCAGGTGACGTGAAGGAGGCAGACTTCAGCAGCAGTGAGCACTCGGACTCGGCGGAGGAGGGCAGCAGCATGGAGACCGAGGAGGGTGAGATCAAACTGTCGCCCGCCCCGTCACACCGCTACTACCGCTGCGAGATGGCCCACTCACCAGAAGGTGCCACAAAGATGAAGATCAAGATGCGGCCGAAGCGGTCATGTGACCACACAGGTCAACATGAGCTGGACGAGGACGACAGCAGTCTGTGTGCGGCCAACAGTGACCTGAGTAACATCAGTGAGGGCAGTCTGCCCAGCGATCTCTCGCCCGACAGGTGATGCCTTCTTCTATCAGTCACATGACCTGTTGCTTGGCAACAAGGTCTGCTGAGCTATTGAAAATTGGTGCCAAACCTTTGGAGCACTAGGATACTGTCATATATGTTGTTGAAACAAATTTCAGAATTAAAATGTACAAAAACAGAATTGATGTTTCCTTTCTTTTGCAAAGATCAAATCTGTTTTGTATATTTCAGGTCTGAATTTCATGTTGTGTTTCACTGTGGTGTTGTATTCGTAATATACTCTATTATTGCATGTATAATTTTTATTTATTCTCTGAGCAAAGTTAAGGGTGTCTAATATATATATATAAAACCGTTTTATTGGCTTGAAACCTGTCATATATGTATATACATATATACATATATACATATATACATATATACATATATACATATATACATATATACATATATACATATATACATATATATATATAGATTTATGTACTTAATACCTTACAGTACAAATTTATTTTCCAGTAATAATTGAAATATAATAATAATACAAATACATTGGACATACAGATTATATTTATATAGATTTCTGCTGATTTTCCTGGTCTCTTACCTATGCTCTATGTGGCAGGTGCAGCAAAGGACAGACGAAGCACAAAAGACGTCGTGTCAGACGTCTGATACCACATGGCAGACGTCTGATGTCACATGACAGTTGTCTGGTGTCACATGACGGCAGTGGGAGCGAGAGTGAGAACGCGGATGAACTTCACGCGCATGTGTGCACGCGCCACCACCACCACGGACGAATCGATGAGGCTTCAGATGAGGAGGAGGAAGACGAAGAAGAGGAGGAAGAGGAGGAGGAGATGGAGGAGTGTGAGACGGACGAGGAAGTGAACATGCACATGAGAGTGGTGGGCGAAGTCGACGAGTCCAAAGACGACCTGTCTGAGTACAGCGCTGAGGAATGTGAGGGCGACGACGTCATTAAACCAGGGAAGACAGAACAGGACGAGGGAAACGGTGGCAAAGAACGACAGTCAAAGCTCACGCGGTGCAGGAAGCACCCCAAACGGGGGTTAGTACCCCATGTTGATGAGCTGAGCTCAACCCCGAAGCGGCGAGGGCGACACGATTGTTGTGCACATCGACATCACGTGAAGGGCTCGCCCGCCCAGCTAAATATGTCACAAGGCAACCAGAGCGTGGACTCAATGAAACACATGCCCTGCACCTCAGGGGTAAGTAGTCAGCAGGTTCCATGTACCTTGGGGGTAAGTAGTCAGCAGGTTCCATGTACCTTGGGGGTAAGTAGTCAGCAGGTTCCATGTACCTTGGGGGTAAGTAGTCAGCAGGTTCCATGCACCTTGGGAGTAAGTAGTCAGCAGGTTCCATGCACCTCAGGGGTAAGTAGTCAGCAGGTTCCATGTACCTTGGGGGTAAGTAGTCAGCAGGTTCCATGACTTGGGGGTGTAGTCAGCAGGTTCATGTCTGGGGTAAGTAGTCAGCAGGTTCCATGTACCTTGGGGGTAAGTAGTCAGCAGGTTCCATGTACCTTGGGGGTAAGTAGTCAGCAGGTTCCATGTACCTTGGGGGTAAGTAGTCAGCAGGTTCCATGTACCTTGGGGGTAAGTAGTCAGCAGGTTCCATGTACCTTGGGAGTAAGTAGTCAGCAGGTTCCATGTACCTTGGGGGTAAGTATTCAGCAGGTTCCGTGTACCTAGGGGGTAAGTAGTCAGCAGGTTCCGTGTACCTTGGGGGTAAGTAGTCAACAGGTTCCATGTACCTTGGGGGTAAGTAGTCAGCAGGTTCCGTGTACCTTGGGGGTAAGTAGTCAGCAGGTTCCGTGTACCTTGGCTGTAAGTAGTCAGCAGGTTCCGTGTACCTTGGGGGTAAGTAGTCAGCAGGTTCCATGTACCTCAGGGGTAAGTAGTCAGCAGGTTCCATGTACCTTGGGGGTAAGTAGTCAGCAGGTTCCGTGTACCTTGGGGGTAAGTAGTCAGCAGGTTTCGTGTACCTTGGGGGTAAGTAGTCAGCATGTTCCGTGTACCTTAGGGGTAAGTAGTCAGCAGGTTCCGTGTACCTCGGGGGTAATTAGTCAACAGGTTCCAGCAGGTTCCATTTACCTCTGGGGTAATTAGTCAACAGGTTCCATGAATCTTGAGGGTAATTAGTCAACAGGTTCCATGAACCTGGGGGTAATTAGTCAACAGGTTCCATATACCATTGGGGTAATTAGTCAACAGGTTCAGTGTACCTCTGGGGTAATTAGTCAACAGGTTCCATGTACCTCTGGGGTAATTAGTCAACAGGTTCAGTGTACCTCTGGGGTAATTAGTCAACAGGTTCCATGTACCTCTGGGGTAATTAGTCAACAGGTTCCATGTACCTCTGAGGTAATTAGTCAATAGGTTCCATGAACCTCTGAGGTAATTAGTCAACAGGTTCCATGAACCTCTGAGGTAATTAGTCAATAGGTTCCATGAACCTCTGGGGTAATTAGTCAACAGGGTCCATGAACCTCTGGAGGGGGGATTAGTCAACAGGTTCCATGTACCTCTGAGGTAATTAGTCAATAGGTTCCATGAACCTCTGGGGTAATTAGTCAACAGGGTCCATGAACCTCTGGAGGGGGGATTAGTCAACAGGTTCCATGTACCTCGGGGGTAATTAGTCAACAGGTTCCATGAACTGCTGGGGTAATTAGTCAACAGGTTCCATGTACTGTTCACCGGTTGGATAAAATATAAGAAATGTAGATTAATGTGTTTTATTCAACATTTTCTAGAGACTAGAGATAATACTAATTCCACCAGATAAATAACTTTACAAACAAGTATGTGTTATTTACACAGTGTCCATACAAGATCTTGATAGTCTTAAAAATCCCTTGAGTTTCATTATGCTTTATTCAAGGCCTTGACATTTTTTATTTTATTACTCTTGAAAAGCTTTGAAAGTTGTTGTAGACAGTTAGAATTATTTTGGCTCAACTGTGACGATGAGTAATAGCCGTAGTTGAGCGGCCGGCGGGCCGTAAGTCTTAGACTCACCCTATCTCATTATTGACATCAGGAATGGCAATGTATAAGAGCAGCTTGTGTGCACATTGATTGATGTGTAACTTTGAAAGAGGTCACACTAATGATGTGAAGCAATGTGAAATGACTGAAATTATGTGTTTTTATATATGAATTATTGTGATTACAATTTCATCTGTCATTAAAATTAGTCTTGATTGCCTTGTTAAAAAAGCATTGAAATGTCTTGAAATGCTTTGAATTTCAAATCTTCAGAAGTGTACGAACCGTGCATACTGATTGAAACCCATCTTATTTTAATGAAGAATAATAAAAATCTCTTAATTGACCCAGTGTATTCCTTTTTGTTTAAACTAATAGATCTAGGGTTTGCATTCCAGGACTCGCTGAACAGCAGCAAGGAAGCAACACTGCATGAGGAGATGGACGTTGCCATGGTAACCACCAGCAGCGATGAGTGCTGCCACCTGATGGCAAATGAGAAGGCCTACTTGCACTACAACCAGAAACATGAACTGGACAGCTATCTGCAGCATGTCCACACACACAGGCACCGCCGAAGTATCAGGTCAGTTTACACGAGAATTCCAGAATATTGTGCAGCGGAATAAATTACCTAAACATTTGTGATATTTGAATAAACCTTCATTCGGCCTTCTCATTTCATGTTGCTTATTTTTAAGGCCCAATAATTCTAGGTTATGGGGGGTGCGTGTGTAAATAAAATGTTTATTTTGTGTGGCATAGATGACTGATATTTAGGGGCAATATTTGTTATGTTTTTATGGTTATGTGGGTTACAATGTGTATGAATAATATGAAAATAAAGATAGAAAATCTAATGAAACTACCAACCTATATTTTGAGAGCTGGTGAAGTAAAACAATTCTAAAACCTTTCCACAATGGCTTTAAATGTGACATCCCTGTGCCGCAGTGACTGAAAATCTATCGAACCGACCTAGCCTTTCAAGAGCATAAGTAAGTATTCTAAAACCTCTCTACGTTGTCTTTAAATGTAGAGATTGAAACAGATTTTCTTTCTCTGATCTGTTGCAGCGACTACCCCCGTGACGTGCCGAGTCCGGGAAATAGTTCACACCTGAGCACGAAGTCTGACAAAAACATGGCTGACTTTGAGGGTGAGGATGTGTTGAGCGAGGAGGAACTCGCTCACATCAACGCACATGCGCAGTTTGTTGCCGCAACTGTGTTAGTGCGCGACACAGGCCACCATACCATGCAGCATCACCTCGCTAACATGGCCTCCAGCTACGATGTCCCACTGGACAAGGGTGGGTGGGAACTGTGAACGTGTTGTGAAGAAAGTGTTGAGTCTGTTTCTGTAGCAACAAGTGCCATTGCGTACAATCTCGGAGGGTGTGAATGTGTCTCTGTGTTTTATCATTGCTTGTGTATGCATAAGTGTTATTGCATATACTCTTGGTTTGGTAACGGAAAGAAATTGATAATGCGGTGCCGAAAAGTAACAAATGTATTATTTTAAGATATTTCGGTTTAGCGTTTAGGTAGATTTCGGGATTGATGCCTTTTACATAATTAACTAATATCTTATTATCGTGTATGTGATAGTGTGCATATGCATGTATGGTTCATCTACAAAAGATGAATTTATTACAATACCTAACATCAATGTTGTTTTGTCTCATCCGAATCCCCTACGTCAACCTGTCATTTACATCAGTCAGTGGATTTGTATCGGTGAAATTGTCCTTCTTGATATACATAGGATCAACTAATCACGAACGTACCTGAAAGTCATTGCTGTTGTTAAATGTTGATGTGTGATACAAAACAAAGCAGTTGCTGTTAAACCAAATTTGTGTCTGTCAAGTGTCAATGTTGAGACACCGCCTGAAGTGTGGTGGACGTTTAGACTTTGTAGCGAGTGACGGTTACTTGTGGTCAGCCAGGTACAGGTGTGACTGTCTTGCAGGTGTCATTCACGCCCACCATAGCATGAAGATGGACACTGATGAGGAGGCACTGGGCAGCCTGATGAGACTGGACGATGTTTGTAAGCCGGGCAACACACTGCTGTGGGACTTACTGCAGGACGACACAGCTGTGAGTCAATGACACACTCGCCTCAGACACCACTCACCCCCGTCATATATCACGTCATACTGCCCTCCAACATGTCAACCTCCATCTTCCCTCCAAGTCTTCGTTAGCCATTCACCCTCCTTCTGATTGCATCTCTCACCCAGCCTCTCACCCTTCACCAGCCTCTTCCCTCGGATCCTTCATTCTCCTCTCTGCTTGTCTACGCTCTCCTCTTAGTCACAGTCTTCCTCTCTTTCAGAACACGCACAGTACAGTACAGTACAGTACAGTACAGTACAGCAGCACAGTCGCACGTATGCATGCACGCACACACATACACACACACACACACACACACACACACACACACACACACACACACACACACACACACAAACCAAATTTATATATCCATCATATGACCTGTTGCTGCAGTGTTATTAAAACGAAAACGGTGTGCCGGTTTGTTAATTTAGCAAATTTCATGTTGCCTTAGTAATGTAATTGACATATGTTGCTGCTATCGACTTTGTTGGGAATGGCACAGCTTGACAGAGTTCACAGGTGTAGTTTAGATTGGGACATAGTAATAATAATAATAATAATTTATTTCTTATAGTGCCCCATCCAAATAATTGTTCTGGGGTGCTTTACAATGATTCTTCCTAATTTAGTTAAAATAATAATAAAAATAAATAAAGAAATAAAACACTCGTGTGTTTCTCCACCGACCGCTGCATACGCACTCAGTTCATTGAGGCGTGCATAGAGAACCTTACATTGATAAGATATGCATATGCTAAAAAAGACAATCATGTTCCCTTAAAATACCAACATAAATTAGCACAACATAAATGAACAACTATAGTGTATTAAAAAAAGATAAATAAAAAATAAAATAGTATAAATATGTGATAAATAAATAACTAAAATAGTAAAGATATGTAATAATTCAAATAATAAATAAATACAAATAAATGGATGAATAGCTGACTAATTAATTACGATCGTCGATTGTGATATGTCGATATACTATGGTCGATAGTGAGATGCCATTAACAGACCCACTGATTGTGACCAGTGGTGAGTTGCCTACAGCACAGACACTAGACAGGTGCTTCCTGTTGCAGCACCTGCTGCCCGAGGGCCTGATTGTGGAGGCGGAGAAGGTGCTGTGTTCTCTCGTATGTTTCTCCACCGACCGCTGCATACGCACTCAGTTCATTGAGGCGTGCATAGAGAACCTCGCCAACAACCGGTGAGTGTCGCAAGATCTCGTCTCATTTGTGACTTGTAATAACCACTGAATATATGTGTTGTTAAACTTACAAGTCTGCACTACCATCTGGCTGTGTGTTGAGCTAGCTTACGTATGTGTGTGTGCTGTTACGGTGACGTTCTCGACCTATATGGTGTGCGTTATGAGCGTCAGACTTCCATGGGTAAATCTTTGATCTTTGAAAGACAAATATAGACACTTATTTTTATTTGCCACTTTAGGCTTCTTATCAGTTTACGGATTGTTCTGCTTCATTTGTTTTCATTGCCATTCGCTAAGGTTTCTTAGCAGATTTATGATTCGAACAATGCTTTGGATTAACATACATTGATTTATTCAAAATATGCTTCATGTGTTTAACTTGGTTGCACCAATATGCAATACTTAACATATTTGGGTATTTATGTGATCACCCTTTACACGAACGGTTTTACTTAAATTTTGTATCGCTCTTGTGACACATTCCCGTGACTGAGTGACACGTCTGTCTGTGTGTCCACACCTGTGTCACACTGTGGACAGTGGCTGTTTATGTTTACAGGTCGGTGGTCATCTATCTGTTTATGTTTACAGATCAGTGGTCATCTCACTGTTTATGTTTACAGGTCAGTGGTCATCTCACTGCGGCTACTGCCCAAGTTGTTTGGGTCCTTCCAGCAGTATCGCACCGGTCTCGACACTCACCGAGTGACCATGTAGGTCTACAGAGAAAAATGACCACTAACTGCTGTTTTCTCCCAGATGCCTGATAATACATTTTAAAACTTCTTAGTTGTGTAATGATTAATAATAATTATTGGCAAATTATGGTTTATAAGTCTGTAAAAAATTCCTAAAAGAGAAGGCACAATTTTATTTGTGTAAAAGTGTTTCTCCTTTCGTTTATTCTAAATAATAAATATGCAATTTCGTCCATTTGTGTGTCTTTCTAATCAAATCCAAAGTATTATACGCAACAAACATGTCCAATACAATGAAGTTGAAAACTTAAATTATTTACATTATGACGTTTATTATTACAATTCATTGGCAGTAACAGTATTAACAATATGTCTAAACAGAATATGGGACTGATCCCTTCTATGACTCGGTCTGATCCCTTCTATGACTCTTTCTGATCCCTTCTATGTCTCACTCTGATCCCTTCTGTGACTCAGTCTGATCCCTTCTGTGACTCAGTCTGATCCCTTCTGTAACTCAGTCTGATCCCTTCTGTGACTCAGTCTGATCCCTTCTATGACTCTTTCTGATCCCTTCTATGTCTCACTCTGATCCCTTCTGTGACTCAGTCTGATCCCTTCTGTGACTCTTTCTGATCCCTTCTATGTCTCACTCTGATCCCTTCTGTGACCCGGTCTGATCCCTTCTATGACTCTTTCTGATCCCTTCTATGTCTCACTCTGGTCCCTTCTGTGACTCAGTCTGATCCCTTCTGTGACTCAGTCTGATCACTTCTGTGACTCAGTCTGATCCCTTCTGTGACTCTTTCTGATCCCTTCTATGTCTCACTCTGATCCCTTCTGTGACTCTTTCTGATCCCTTCTATGTCTCACTCTGATCCCTTCTATGACTCTTTCTGATCCCTTCTATGTCTCACTCTGGTCCCTTCTGTGACTCAGTCTGATCCCTTCTGTGACTCAGTCTGATCACTTCTGTGACTCAGTCTGATCCCTTCTGTGACTCTTTCTGATCCCTTCTGTGTCTCACTCTGATCCCTTCTGTGACTCTTTCTGATCCCTTCTATGTCTCACTCTGATCCCTTCTATGACTCAGTCTGATCCCTTCTGTGACTCAGTCTGATCACTTCTGTGACTCAGTCTGATCCCTTCTGTGACTCTTTCTGATCCCTTCTATGTCTCACTCTGATCACTTCTGTGACTCTTTCTGATCCCTTCTATGTCTCACTCTGGTCCCTTCTGTGACTCAGTCTGATCCATTCTGTGACTCTTTCTGATCCCTTCTATGTCTCACTCTGATCCCTTCTGTGACTCTTTCTGATCCCTTCTATGTCTCACTCTGGTCCCTTCTGTGACTCAGTCTGATCCCTTCTGTGACTCAGTCTGATCACTTCTGTGACTCAGTCTGATCCCTTCTGTGACTCTTTCTGATCCCTTCTATGTCTCACTCTGATCCCTTCTGTGACTCAGTCTGATCCCTTCTGTAACTCAGTCTGATCCCTTCTGTGACTCAGTCTGATCCCTTCTATGACTCTTTCTGATCCCTTCTATGTCTCACTCTGATCCCTTCTGTGACTCTTTCTGATCCCTTCTATGTCTCACTCTGATCCCTTCTGTGACTCAGTCTGATCCCTTCTATGACTCTTTCTGATCCCTTCTATGTCTCACTCTGATCCCTTCTGTGACCCGGTCTGATCCCTTCTATGACTCTTTCTGATCCCTTCTATGTCTCACTCTGATCCCTTCTGTGACTCAGTCTGATCCCTTCTGTGACTCAGTCTGATCACTTCTGTGACTCAGTCTGATCCCTTCTGTGACTCTTTCTGATCCCTTCTGTGACTCTTTCTGATCCCTTCTATGTCTCACTCTGATCACTTCTGTGACTCAGTCTGATCCCTTCTATGTCTCACTCTGATCACTTCTGTGACTCTTTCTGATCCCTTCTATGTCTCACTCTGATCCCTTCTGTGACTCTTTCTGATCCCTTCTATGTCTCACTCTGATCCCTTCTGTGACTCTTTCTGATCCCTTCTATGTCTCACTCTGATCCCTTCTGTGACTCTTTCTGATCCCTTCTATGTCTCACTCTGATCACTTCTGTGACTCTTTCTGATCCCTTCTGTGACTCTTTCTGATCCCTTCTATGTCTCACTCTGATCACTTCTGTGACTCAGTCTGATCCCTTCTATGACTCTTTCTGATTGCTTCTGTGACTCAGTCTGATCCCTTCTATGACTCTTTCTGATTGCTTCTGTGACTCAGTCTGATCCCTTCTATGACTCTTTCTGATTGCTTCTGTGACTCAGTCTGAGAGTGTACACTTGTATGCAGACCTGTTTAATCAAACACCATCTCTACTTCCCTGGAAAGCATCCAGCCACACTGCAGTTAATGCACAAAGACTGTTCATACACGAATATCCAAGACTGTCTTTAGCCAGCTATTCATTCATACAGCTTAGTGAACTGAAGCAATATAGATTGAACAAAATTTGCCCAATGTTTTACATGGCAGTATAGGATTCATACCTGGGCTCTCTTGGTCAAATATCTGGAGCATTACATTGCATTATAATAGAATAAAAACAATGATTCACACAAACGTGAAAAGAATACAGACATTTCACCACCAATATCCAAATGTTAAATAAAATACTTATAATAATATCATACCTGCCAATGGGGGGGGGGGGGTATTTCACCAGTTGGTCAATGAAAGGAACTAGTGAATGATGGGCCATTATCTGTATCTAGGCAGGAATGTGTGGTGTTTAGCACCTTGTCCAGCAGCTGTGTGAGGTGGTCTTACTTCGATGAACTGTGTTTCAGGTGGGCAGAGAAAGAGCTTCAGATGATGCAGCATTTCTTTGAGAACCTCAGTTTCTACACGTCAGCCGTGAAGACAGGAGTGGAGTTCACACACGCTCTGTAAGCTTCCTCACCGTCTGTGCACTCAGTGTTTGTTTTTGTGGGACTGAATCAGATGAATTGAAGTGTTACTTTCAGTGACGACGTAAGAGTCAGAACACTGAACTGTGAGCCACTGCTGCAGCGTGTGTTGTACATGAATAATTCTGGTGTGGGAAAGTGGTTGGTCTTTGGTGGGCGGGCGGGTGGGCTGACGGACGAGCAGTTGGGCGTGTAGACGTGACTGTAGGTGTGTTGGGGTGTAGCTGGACATGTCTACATGTGTTGTTCCTGGCACTCAGCAGTGGTGGCCTGTGCAGATGTTGTTCTCCTGAAGTAATCCTCTCACCTGTCCACAGGTACAGTTACAAAGAAGAGATCCAGGTGCGTCTCCAATTCCTTACCTGGGTGTTCTCCATGATTGGCTCACCTGAAGGATTCCGTAAGTTCTCACCACACTTTGTCTCCTTTTTGTTTTTCTGCTGCATTAAGTATGATGTTTATTTTGGACAGAAAGTCCATATGTATACATAAAATAAAATAAAAATAAAAATACAATGCACAATATACAATTAAAATAATTATGAGGTAAGTTAAAAATTAGTATTAATTAGAATATAATAATTTTTGTTTTCATACACTTATCGTAGGGTTTAAATTAAAGTGCTTTTTGGACTTCACTCCTTCTTTTGTGTACCTACTGAACTCTCTCAGATATGACAGACCTTGGTCTGAGAATAACAGCGCCAGAACATGTACGTCAGTAACTGTCAATGAGTGTTCTCTGCCACTCACCAGTCGACTGTCACAGTACTGAGGGAGTCGACTGTCACAGTATTGAGGGAGTCGACTGTCACTGTATTGATGGAGTCGACTGTCACGGTACTGAGGGAGTCGACTGTCACCGTACTGAGGGAGTCGACTGTCAAAGTATTGAGGGAGTCGACTGTCACAGTATTGAGGGAGTCGACTGTCACAGTACTGAGGGAGTCGACTGTCACAGTACTGAGGGAGTCGACTGTCACAGTATTGAGGGAGTCGACTGTCACAGTATTGAGGGAGTCGACTGTCACAGTAATGAGGGAGTCGACTGTCACAGTATTGAGGGAGTCGACTGTCACTGTATTGAGGGAGTCGACTGTCACTGTATTGAGGGAGTCGACTGTCACAGTATTGAGGGAGTCGACTGTCACCGTACTGAGGGAGTCGACTGTCACAGTACTGAGGGAGTCGACTGTCACTGTATTGAAGGAGTCGACTGTCACAGTACTGAGGGAGTCGACTGTCACGGTACTGAAGGAGTCGACTGTCACAGTATTGAGGGAGTCGACTGTCACAGTATTGAGGGAGTCGACTGTCACTGTATTGAAGGAGTCGACTGTCACAGTACTGAGGGAGTCGACTGTCACGGTACTGAAGGAGTCGACTGTCACAGTACTGAGGGAGTGGACTGTCACGGTACTGAGGGAGTGGACTGTCACCGTACTGAGGGAGTCGACTGTCACAGTATTGAGGGAGTCGACTGTCACAGTATTGAGGGAGTCGACTGTCACAGTACTGAGGGAGTCGACTGTCACAGTATTGAGGGAGTCGACTGTCACAGTACTGAGGGAGTCGATTGTCACAGTACTGAGGGAGTCGACTGTCACAGTATTGAGGGTGTCGACTGTCACTGTACTGAGGGAGTCGACTGTCACAGTACTGAGTGAGTCGACTGTCACCATACTGAGGGAGTCGACTGTTACAGTATTGAGGGGGTCGACTGTCATGGTACTGAGGGAGTCGACTGTCACAGTACTGAGTGAGTTGACTGTCACTGTACTGAGGGAGTCGACTGTCACAGTATTGAGGGAGTCGACTGTCACTGTATTGAGGGAGTCGACTGTCACAGTATTGAGGGAGTTGACTGTCACTGTATTGAGGGAGTCGACTGTCACTGTATTGAGGGAGTCGACTGTCACAGTATTGAGGGAGTCGACTGTCACTGTATTGAGGGAGTCGACTGTCACAGTACTGAGGGAGTGGACTGTCACAGTACTGAGGGAGTCGACTGTCACGGTACTGAGGGAGTCGACTGTCACAGTACTGAGGGAGTCGACTGTCACAGTACTGAGGGAGTCGACTGTCACTGTATTGAGGGAGTCGACTGTCACTGTATTGAGGGAGTCGGCTGTCACAGTATTGAGGAGCAGACAGCCACATAAAGAGGCATATGGACATTAGCACATCAGGAAGGAACGCAGTTACAATAACTTGAATTTTGTGAGTCGTAAATGCCATATTCATTTGCCAGAAGCTAACAGCCACGTTGATTCTGTGCCACTTCTACCCAGGACTCAGTCTGGAGCAGGTTGACATCCTGTGGAACAGTCTCGCCACGGACACAGAATGTTCTGACGACTGCTTCAATTGGTTCCTCAACCAGGCCAAGAGCAAGGACCATCATGCAATGGGGCTTGAGACATTTAAGCACATTTTTGTTGAGAAGGTCAGTTTTTGTGGTGCCATATGTGAAACTAGCGTACATTTAAACACATTGGTTGCTGTTCATCTTACACCAGTTCTGATAAATAGCTTGTGTTTTTCTTGTTTTCACAGTACATTTGTTTGTTTTTTTATTTAAAAAAATTCATTGGTTTCACACTCTTTGCTGCTTTTTTCTCAGATTGACAAATTGTGCCTTGCCATCTCAGTGAGAATGATCCATGATAATATTTGGTGATGAAACAAAGGCCACCTAACAAACTGCCCAAGTGCACCGTCCAGTTAATTGACTAAGGCCAGGGGGGCTGAAGTAGGAGCTGTTTCACAGCCTCGGTAGAAGGCTTGCTGCAGGTTTTGTTATGAAGTTGTCATTGTATGACATGTTTGTGTGGTGACATCACAGATGCCCCAGTTGAAGCCCGAGGCGATGACAGTCATTGGCATGAGTCTCTTCACTCAACTGTGTAGTCTGGCACGAGTTGTCAACGCCTCCCTCGACAAACCTCTCACTGAGGAACAGGTGTGTACAACTCCTGTTATCTAGAGCCTGTGTCTTATCTAGGGCTTGTATGTTAAAGAGATTGTTTCTTATATAGAGATCATGTGTTATCTAGAGATTGTGTTATCTAGAGATCGTGTGGTATCTAGAGATTGTATGTTATCTAGAGATCATGTGTTAATCTAGAGATCATGTGTTATCTGGAGGTGCATTATTAGGTCACATGTCGATATTTGTACAGAGAGTAGAGAATGGGGGGAAGGGGGTTAACATCATTAATTATACAAATGTTGGTTGCTTGTGAGTTGTAGAAACAAAGTGATTGTAAATAAAAGTACATAAACATAAGTGTAGTAGCTGTTACTCTTCTAGATAGAAGTATATAAACATGAGTGTAGTGGCTGTTACTCTTCTAAATAGAAGTATATAAACATGAGTGTAGTGGCTGTTACTCTTCTAGATAGAAGTATATAAACATGTGTAGTGGCTGTTACTCTTCTAAATAGAAGTATATAAACATATGTGTAGTGGCTGTTACTCTTCTAAATAGAAGTATATAAACATAAGTGTAGTGGCTGTTACTCTTCTAGATAGAAGTATATAAACATGTGTAGTGGCTGTTACTCTTCTAAATAGAAGTATATAAACATATGTGTAGTGGCTGTTACTCTTCTAAATAGAAGTATATAAACATAAGTGTAGTGGCTGTTACTCTTCTAGATAGAAGTATATAAACATGTGTAGTGGCTGTTACTCTTCTAGATAGAAGTATATAAACATATGTGTAGTGGCTGTTACTCTTCTAAATAGAAGTATATAAACATATGTGTAGTGGCTGTTACTCTTCTAGATAGAAGTATATAAACATATGTGTAGTGGCTGTTACTCTTCTAGATAGAAGTATATAAACATATGTGTAGTGGCTGTTACTCTTCTAAATAGAAGTATATAAACATATGTGTAGTGGCTGTTACTCTTCTAGATAGAAGTATATAAATATATGTGTAGTGGCTGTTACTCTTCTAAATAGAAGTATATAAACATATGTGTAGTGGCTGTTACTCTTCTAAATAGAAGTATATAAACATGAGTGTAGTGGCTGTTACTCTTCTATCCCTACATATGACTAAAGCATGGACAGTTAAAAACATATTAGCTGACTAGTTCAGGTTGAAGGTATATGAGAATTAATTATTATGTTCTGTACACAACAAATGTGAACAAGACCAGAGACAGTCGTCCATGTGTGTGGCATGGTAGACAACTCCATATAGTGTCGTGTTGAAGGTGTTTCTCCGTTCACCCTACTGTGTCGTTTGGAAAAGTCTAAAAGCCGCTGATGTATGTGTCACGGGAACTCAAATATCCCACAACAAGAAGTAATTCAGTTGAATACTCTTGTCTGTTTTATGTTATGCACAAAACATAGCCAGTTATAAGCTTATATAACAGGGTTATGAAAATATATGCACTGAACATTCTGCCATGTTGGATGTTAGCACAATAACAGTAAGGTAGAGGATGACATGATCCCTTCTGAAATGATTTATGTGAAGACAGATAATAAATATTAGCTTCCATTTTCTATCTTGCAATTATACTGTAGTGCTTGGTACACCTGTATACTGTTAGGAATGTTGTTCGTTAGGATTACATGAGTTTGTTGAATTACTAATGTACTGGTGTTAGACTGAGTTCTGTGGTGTGTGCAGGTGTTTGGGGTGGACCAGCTGTGGGGTATCGCCCTGAGGGCACGGGACACCAACGTCTACCTACGTGCCATCCACTATCTCAACAACCACTACATCAACTGTAAGTCATGTTTCTTGCCCTTCTCAGCTTCAATTGTAAAGGATTCATGCATTTCTTGCACTTCTCAGCTTCAATTGTAAAGGATTCAGGCGTTTCTTGCACTTCTCAGCTTCAATTGTAAAGGATTCAGGCGTTTCTTGCACTTCTCAGCTTCAATTGTAAAGGATTCAGGCGTTTCTTGCACTTCTCAGCTTCAATTGTAAAGGATTCAGGCACTACAGAAGTACAACGATTACTATTATTACTATTACTTATACAGAGTCGAGGAGATCCCTGCACTGAGTCAAAGAGCTCCTAGCACAGTCAAGGAGATCTAGCATTGAGTTAAAGAGCCCTTTGTTGATATAGCTGTATATTGCTTAGTAAGATTTGTCGTATGTATTTTGCATTGGTATTACAGTGGCAAGTTGAAAATAGTGGCACATCATTACGATTTGTGTGAAATATTTATGCTTTTATGTATATACCTAGTAAATCTAAATCACTATGAATTTGTTTGTAAACTCATGAAATGTTAAGGCTATTATTGTCTGTCTCGAAAGCATTGTAAATGCAGTAAAATTTTTTCAGTGCCATTAGAAAAATAATAACCTGTAATTGAATAGAAATTGATTAGCATGAGTCAGGTCATTGATGTTGTTACTGATGATCTCAAGTGGACACATAAGTTTTACTTTGCCCGGGTGTAGATGGAAGCGGGGCACTGGAGAAGGAAGAGGAGTTTGTGCAGAGATGTATGGACAGCCTCGTGAATGCTTCGTCAGAACTTGAAGAGGCCAGTAGTTATTCTCGAAACATTTTTGAAAATTAATTTTTTTTATTTTTGTGCATGAAGTTTTTGTAGTTGCCGAATGTACGCATTTGTCAAAACAGATGTATCAAAATTGTTTCGTTGTATGAAATGTTTATAGTTACAAGCAACTACATTTGCAACACTCAAACCAACGTGACACTTCAACCAGCAGTGTTCGTTGGCGGAGGATATGGATGCTTAAATCTGTTTTCCTAATTGTTTTGTCTTTATCTCGTATAAGAAATAGTAATTATAAAATAAACCGACTGATACATAGTCGTGTATGAAAAACTGCATGTAACTTGAACTGTTCACATTACATAATTGATTTGTGACTGGTTAAATGGTTACCCATGGTGTGTGTGTGTGTTGTTGACAGACGGAAGACGCTGAGAGCTCACTGCAGGTGATACAGCGAGGCCTCATACTGCTCACCAACCACCTCGAGAGTTTCCGCAAGCGCTATGCCTTCCACCTGCGCATGTGGCAGCTAGATGGCGCTGGCATCAGCAGTCATCAGAAGAGCCAGCAGGACAAACAGTCGGTGTCAATTCGCGTCATTCTGCAGCCCGGGGGGACATCGGAAAAGGTACGTTCGCCTTCTGAAGGGTTATTGTAATATTCACCCAGGCAGTTTCTAATGGTTGTATGTTCGTGGATTTTCCGAGCTCGTATTGGACATTGGAGATGATCCTGCCCCCCCTTCCTCCTCGCTGGAGTAGAGGAAATCACTGACTGATTGTCACAACAAATGTGTGGGAAGCCATGGGCGACCTGATTGCAGTTTGACAGTCCCACATACAAACGATTGCCAATTCACTTTGAGCTGTTGCAAGTGACAGGTCGACTATGAAAAGTTCAGTCCAAAATATGTGACTGTTATTATGCAATAGCCAGGTTACCCCCCTAATGTAGACAGATAGTGGGAAGGGCAAACCACTGGGAAGTCATTCGGCACTTTCAAATGTGACCTTATGGTCAGGTTATCTTTATGGTGGTTGCTAAGACAAGTTTTATTGTATGAATTTTTCACGACCTTGTATTTATGTTTGATATTAATACAGTTCGGTCACATTCATGCAAGTTGTCAATTCTGAAATTCACAGCTGTCATCAAACTGGCATTTACTGGGTTTTGTCTAATATCATTTGTTTGACCTAAATACTGTATTCTGCCCCGTTGTCTACAGACGACAGTTGAGATGAACTCGACAGACCTGGTGGCTGAGTTGAGGGCAGAGGTCACTCGATGGTGGCAGAATGTACAAAAGGAGCAACAACGTCGACAACAACTACAGCAACAACATGTATGTTTTGTGTGCATTCTTTAGATATTTAATGTTTTATTACATTAGTTGTAGCATGTAGGTCATAGGACATTCTTCATTCTTTTATTGTCACTTGTACAAATGAAGAATATTATTTATTTGTAAGGTTATGTTTAACTTGTAGATTTTTAGTTTTGTTAAATACTCATACGAATGTGTATGAAAAGTTGAAATGCAATTTATGATTGAGCAATACATAAATGGTTTTGCTAGTATCATCATAACTGCTCACATAGCAACTGTCATCCAATTTCTTAAACATTCTAAGGCTTAATTAAACATAAAAGATAGTTGTTCCACTGAAAAGAAAAAATTGATGTTGTCACTCCTGACTGGGTCTGATGAAAAAAAATTCCTTAAAAACATTCTGAAAATTGCAGCAGGTGTAATGTAATTACTTGATGTGAACTTTGACCTCTACTTGGGGTAACAGTTGGCAGCAGCAGCCGCGGCAGACGCAGCGTCTGGCGGAGGGCAACGGAGCTCCATCCTCACCCCGATACTTGGGGCAATGCTGGGGGACGGCCCAATACGTATGATCACCCTCGGGCAGGAGCTCACAGTCGACATGGACGAGAAAACTCTCGCTGAGATGCAGTTCAAGGAATTACAGGTGAGATGTTCGTTCTGCAGTTAACCCCTCCAGTGTGTGATCTGTTGCCAAGCAACAGGTTGTCAGGTGATAAAAAAATGAACGTTGAACATATAGTGCATTATTTTTACGTTGTGTGCTGTTGAAAATTTGGCCCCGAAAGTTTGTATTTTGAGAAGAAACATAAGTCTATAAAAGAACACCTGTATGCGGGAATGTTTGATATACTAAAGGTAAGTTCTTATGTAGCACAGTATACACTCCTGGCAGACCCGGATTTGAACACCACATTGACTCCTCTAGGAAGTATTCAGCCACACTGTAATCATTGTGAAAACGTATTCGTAAGCAAATATCACCCACCATATATAGCCAGGTTCTCATCCATACAACTGAGTTCTCAAGATGGAGGGTCCAATGCTTAACCACTGAGCTACTGCACTTCACGGTCATGTGATGACAAGTCACATGATGTCAGTGTTTTGGCATGAAGAGAAATGTACTCTTGGAGCAGAGTGCAGAAGGGTGAAGTGTGAGTCTCTTGACCTTTGAACCTGTCTCTTGTCTTGCAGTTGGTGTTTGTGTCACTGGGTGCAAGTAGACAGTTGAGGAAGCACGACGGGACGACGCCCGCCTCCTACCTGCCGCAGCCAGACCGCAACAAGATACCCATGATGCTCCTGCTCGGGGACCCTCACTTTGGCCAACTCTTCAATCTGCTGCAGCAGCTGAGCAGCTTTCAACCGGTGAAAAAATCTGCCGTAAGTCGACTGATTTGTTGAATGATTCCAACTCTGACATGTTTTACGTCGTGTCCCAGTAAGCCTGTTACTGAATACTTACAGCATCTTCAGAATAAATTATTGTTTTTATTAAACTCTTTTGCGTATTGGTAACCACGGTATGATGACCTGTCTGACACTTGTGTCATGTTTGCGTGACGAGGGAGTCGTACAGTGTGTGTTATTGTTCTGTTTTTTATCAAATGTGTCAATCACTCTTTTGGCCAAACTTGACTTTGTTGCACGATATGTTTTTACTCATGATAATACAATTGAAATAAACAGACTCAGATTTTCATGGGAAGTTAAAATACCTACAAGAATAATTTGGTTACCATTATGCTAATTGGTTATTATTATTATTGTTTGGCGTTTTTAGTAATACTTAACATACTACAGTTATGTGTAGACACTAAGATATGAAGTGTTTGTGTTTCAGGACTTGCAGCAGGAGTACGGGCTGAAGAGCAAGGCTACAGTGTTGTCTCGCAATGTCTGGGACATCCTTATGTTGCTGCCTACCAATCCACACATAGCCACACAGTTCCACGACCTCAAGTCTGACGTAAGTGATGCAACCAATCCACACATAGCCACACAGTTCCATGACCTCAAGTCTGACGTAAGTGATGCAACCAATCCACACATAGCCACACAGTTCCAAGACCTCAAGTCTGACGTAAGTGATGCAACCAATCCACACATAGCCACACAGTTCCACGACCTCAAGTCTGACGTAAGTGATGCAACCAATCCACACATAGCCACACAGTTCCAAGACCTCAAGTCTGACGTAAGTGATGCAACCAATCCACACATAGCCACACAGTTCCACGACCTCAAGTCTGACGTAAGTGATGCAACCAATCCACACATAGCCACACAGTTCCACGACCTCAAGTCTGACGTAAGTGAGACAACCACCCCAAATGTTCCCAGCTCATTGTCCCCCGTATATCTCAGTGAGACCCCATAACCGTTCTAAAATAATGTGTTTCCTGTGGACACCTTGAAGCATACATAGGTCAATCCCCCCATTGTGACCCCAGTTTGGGAAGCCATGCTCTGGGACATAAGAATATTAGTTATAATAATTTTATTTATTTTGTGTCTGGAATGTTCACATACTGTGTAAGCTGTTGCATGTTGGATGTTTTAATGAAGGAATACTTCAGATTTGCTTGTAAGTAAATAATGGGGTTTAAAATAATATTGTTTATGTGAAGTTGGCATGCTGTGTGCAGCATAAGACTATCACCCCAAGTGTCTTGATTGGCAGCTGACTTGAAAATAAACAAAACAGGGTCTGATACAGCTGTATTTATTAATTTTGAGGATGGCTAAAAGGTCTATTTTAACAGGATACAGTCTTAACTTTTTTATTGTTCTTAATTCACTGTGCACCGGAATATTGACGTGTCACAAGGAAAGGATTTTTTTGTTTATGTTTATAAGACAAATTTGCCTATCAGGTTTTAGAATAGGATAAAGCAGCAAATGTAGATTGTTCAGAGATTTGGGCATATACCATGCAGGGCCTGGAAAAACCACCGTAAATGACGATATTGATGACAGTGATGACTACGATGCAGGTATCACATCGCGAGAACCACCAAGTGTAAGCCATGTGGAGAATTTGTCTCCAGCCAAAGAACACCAAGTGCACACATGTTGATCATGTTGAACTGTTTGTGTTGCTCAGGACACAGACGAAGTAAAGTGGGACAACTTGCTTGACCGGTACAATGCCCACAAGTTGATGTACTCACTACAGGTCGTAGAGTCTCTCTCTCGTCCACTCCGCCGCCGACGCCGCTCTGTGGTACGTTGGTCGTCAGTTGACAGATGCAGAATTGTTTATTTGTCTCACCCCAGTAGCAGAATGTAGCCTCAGAAGATGATGGTTATGTACCTTATAGTAACTTCAAAAAATTTGATATCGTCGGTTGTGACTGACTGTGACCGTGGCCGTGGCCGTGACCGTGGCCGTGGCCGTGGCCGTGGCCGTGGCCGTGGCCGTGGCCGTGACCGTGACCGTGACCGTGACTGTGACTGACTGGCTGTGGTTGTGACTTTGACTGTGACTGGTTGTGACTCTGACTGTGACTAGCTTATATATATATATATATATATATATATATATATATATATATATATATATATATATATATATATATATATATATATATATATATATATACTTATATCTATTATATCTAGTTATATCTACATTTATGGTTTCTGTGCACTGAATATGTGTTACGTCACTAATGTTGCTGTCATGTGTCCTCTGTCACTCAGCTATCATCGAGGCCAATGTCTATGTCAACCCAGATGAGCATTGACTCCGACGTGTCACCAGATGAACAGGAGCAACCGGAGCAGATCTGGAGCAAGAGGGTAATGGCAAATCTTTGTCCTTTCCCACGGCTGTGAATGTTGCATTGTGGGAGTCTGTTTTATTGGTTCAGTCTCGTTTATCAATATCTACTCATCCATTTTCTTGGCATTTGCTGCAATTTAGTTGTTTTATGAACTGCTGTGTGAATCATTTTATGGATGGTTCACCCTGTTTGTTCACAACCAAAGATACATTCTATTTCTCCATTCACTCTGCAAGTGCAACAGATTCTTCTTTACTTCAGTTACTTATATTATGAACACAGTCATGTTTGTGTGATATATAAAACGGAAAACAAAATCCTGGACTTTTCCTTTGATTCAGAATTGGCTGTGGTTGGTAAAAAAATGCTTTTTATATAATGCACCTTTATATTCCGGGAGTTGTGTGAAACAATTCGCTGCATGTCTCTAATAATGGCCATATCAGGCTTTAAGATTCAGTTTTTGTTTGTTTTGTAAATAAATGAATAACCATTTTGTATGATATCATTAGTGGAAAAAGTGAGCCACAAAGAAAGTGACGTCCAGTGTGTGTTTCCTCCTGTTCCAAGAGATTGAGATGGTTCTTTGAGAGCCAGGGAGCCATTTCACTAGGACAAAGAGCTCTTGAGGAAAATTCATCAAAAAAATCCATTATTATATTAAGTTAGATTTATTAGAACGCTGCCATATTACCGTGGACATTATTTCCATGACACACCAGTGACAATGTCCAGCTGGCGTGTCAAGGTGTTGACAGTATTCAGGTATTCATTATCACAGTTAAGGATCGAAACTGATTTTAAAGTGCAAAATCGGGTTTAAGAGCTCTTAGCAACTTTACAACATAATGGTCCCCAGGGACAATGGCAGGTGACCTTTGACCTCTGGTGTTGTTGATTACAGTTCATTACGAAGCAGGGGTTGAAGCATCTCTTCTCTGTCTTCCTGTGCGGGAGTCTGCAGACCAAGGATGAGGGTCACTGGAACGAGGTGAGACCAACACACGACACGGCAGTTTCATAGAGCGTACTTACGAGGTCATAGCGGTCGATAACTCGTTGAAACCCTAAAATGGTGTAAAGTTTTGCTAGTGGCATTTCATGAGTCTGCTCTGTAATTGTTCTTAGCTGCGCTTTGTAATTTTGGTAGGCGTAGTTGAAATATTTACGGGATGCTCCCCAAGTTCGTTGATGCTCCAGACACACCCATACTCAACATAATTATTTTTAGTGTTAACGCTGGATATCCTTTACACTCATCATAAAAGGCAAAAAGGGCAAGTTCTTACATAGCGCAGTATCCAATCCCCCGGACCATTCAAAGCGCTTTACACTTAACTTCCCTGACAGACCTGTTCACTCAGACACCATCTCGGCTTCTCTTGGGTCGCATCCAGCCATATGCTACAATTAATGCATGAAGGCTGCTCGTACACATATCCACCACTGTCTATAGCCAGGTACTCAGGAATGTAGAGTAACAAAATGTGCCCAAGGTTATAACACTGCAGCACAGGATTTGTACACGGGTTCTCGTAATCGAAAGTCCGAAGCTCTACCCCTGAGCCACTGCACTCTACATAGCCTGGCATTTAGTATATGAACGGCAAAGGTGGCAGGAGGGTGCCGAGGAACAGGACTAATACAGGGATTTCTCACTGTTGGTTTAGTTACGTTAATGCTAAATTGATCTCATGAAACCAACTAAGCTACATCGACAAGTGACTGTTAGCTACGACCAGTAGACCGTGTAATTGCGTGTAAAGTTAAGCCGCTTTATGAAACCAGAAACATGGAAACAGAGTGCCTTCTTACGTTATTGAGCATTGGTTAATTGAGTTATATATATATATATATATATATATATATATATATATATATATATATTCATAAATTTTTATACAGATTTGATATGAGCATGTGTGATTCTAACCGAATAATTAATTGGAAACAACCTTCAACAAAATCAGTCGATCAGAAAACACTAGTAAATAAATACACTTAAACACATGTCTTCCGATCTGAATACTTCAAACGTATCTTCATCTGAATGAATTCACGGGTGTGTCACTTGACAATGTCATGTGACGCCTGCTGGTGAGTGATTGACGGGGCCTGCCACCTTCTAGAGCTCCTCATGTGTTGTGTGTTGCGTTGTCAGTGGCAACAGGAGTGTCTGGCCTACCTGCTGCGACTGGTCAGTCAGTTCGCGGTCATCCAGTCAGACATGGAGATGGGGCAGGACGACGTGTTTGACGCACAGGAGAGTCCCCGCAAGAAGATGAAGAAGGTCAAGGCCAGTGAGAAGACGGTCATCCCTCGTCTCAATCAGGTATGTCATCCATTTAATTAATTAATTAGGTATTTGTGTAGCGATGAAAATCTGGCCAAAGGTGCTGGCGTGATAACGTGTAAATGTTTATCACAGTCAGTGATGATGTCATTATAGTCATCATTGAGTCATGTAACACTGCTATGGTATGTTGGTGGTGATGTCATTGTCACTACTGACACAAGTGTGACATTGAGTTTGAGCCACTTCTGTGGGGACATTGTGTCAATGTGTCACTGCACATTGTTGGTGACTACACCACTGTCAGCGGTAGAGATAAATCACCACGGTGTTGGTGACTACACCACTGTCAGCGGGAGAGATAAATCACCACGGTGTTGGTGACTACACCACTGTCAGCGGGAGAGATAAATCACCACGGTGTTGGTGACTACACCACTGTCAGCGGGAGAGATAAATCACCACGGTGTTGGTGACTACACCACTGTCAGCATGAGAGATAAATCACCACGGTGTTGGTGACTACACCACTGTCAGCCTGAGAGATAAATCACCACGGTGTTGGTGACTACACCACTGTCAGCGGGAGAGATAAATCACCACGGTGTTGGTGACTACACCACTGTCAGCGGGAGAGATAAATCACCACGGTGTAGGTGACTACACCACTGTCAGCGGGAGAGATAAATCACCACGGTGTTGGTGACTACACCACTGTCAGCGGGAGAGATAAATCACCACGGTGTTGGTGACTACACCACTGTCAGCGGGAGAGATAAATCACCACGGTGTTGGTGACTACACCACTGTCAGCATGAGAGATAAATCACCACGGTGTTGGTGACTACACCACTGTCAGCCTGAGAGATAAATCACCACGGTGTTGGTGACTACACCACTGTCAGCGGGAGAGATAAATCACCACGGTGTTGGTGACTACACCACTGTCAGCGGGAGAGATAAATCACCACGGTGTTGGTGACTACACCACTGTCAGCATGAGAGATAAATCACCACGGTGTTGGTGACTACACCACTGTCAGCATGAGAGATAAATCACCACGGTGTTGGTGACTACACCACTGTCAGCATGAGAGATAAATCACCACGGTGTTGGTGACTACACCACTGTCAGCGGGAGAGATAAATCACCATGGTGTTGGTGACTACACCACTGTCAGCGGTAGAGGTAAATCACCACGGTGTTGGTGACTACACCACTGTCAGCGGGAGAGATAAATCACCACGGTGTTGGTGACTACACCACTGTCAGTGGTAGAGATAAATCACCACGGTGTTGGTGACTACACCACTGTCAGCGGGAGAGATAAATCACCACGGTGTTGGTGACTACACCACTGTCAGCATGAGAGATAAATCACCACGGTGTTGGTGACTACACCACTGTCAGCATGAGAGATAAATCACCACGGTGTTGGTGACTACACCACTGTCAACATGAGAGATAAATCACCATGGTGTTGGTGACTACACCACTGTCAGCGGTAGAGGTAAATCACCACGGTGTTGGTGACTACACCACTGTCAGCGGGAGAGATAAATCACCACGGTGTTGGTGACTACACCACTGTCAGCGGGAGAGATAAATCACCACGGTGTTGGTGTCTACAGCACTGTCAGCATGAGAGATAAATCACCACGGTGTTGGTGACTACACCACTGTCAGCATGAGAGATAAATCACCACGGTGTTGGTGACTACACCACTGTCAGCATGAGAGATAAATCACCACGGTGTTGGTAACTACACCACTGTCAGCGGGAGAGATAAATCACCATGGTGTTGGTGACTACACCACTGTCAGCGGTAGAGGTAAATCACCACGGTGTTGGTGACTACACCACTGTCAGCGGGAGAGATAAATCACCACGGTGTTGGTGACTACACCACTGTCAGCGGGAGAGATAAATCACCACGGTGTTGGTGACTACACCACTGTCAGCATGAGAGATAAATCACCACGGTGTTGGTGACTACACCACTGTCAGCATGAGAGATAAATCACCACGGTGTTGGTGACTACACCACTGTCAGCATGAGAGATAAATCACCACGGTGTTGGTGACTACACCACTGTCAGCGGGAGAGATAAATCACCATGGTGTTGGTGACTACACCACTGTCAGCGGTAGAGGTAAATCATCACGGTGTTGGTGACTACACCACTGTCAGCGGGAGAGATAAATCACCACGGTGTTGGTGACTACACCACTGTCAGCGGGAGAGATAAATCACCACGGTGTTGGTGACTACACCACTGTCAGCATGAGAGATAAATCACCACGGTGTTGGTGACTACACCACTGTCAGCATGAGAGATAAATCACCACGGTGTTGGTGACTACACCACTGTCAGCATGAGAGATAAATCACCACGGTGTTGGTGACTACACCACTGTCAGCGGGAGAGATAAATCACCATGGTGTTGGTGACTACACCACTGTCAGCGGTAGAGGTAAATCACCACGGTGTTGGTGACTACACCACTGTCAGCGGGAGAGATAAATCACCACGGTGTTGGTGACTACACCACTGTCAGCGGAAGAGATAAATCACCACGGTGTTGGTGATTACACCACTGTCAGCGATAGAGATAAATCACCACGGTGTTGGTGACTACACCACTGTCAGCATGAGAGATAAATCACCATGGTGTTGGTGACTACACCACTGTCAGCGGTAGAGATAAATCACCACGGTGTTGGTGACTACACCACTGTCAGCATGAGAGATAAATCACCACGGTGTTGGTGACTACACCACTGTCAGCGGTAGAGGTAAATCACCACGGTGTTGGTGACTACACCACTGTCAGCGGGAGAGATAGATCACCACGGTGTTGGTGACTACACCACTGTCAGCATGAGAGATAAATCACCACGGTGTTGGTGACTACACCACTGTCAGCATGAGAGATAAATCACCATGGTGTTGGTGACTACACCACTGTCAGCGGTAGAGGTAAATCACCACGGTGTTGGTGACTACACCACTGTCAGCGGGAGAGATAAATCACCACGGTGTTGGTGACTACACCACTGTCAGCGGGAGAGATAAATCACCACGGTGTTGGTGTCTACACCACTGTCAGCATGAGAGATAAATCACCACGGTGTTGGTGACTACACCACTGTCAGCATGAGAGATAAATCACCACGGTGTTGGTGACTACACCACTGTCAGCGGTAGAGGTAAATCACCACGGTGTTGGTGACTACACCACTGTCAGCGGTAGAGGTAAATCACCACGGTGTTGGTGACTACACCACTGTCAGCGGGAGAGATAAATCACCACGGTGTTGGTGACTACACCACTGTCAGCGGAAGAGATAAATCACCACGGTGTTGGTGATTACACCACTGTCAGCGATAGAGATAAATCACCACGGTGTTGGTGACTACACCACTGTCAGCATGAGAGATAAATCACCATGGTGTTGGTGACTACACCACTGTCAGCGGTAGAGATAAATCACCACGGTGTTGGTGACTACACCACTGTCAGCATGAGAGATAAATCACCACGGTGTTGGTGACTACACCACTGTCAGCATGAGAGATAAATCACCACGGTGTTGGTGACTACACCACTGTCAGCGGTAGAGGTAAATCACCACGGTGTTGGTGACTACACCACTGTCAGCGGGAGAGATAGATCACCACGGTGTTGGTGACTACACCACTGTCAGCGGGAGAGGTAAATCACCACGGTGTTGGTGACTACACCACTGTCAGCGGGAGAGATAAATCACCACGGTGTTGGTGACTACACCACTGTCAGCGGGAGAGATAAATCACCACGGTGTTGGTGACTACACCACTGTCAGCGGGAGAGATAAATCACCACGGTGTTGGTGACTACACCACTGTCAGCGGAAGAGATAAATCACCACGGTGTTGGTGACTACACCACTGTCAGCGGGAGAGATAAATCACCACGGTGTTGGTGACTACACCACTGTCAGCGGAAGAGATAAATCACCACGGTGTTGGTGATTACACCACTGTCAGCGGGAGAGATAAATCACCACGGTGTTGGTGACTACACCACTGTCAGCGGGAGAGATAAATCACCACGGTGTTGGTGACTACACCACTGTCAGCGGAAGAGATAAATCACCACAGTGTTGGTGACTACACCACTGTCAGCGGTAGAGATAAATCACCACGGTGTTGGTGACTATACCACTGTCAGCGGAAGAGATAAATCACCACGGTGTTGGTGATTACACCACTGTCAGCGGGAGAGATAAATCACCACGGTGTTGGTGACTACACCACTGTCAGCGGTAGAGATAAACCATCATAGTCAGTATTGCTCCTTGGATCCATTTGTCTTGTAAACACAGCAAAACATGTGCTTACCCACTTCTCCATTAATTCCATGCACATCCAAAGAAGTATGGGATAATTGTATTCCTATAAGCCCTTTAGAAAATCTATATTCAACATAGGTAATCTGAAAAAATTATGCCTCTTGTTTAACCTTGTTTGTTATCTCTGAGAAGTAATATAAACAATGCCAGTAACTATATAAACTGCTGGCCTCCAATACTGTTAGGCTAAATCTTATCCATATGTGATTAAAAGAAAGATAATGAAATTTTGTGGGAATGGTAGACACTTTTTGTGCAACAGTTCTGGAAATACAAAAAAGTGTTTTGCTGAAATGGAAATTTTCAAAGCTTTCTTTCAGAGGTAGTGTAAGCCAAGGTGCTGTGAAGTGTAGGGCGCTGTGAAGTGTAGGGCGCTGTGAAGTGTAGGGCGCTGTGAAGTGTAGGGCGCTGTGAAGTGTAGGGCGCTGTGAAGTGTAGGGCGCTGTGAAGTGTAGGGAGTTGTGAAGTGTAGGGCGCTGTGAAGTGTAGGGCGCTGTGAAGTGTAGGGCGCTGTAAAGTGTAGGATACTGTGAAGTGTAGGGCGCTGTGACTCAAACAGAGATTCTACATTTTGCAGGCAATGCTGTCCATGATCAAAGTGGATTCAGTGGTCAAGATTCTGATGACAATTCTTTACGATGCAGCGATGCCAAGGTAAGGCTTCCTTAGAATAATTCACTCTGCTTCCTATATGCAGCCATCCCTTGATATCGAAATAGTGATAAAAGTAGAAGTTATGGCAATATCCAGTTTTTAGTACTGTTAAAGTGTTTTACTCCAAGCAGACTTGTTCAGTCAAACACCTCAACTTGTATGGTTAATCTAAAAGAAGGATCTCTGACAAAGATAAAAGAAAGGCCTAGATACTGTATGTTTACAGGGCAGTCATTTGTCCACAACAAAAGTTAGGCCGTTTTGACTTGTCTCTACGGTAAAGAGCTGATATGTGTTGTATAATATGAAGTGAGGGAGATGGAATGGCAACATTGGTGCATCAAACTTACGTATATCATGTGTTGAATTAATTAAGTGTGACTTGAAGAGTCATGGTTTTGTTAATTTGGATGTGTTTGTATTGATCTGTTGTATCTTGTGGCTGCAGTGTCCACTACAAGCAGTGGCCGACAACGTCCTGGGGCCGAGTGGAAGGTGAGTACTTTCTGGTGGCACTTCATACAGACATCTTCCAGTTTAGACAGCTTCTGCAGCAATTTTATTCTGAAAAGTTTGGTATTGCATCACCGTTAAATGTACGTATATTTTGTGTAAATGTCAGTTGGACATGAGATACCATCATTGTTACTTCCTTTGAGACATACCGTAAATCCTGTATTACTAGCCGCGGCTACTAATACAGTAGTGTGTAGCCGAAATGAGGACGAAAACGCCAAAGTTGGGGTGCGGCTTTAAATACAGTAATTTGCCGAGACAAATTGACATTTGGGTCACAAAATTGTCAGTATAAACGTGAAAAACTTACCGAAGAAACGAAGCCGGTTTGATAAATAACACATTGTATTACAATTGCTATGATATAATGATATAACACTGTTAATAAAATCCCATGTCCATAAAATGTCACAGTTAAACTCCACAAGACCCTTTCATTGTCGCCGTCAAAGAATGCCTTGGCTAGGTCGGGGAAGGGAACGGCTCGGCGGCGCATTTCATGTATCTATTTCAACATTGGCAACATCGTTGACCTTTGCCGTGGGTCCGCGTGCATCAGACAATCATCATCAAATATGATGAAATAATTCCTTTCACAGTTAATATAATCCTTTGTCAACACTATTGTAGTATTGTCGCCGTCAAAGAACGCTGTCGCGAATGGCATGATGGTGTCGTTCAGTGTAGTGTGTCCGTGTCTGAGTCATTGCTGCTGCTGCACGAACCGGCAAATAAATATTATGTCATCGTCCTTTGTTAGCATCAATCCCATGCCGTCTGTTTTGTTTTGACATTAGTTTTAATCTCAGTTCCAAGAACAATGTTCACACGTTTACAAAAGCCAGGCTTCATGCCGATTGTCAAACCAACACCACACTCTACCAGGGCTTCCCAGCCACTGAAGACCGAGTTAATTGCATTTGTTTTCTGGGTCAAGATACAATGTTGTAACCCCGACTTCCCTGTGCCTGGGCGCTGCCTGGACAAACACGGGTGGCTGGTGGCCTAATTAAGGGACGACTGTCTGAGAAACATGTGTTACATCCGTTCCCACGCTGGCCGAGACGCCAAGTTATTACATTGTTGCTAGCCGGCAAGGAAGCATCTTTGAAGTATAGCCGACACAGGCCTGGGAGAGGATGGGTAGCTTACATTTATAGGTGCCAGCATTATGCATGGTTCTACATACAATCCTATAAAACCAAAACTTCTTAACATATTTTCATAATTTTAGCACCATTGAATAGCTTAAATATGTGGCTACATTTTATTCGTTGGATGTATGGACATTCTGCCACCCAATTATATTCTGATAGCATGGTGAAATTGTGGTTATTTCCCCCCCCCGTTTTTTTCTCTCCAAATTAACGTAGTAATATTCCGATTAAAATAATACTGTGTCGTAATTATAAATGCATTACAATAATGAGTCTTTCAGTTATTCATTTATGATCATTATTAGCAAAGTTATGACTTCTATGAAACAGGTTAAAATGTTTCCAAATTGCGTGCGCTACGGCAGTATGTCGCCCGCAGTTAATGGTATTGGCTCAAAGTCGGGGTGCGGCTTTAAATAAGGGTTTTAAATTCGGGATTTAGGTCAAAAGTCGGGGTGCGGCTTTAATTAGGGGTGCAGCTAGTAATACAGGATTTACGGTAGTTATGGCCTGCTGTGTGAACTCAATTCTTATATTCAGTCAGTCTTTGCATCGCTGTGTTGTGCAAGTTACATAGTAACAGCAGCAGAAGTAGATCGAAAATGCACGTGATTCTGTATGATATTAAACATAAATTATTACTGCCCAATCATGATTATGAACAAGACCACCTTCAAGGGTAACCGATGAGAATGCAACATGTAGATGTCACAAGCATGGTGTGACATCCGCTAAGTCTGTGACACTGACACTGCTCTCCCTGTGTCACCTTGCTCCTCAGGGTCAGCAAACTATACATTAGAATATCCAACAGTTCGTCATCCATTCAGATGGCTTCACAGCAGGGCTTTTTGCAGGACCAAATTATTGCCAGTCACACATGCTTTGGTAGATGTCTGATAACCTGAAATGGACTACAAACACACATGTGACACAATTTACGCTCACTTTTGGGGCATAACTGACAATATCTATGGTTTTGGAAGACCTTTCTTTTGCTTCTAAATTTTTTATCCGCCCACCCATATATTTCTATCCATCCACAACAGTATTTAAGCATCCAAATGACGGGTGGACGAGTCTCTGTATTAAGATATGCTTCACAGACACTATTGCTAGGTAAGGCCTATCTCAGCACGTTCTACTTGTGTGACACATCTGGGTGATACATGTGACATGTGACTGTCCCCCAGTTGTCCACTACGCCTTCTCCTTCCTCGTGTCCTGGGCGTACTCCTGTGAGGACGTCCAGCCTGCTCTGTGCAACAGCGACAAATTCGCGGCATGGCTGAAGAGGCTCACCCTTCAAGCTCCAGAGGTGAGTGCGACATGGCTACAATAGACGGCAGCACTTGTGTTGGTTGGGTCAGTCCTGTGTGTAGTTTATTTTGAAATAGTAGTATGTTTATTTCGGACAAATAGTCCATATGTGTACATAAAATACAGTACAATTAAAAAAGTACAATACTTAAAAACAACTAAAGCAATTATGGGTACAAGTAAAGTAATAAATAAGTGGGTAATAAAAACAAATAAATAGGTCATGAAATAAAATTGAATAATGTTAAAATAATTATAAAAAATAGGGTAGAAATGCAATACAATATTATGTGTATAATAGTGATCTCCAGCATGTGTACATTGAGCTTGTAAAATATATAACAGTATGAAAGTAATTGACAAATAAAGAAATGCGTAAACCTTCAAAAGATTGTTGTGGGAATGTGTATGTTTGTGGGTTGATAGTTGATTAATACACTGACATGCCTTCACATACAGTCAGTGTTTATACAATGGGTGCTGATGGCTTTAGCATCAAGAGTTTGCCAGCGTTTGTGTTTCAACTGCTAATGTGAAAAGAGCCAGGGCCTGTCACTGTCCGTGCGTGCGTGCGTGCGTGCGTGCGTGCGTGCGTGCGTGCGTGCGTGCGTGCGTGCGTGCGTGCGTGCGTGCGTGCGTGCGTGCGTGCGTGCATGCGTGTTTGTGTGTGTTTCAGCCCCCGGTGCGACAGGAAGCATGCCAGGGCCTGTTTGTCACTGTGTTTGTGTGTGTTTCAGCCCCCGTGCGACAGGAAGCATGCCAGGGCCTGTTTGTCACTGTGTTTGTGTGTGTTTGTGTGTGTTTCAGCCCCCAGTGCGACAGGAAGCATGCCAGAGCCTGTTTGTCACTGTGTTTGTGTGTGTTTCAGCCCCCAGTGTGACAGGAAGCGTGCCAGGGCCTATTTGTCACTGTGTGTTTGTGTGTGTTTCAGCCCCCGGTGCGACAGGAAGCGTGCCAGGGCCTGTTTGTCACTGTGTGTTTGTGTGTGTTTCAGCCCCCGGTGCGACAGGAAGCGTGCCAGGGCCTGTTTGTCACTGTGTGTTTGTGTGTGTTTCAGCCCCCAGTGCGACAGGAAGCGTGCCAGGGCCTATTTGTCACTGTGTGTTTGTGTGTGTTCAGCCCCCAGTGTGACAGGAAGCGTGCCAGGGCCTATTTGTCACTGTGTGTTTGTGGTGTGTTTCAGCCCCCAGTGTGACAGGAAGCGTGCCAGGGCCTATTTGTCACTGTGTGTTTGTGTGTGTTTCAGCCCCCGGTGCGACAGGAAGCGTGCCAGGGCCTGTTTGTCACTGTGTGTTTGTGTGTGTTTCAGCCCCCAGTGTGACAGGAAGCGTGCCAGGGCCTATTTGTCACTGTGTGTTTGTGTGTGTTTCAGCCCCCAGTGCGACAGGAAGCGTGCCAGGGCCTGTTTGTCACTGTGTTTGTGTGTGTTTGTGTGTGTTTCAGCCCCCAGTGCGACAGGAAGCATGCCAGAGCCTGTTTGTCACTGTGTTTGTGTGTGTTTGTGTGTGTTTCAGCCCCCAGTGTGACAGGAAGCGTGCCAGGGCCTATTTGTCACTGTGTGTTTGTGTGTGTTTCAGCCACCGGTGCGACAGGAAGCGTGCCAGGGCCTGTTTGTCACTGTGTTTGTGTGTGTTTCAGCCCCCAGTGCGACAGGAAGCGTGCCAGGGCCTATTTGTCACTGTGTGTTTGTGTGTGTTTCAGCCCCCAGTGTGACAGGAAGCGTACCAGGGCCTATTTGTCACTGTGTGTTTGTGTGTTTCAGCCCCCAGTGTGACAGGAAGCGTACCAGGGCCTATTTGTCACTGTGTGTTTGTGTGTGTTTCAGCCCCCGGTGCGACAGGAAGCGTGCCAGGGCCTGTATAAGCTGTGCCTGGGCCGGGCGTCAGACGGGGAGACAGGCTACAGCTTCCTGCTCCCAATCCTCGCCAGCCTTCTCGTCTCCTTCCAGGATGCCCAGAGCCTCAAGCCAGCCAAGCGGGTAGGGCCGGTGAGAAGATCAGTCTGGAGCAGTAGAATAACCCGAATCAAATAGCCTGAGTATTTATGTTGACCAGTTATGGTACATTAGTGGGTAACAAAGTGCATTTTATGTTTTTAAAAGATTTGTGTCTAATTTTGTTGCATGTGCATAGACTTTTGTGGTCTTGTTATCAGCTGTTTCTAGGCCAATCTGTTCCATTAGAATTGATATGATTAGTTCTGGAAACTGTAATATAACCTCCTACTTAAGACTGTTTCAACTCATGTAAAAACTTCAACTTATCATTTCGTGCTTTGGTCACTCGTGGTAACATATTTGAAGTTCTGAAGATGTCATGTATCATAGTCAGTTCTGTTTAGTGAAAAATGTCTGTTTGCTCAGTGCCAAGAAGAGAAGGAACCGTATGGACCAGGTTGCCGTGACTACTTCTGGTTGCTATGCCGACTGGTCGAGAACATCACACCTGAAGATGCAACAAACAGTTGGCAGCAGGTGAGGCATGTTCACAATTAGGTGTAACGATCACAACTAGGTGTCATGTTCACAATTAGGTGTCATGTTCACAATTAGGTGTCATGTTCACAATTTGTCTTCAAGTCCATAGCCTGATTTCATGTTCATAATCATGTTGACAATCTGCTTGCATTTTCATTTTCTGCTTTCGTGTACAAATTTGCGATAATCAGTTATCATGTTCATGACCATGTTCACAACACTACTGGCCAAGAGTATTTGACCTATGACCTTACTGTGTCCAGGAGGGCAGTCTGGTTGACCTGAATGCCCTGGCTAGTCTCCTGGCTGAGTGCATATGTAACCGAGACTACATCGAGAGAAGAGATTCGCCAGAAGACGACGGACTCATTGGCATGATTACTCTGCTGACAGCCGTCATCAAACACAACCCTCCATTCAAGTCTTCTCCCGATGGATGTGTAAGTACCCCCCCTCCCGATGGATGTTTAAGGACCCCTGATGGATGTGTAAATACCCCCAATGGATATGTAAGTACCCCCTGGGACCAATTTCATAAAGTGGCGTAACTTTATGCATAACTAAGTGGTCTACTGGTCCTAGCTAACTCAACTAGTTGATGTAGCTTACGGTCAGTTTCATCAGACCAATTTAGCATTCGTGTAACTAGATTGACCTAATTTGGTCGCGATGGGGAATCCCTGTATTTGACCTTTCTCTGAATGCCTTTTTGTCCTAAGCTGCTGACTTTGCTGTTCATGTACCAAATGCCAAGCTACGACGAATGTAAATGATAGCCAGGGTAAACATTAAAAATAATTATGCAGAGAGTGGGCGTGTTGGGAGCATCAATGAACTTGAGGAGCATATTGTAAATATTTCAACTAGCGTAAAGTTACACCTACTAATTTCATGGCACAGCTAAGAGCGGCTACGAAGCAGACTCATGAAATATAACTAGTGTAACTCTACAAAGTTTTAGGCTTTCGACAAGTATCGGCCACTACGACATCGTAAATATGCTTCATGAAACTGCAGATTTGATCTTTTGACGTTTGAGGTTAAGTTGGTTGGTGGCGTTCACCCTCTGGAAATATCTATTACCTGATTGTTTTCAAATGAGGTTGATGGTTAGATCTTGGAATTATCTAGAAAATGATCCTGTTTAGATGATCCTGAACACTACAAAGAATCCCTAGACACATTCACGTCTTACGTAGGATCCATGTTTCAATTTTGAGATATATGACAATGTGCAAATGTTTAGGGTTCATACATTTTTGATTCAAGGTAGAACACCAACAAAATGCCGGTTTTGTTTCATAGTTTGGTAGAATGATATACGATAACAGCGCAAAATGTTTTACGGAATGTCACATCAAAAACACAGATTGCAGTAAAAAAGGCATTTTTACACTGTCAAAAATGTCCAGGTTTTAACCTTCTCTCTGTGTCGTTTTTATGCAGTCATTCATGGTGAAGATGTTTTGGTGCCTGTTTGCATTGCCATCTCCTAAACAACGCCATTACCCGAAGTGTAAGTCGCAGTTGTCACGCTCGGCGACCTACGACCTCCTTGTGGAGATGGTGAAGAACAGTCTGAACAACTACAAGGTTCTGCACGAGTTGGTTCTGAAGCAACACAACAAAGGTAGGACTGAGCCACGTTGTCACCGGGACTGACTGAGCCACGTTGTCACCGGGACTGACTGAGCCACGTTGTCACCGGGACTGACTGAGCCACGTTGTCACCGGGACTGACTGAGCCACGTTGTCACCGGGACTGACTGAGCCACGTTGTCACCGGGACTGACTGAGCCACGTTGTCACCGGGACTGACTGAGCCACGTTGTCACCGGGACTGACTGAGCCACGTTGTCACCGGGACTGACTGAGCCACGTTGTCACCGGGACTGACTGAGCCACGTTGTCACCGGGACTGACTGAGCCACGTTGTCACCGGGACTGACTGAGCCACGTTGTCACCGGGACTGACTGAGCCACGTTGTCACCGGGACTGACTGAGCCACGTTGTCACCGGGACTGACTGAGCCACGTTGTCACCGGGACTGACTGAGCCACGTTGTCACCGGGACTGACTGAGCCACGTTGTCACCGGGACTGACTGAGCCACGTTGTCACCGGGACTGACTGAGCCACGTTGTCACCGGGACTGACTGAGCCACGTTGTCACCGGGACTCACTCGTTTCACATTTTACCATTGTGATAGTATTGTAATAGTAATATTACTTTTGCAGTACTATTTCAATACTCTCAGAACTATGTTATTGTATTTTAGAATGTTTTTAAGTAATGTTCAGTCAGTTACAGTGGCACATTTGTTATTATGTGTATTAGTATTAACTCTTGGAAGACACTGCAAATCTTTGGTCCTTTCTACCAGTGGAAGTAAAAGATTTATTAAAAAAAATTCTTATTAATTCATTTATTAACCTTTTTAATTTATACACATATTTTTATTGTTTTTATAATTGTTTATTTGTTTATAAATTCAGAGTGCAACGATTAACCTGTATTAGAGATCGGGCGATGTAAGAACAAATATGTTTGTTATTATTAGTATCCAATAGTAAAAAAAGGTAAGTTCTTATATAGCGCAGTATCCAGTCCGCAGCTTTACACTTTACTTCCCTGACAGACCTGTTCATTTAGACACCATCTTCGGCTTCTCTGGGAAGCATCCAGCCATATGCTACAATTAATGTGCAAAGGCTGCTCGTACACATATCCACCATTGTCTATAGCCAGGTACTCATTTATATAGCTGAGTGAACTGGAGCAATGTAGAGTGAAAAAACTTGCCCGAGGTTTCAACACCGTAGCATAGGATTTGAACCCGGGTTCTCGTAGTCGAGAGTCCGAAGCTCTAACCCTGAGCCATTGCGCTCTACATACATAGTCAAGTTCTCTGTGTTTCTCTGCTGCTGTGTAATGTTAGTCACAGTTCACTGCCACAGCAACTAAGTTCAGTGTCACGTGCTGTGTGGTTGTAGTTGTGGTTGTGGTTGTGGTTGATGACTCACTTAAATTTTCTGCATTTTTGTCCATCACTAGTTCTCATGTGCATACATTTTAAGTAACTAATACTTAACTATACATACACTTGTTTATATCTATATATGTGACCCCGGCTAACCAAATGAGTGATAAGTAGGAAATATATTGACATACTCTTTTTACATGTACTTTACAGTGTTTCAAAAATTATGACTACTACAAAAAAGTGTGACGTTATGTCACATTAGGAATGGTAGGGGTTAAAAAGTAAAACTGTTGAAAACCGCCGTTAAAGTTTTATATTTTGTGCTAGTTAATCAAGAGGGCTCACATTAGATTGCGTTAAAATACACATTTTATTTTTGCCTAAATAGTGTAGGATGGCTGGAAGTGTTAAAACAGACGGTATGAATTTATTTTCCATACAAACCTAAAAATTACAAAAGTCATGCCATCTGGCTTTAGATGGCACTCACGCCAAATGTCAAGACCCGACTTATCACTCATTTGGTCAGCCGGGGTCACATATGTAATTTTTATTACATTGATATACAATATAATTTACATCAATACTACTTTTTATTAACTTTTAATCCCTCTAGTTCAGCTCTCTACAACAATGCACAAATTATACGTATTTATATTTATTTATATATTTTTCTTGTATTTTGTTTTATCCGTGTAATGTGTTATATGTAATCGACTATTATGTTGTAACCACTTCTGAACAGGGTACTACTTTCGATTTTAGTGTATAAATGAAGTTATTGTTATTATTACTTGTGACAGATTCTCATGCGTCATACACGTGGGACAACTGGCCGCACGAGGAGGAGAGGTCAAAGTGCGGCTATGTGGGACTGACCAACCTGGGCGCCACCTGCTACATGGCCACCTGCATGCAGCACCTCTACATGATCCCACAGGCCCGCCGCTCCGTCCTAGAGGCCAAGGTCAGGGCACGGCTCTTCCTGGGAAGGGGAGAAAGGGGAAGAGGTGATAGGGGAAGGGGACGAGACAGGGCAGGAAGGGGAGGTTGGATGGGTATGGAAATATTGAAGATATGTGGAAAGGGGGAGAGGGGAAAGGGAAAGGGAAAGGGAGGAAGTGAAATGGAAATGGGAAAGGAGAGGGAGACTTTGAAGGGGCAAGCACCCAGGAAGGGATGGGGGGCTGCTAAGGGAGACGGGACAGAGATTTGTGAATGAGTGAGGTGAAACTTCCTGTAAAGTTTGGCTTGTGCCTTCCTTATAAAGTAATCACTAAACTTTATTATTTGTAAAATAATGACTTGACTCTGACGTTTTCTCAGTCTGTTACTAGCCCTGCTGCAGTGTCATGGTGTAGATCTGTATGTTTGTAGTGTCATGGTGTAAATCTGTATGTATGTAGTGACATGGTGTAGATCTGTATGTTTGTAGTGTCATGGTGTAAATCTGTATGTCTGTAGTGACATGGTGTAGATCTCTATGTGTGTAGTGTCATGGTGTAGATCTCTATGTGTGTAGTGTCATGGTGTAGATCTGTATGTTTGTAGTGTCATGATGTAGATCTGTATGTTTGTAGTGTCATGGTGTAGATCTGTATGTTTGTAGTGTCATGGTGTAAATCTGTATGTTTGTAGTGTCATGGTGTAGATCTGTATGTATGTAGTGACATGGTGTAAATATGTATGTTTGTAGTGACATGGCGTATATATGTATGTTTGTAGTGTCATGGTGTAGATCTGTATGTCTGTAGTATCATGGTGTAGATCTGTATGTTTGTAGTGACATGGTGTAGATCTGTATGTTTGTAGTGTCATGGTGTAGATATGTATGTTTGTAGTGTCATGGTGTAGATATGTATGTTTGTAGTGTCATGGTGTAGATCTGTATGTTTGTAGTGACATGGTGTAGATCTGTATGTTTGTAGTGACATGGTGTAGATCTGTATGTTTGTAGTGTCATGGTGTAGATATGTATGTTTGTAGTGTCATGGTGTAGATCTGTATGTCTGTAGTGACATGGTCTACATATGTATGTCTGTAATGACATGGTGTATATATGTATGTCTGTAGTGACATGGTGTAGATCTGTGTGTCATTGGTCTGTGTGTTGTTTGCAGTGCGCTAAAGGCAACAAGAACGAGGGCACACTGTTGGAGTTGCAGAAGATGTTTGCCTACCTGCTGGTGAGTTTGCCTACCTGCTGGTGAGTTTGTCTACCTGCTGGTGAGTTTGTCTACCTGCTGGTGAGTTTGCCTACCTGCTGGTGAGTTTGCCTACCTGCTGGTGAGTTTGCCTACCTGCTGGTGAGTTTGTCTACCTGCTGGTGAGTTTGCTACCTGCTGGTGAGTTTGCCTACCTGCTGGTGAGTTTGCCTACCTGCTGGTGAGTTTGCCTACCTGCTGGTGAGTTTGCCTACCTGCTGGTGAGTTTGTCTACCTGCTGGTGAGTTTGTTTACCTGCTGGTGAGTTTGTCTACCTGCTGGTGAGTTTGCCTACCTGCTGGTGAGTTTGCCTACCTGCTGGTGAGTTTGCCTACCTGCTGGTGAGTTTGTCTCTTGTTCACCTGCTGGTGAGTTTGCCTACCTGCTGGTGAGTTTGCTACCTGCTGGTGAGTTTGCCTACCTGCTGGTGAGTTTGCCTACCTGCTGGTGAGTTTGTCTACCTGCTGGTGAGTTTGCCTACCTGCTGGTGAGTTTGTCTACCTGCTGGTGAGTTTGTCTACCTGCTGGTGAGTTTGCTACCTGCTGGTGAGTTTGCCTACCTGCTGGTGAGTTTGCCTACCTGCTGGTGAGTTTGCCTACCTGCTGGTGAGTTTGCCTACCTGCTGGTGAGTTTGCCTACCTGCTGGTGAGTTTGCCTACCTGCTGGTGAGTTTGCCTACCTGCTGGTGAGTTTGCCTACCTGCTGGTGAGTTTGCCTACCTGCTGGTGAGTTTGCCTACCTGCTGGTGAGTTTGCCTACCTGCTGGTGAGTTTGCCTACCTGCTGGTGAGTTTGCCTACCTGCTGGTGAGTTTGCCTACCTGCTGGTGAGTTTGCCTACCTGCTGGTGAGTTTGCCTACCTGCTGGTGAGTTTGCCTACCTGCTGGTGAGTTTGCCTACCTGCTGGTGAGTTTGCCTACCTGCTGGTGAGTTTGCCTACCTGCTGGTGAGTTTGCCTACCTGCTGGTGAGTTTGCTTACCTGCTGGTGAGTTTGCCTACCTGCTGGTGAGTTTGCTTACCTGCTGGTGAGTTTGCCTACCTGCTGGTGAGTTTGCCTACCTGCTGGTGAGTTTGCCTACCTGCTGGTGAGTTTGCCTACCTGCTGGTGAGTTTGCCTACCTGCTGGTGAGTTAGCCTACCTGCTGGTGAGTTTGCCTCCCTGCTGGTGAGTTTCCCTCCACGTGCACTTCCACTTGACTTCACAAACCAGACACTGTATAAAACCTGACCAAGAAACTACAAGATGAATTATTTAAAAATGCATTGTCATTTTGCAGCTGAAGAAGCTATACTGTGCGAATTTGGAATTCATGGATTTTGGAAAAACAACAAACTGCGTGATAGTTCAAGATGTTTAGCAGTCGGTTCATTATAAGTGCAGATGTGAGTGTTGAGTTGTTCACTGTGTAGCCTTGTGATGTTGTGTGTGCAGGAGAGTGAGCGGAAGGCGTACAACCCTCGCAGCTTCTGTAAGGTGTACACCATGAACCACCAACCCCTGAACACAGGGGAGCAAAAGGACATGACAGAGTTCTTCCAGGACCTCATCAGTAAACTGGAGGACATGGGCATTGAACTGGTGAGTCATCGGTTGCGTTTCAATAGCATGTGTTGTGGTTTTCACTGCACAATTGTCCATACATACATCACTGACTTAGATTTCACACAGATATCCCTCAAAGGTGAAGTGAACGAATGAATGAAAGTTTGACAGTCAATATAAAGTCGGCATCAGTTGCCCTGTATAATGGCGATCCTCATATATTATTTCAGAAGACGCTGGTGAAGAGCCTATTTGGTGGAGTTATTACAAACAACGTTGTCTCTCTGGTGAGTTGGTTCTCTTGTGGCCGTCCATATACTGTCTTTGGCTCCTAAAAGTGCAGAGTTTGCCTTTGCGATAATTTGTGGGCGGATGTAAATACTGCATAGTCAGTGTGTGCCTTACAGGTCTCAGAGGCTTGCAATGTACCAGTTGTCAGACTACACCCCAGTCAGTCCAGACACACATGGATAACACATTTTATAGAAGTTAATTCCATAAATGGTTTATTAAAACCAGTTGTAAATTGTTATATCTAAACATTGTAACACTGATACTTTCATCATTACAAAGTGAAAATGCAGTTTCGTTCTTCTCCCATTTTGTGGAAAATCTGGTTTATGGTATGGAGCTAATGCTTAGCATGTTTACTGTGAAGAGTACCTTTGGTACATACGTATTTCCCTGTTAATAATAATAATGTGCACATGTTGTATAGCTTATCGCAAGACTCACTAACAAAGACCTTCAGATTACTAAAGTATATCTATGGAATAAATGCTTAGTGATATGGTTAAGTATGCAGTATTGAAAGTTTTAAAACGTACTTATAAATAGTAAATCAACAAGTCTACATTGTAGGACTGTCCCCACGTGAGCCGAAACAAGGAGGAGTTCTACACAGTACGCTGCCAAGTAGCCGATCTCAAGAATCTCTATGTAAGTGAATCTCTGGACGAGGTGACAGTACAGGACATGTTGATATTAACATGTATAAGGTGACATTGTTGTGTGTTCAGGAATCTGTGGACGAGGTGACCATGAAGGACATGTTGGTGACAATATGTATAAGGTGACATTGTTGTGTGTTCAGGAATCTGTGGACGAGGTGACCATGAAGGACATGTTGGTGACAATATGTATAAGGTGACATTGTTGTGTGTTCAGGAATCTCTGGACGAGGTGACAGTGAAGGACATGTTGGTGACAACATGTATAAGATGACATTGTTGTGTGTTGTTCAGGAATCTCTGGACGAGGTGACAGTGAAGGACATGTTGGAGGGTGACAACATGTATAAGATGACATTGTTGTGTGTTGTTCAGGAATCTCTGGACGAGGTGACAGTGAAGGACATGTTGGAGGGTGACAACATGTACACCTGCTCCAAGTGTCAGAAGAAGGTGCGCGCAGAGAAAAGGTACACCACAGTTAGTGCTACTTTATTTTTTATAGTGCCAATATTGTCATGATCATTAAATATCTAACATTTAAGGTCCTGCACTACAACATAGCCAGTGACTGTCACAGTCTGTAGTTACTAATCACTGGGGTGTGTGTCTGGCACAGGGCATGTTTCAAGCGCCTTCCCAAGATCCTGTGCTTCAACACGATGCGGTACACATTCAACATGGTGACAATGACGAAGGAGAAGATCAACACCCACTTCTCCTTCCCCCTTCGTTTCGACATGGCTCCCTACATGGAGAAGAATCTCATCCGCAAAGACCGACTCCAGGGTGAGTCCGCAGTGTAGGCAGCAGTGCTGTATTGCATTTAGGAATGACAAATCTACATTCAAGCTAGTGTATGTGGGTGTGTTGTGTATGTGGGTGTCGGTGTGGTGTGTGTGTGGAGGTGGGTGTGTTGTGTGTGTGGAGGTGGCTGTATGTGTGCGTGGGTGTGTTGTGTGTGTGGAGGTGGGTGTGTGTGTGTGTGTGTGTGTGTGTGTGTGTGTGTGTGTGTGTGTGTGTGTTTGTATGTATGTGTAGGTGTGTGTGTGTGTCTGTATGTTTTTTTACTTGTTTGTTCGGGTGAGTGTGTTGTGTGTGTGGGGGTGTTGTGGGTGTAGACAGTTTGCTGTGCAGGCACAAATCATTCAGTGATCCATCAGAAGAACAGCAATGCTTTTTATTGTGTATCAAGTCATTCATGAAGATTCCAAATTTAGACAGTCAGTACAGTAAACTGTCATTCTGCAAGTGACACTTGATTGCTAAAATCTTTGCCACAGACGATGGAGAGATGTCAGACAGCGGAAGTGAAATGGAGGAGGAGACAAACTACGAGCTGATTGGTGTAACGGTCCACACGGGAACGGCAGACGGCGGCCATTACTACAGCTTCATCCGCGACCGACTCAGTCAGAACGAACTCGGCCAAGATAAATGGTCAGTGAACTAGCTTCAGTTTCCTTCCTTTTTTCTAGTAAATGCCAATCCTAGGAATGATTATACAAAGGTTTCGTTTGTAATGAAGGTTGTCTTTTTCGAAAATGTGTTTATTTATTGGTTGTTTTTTGTAATGATAACCTTTTCAGCTGGTCTGACATCCATGATTTTGATATGCAATCTATAAACGAACTATATATTAATAGGTAGAATACTGATAGATGCAAGTTTATGTATTAGTGATACAAATGAGTATATGTATTAGTGATACAAATGAGTATGTGTATTAGTGATACAAATGAGTATATGTATTAGTGATACAAATGAGTATGTGTATTAGTGATACAAATGAGTATGTGTATTAGTGATACAAATGAGTATATGTATTAGTGATACAAATGAGTATGTGTATTAGTGATACAAATGAGTATATGTATTTGTGATACAAATGAGTATGTGTATTAGTGATACAAATGAGTATATGTATTAGTGATACAAATGAGTATATGTATTAGTGATACAAATGAGTATATGTATTTGTGATACAAATGAGTATGTGTATTAGTGATACAAATGAGTATATGTATTAGTGATACAAATGAGATCCGACACATGTTTGACTGTTGTAGGTATTTATTCAATGATGCCGAGGTGAAGACGTTTGATCCATGTCAGATCGCGGCCGAGTGTTTTGGTGGCGTCATGACGGTGAGTTGGGTGTAGACAACTGATGACTTGAGGGTGTGACGCTAGGGACCAGTCAGTTCTTGTGTAGCTCCATTAGCGTGGTGTAGACAACTGATGACTTGAGGGTGTGACGCTAGGGACAAGTCAGTTCTTGTGTAGCTCCATTAGCGTGGTGTAGACAACTGATGACTTGAGGGTGTGACGCTAGGGACAAGTCAGTTCTTGTGTAGCTCCATTAGCGTGGTATCCTGAACTGATGAATGTAATGTATTCTTCACTCCACAGATGTCATCAAGTAAAATTCACGGGAATCAGTCAGGCAGTGATTTCTGTATGAATGAATGGTGTTAGATTCAATACATTTGCTAAAGGGTGAAGTTTAGAGTGCATTGAGTATGTTTGCATATTGCACTCTATAATAATTACCCTTACCTTGACTAACAAAGGTGTACAATGCATGGTTGTCTTATTAGTGAGAGGACTTGGTAGTTGTGACGTCACCTGTTTGTGTTGTTTTATAACTACTCCATTATGTCCTCCTGTGCTGTTTCTGATTCAGAGCAAAACGTACGACTCGGTGACGGACAAGTTCATGGACTTCTCCTTCGAGAAGGTAACAGAGAAACTAAATAATAACTTTCCAATGGAAGCACCCCTAGAAACCACCTCTGAAATTCAACTAAATAATTGTATCCCATTAATACTGTACCCCAGTTTGACAATTCAAAATTAAGCCTTTCGATTAAAGAAGCATATCACCAAGCTTGTTTTACACAGTTATGGACACTGATATGGTGCTCTAATCAGTTGGAGGGATGCTCCTGTCTTGGTATTAGCATTGTATTGTCCTACCTCTTATAAGACACCATCCTTTATTTTTTATTTTGTTTTCATGATTACTCAAATGCTTTATAACGTGTCCCACACATCCTGTGCTGACAGTGTCACACATGTCCTGTGCTGACAGTGTCGCACACATCCTGTACTGACAGTGTCGCACACATATCCTGTGGTGACAGTGTCACACACATCCTATGCTGACAGTGTCGCACACATCCTGTGCTGACAGTGTCACACACATCCTATGCTGACAGTGTCGCACACATCCTGTGCTGACAGTGTTGCACACATCCTGTGCTGACAGTGTCGCACACATCCTGTGTTGACAGTGTCGCACACATCCTGTGCTGACAGTGTCACACACATCCTATGCTGACAGTGTCGCACACATCCTGTGCTGACAGTGTCGCACACATCCTGTGCTGACAGTGTCGCACACATCCTGTGCTGACAGTGTCACACATCCTGTGCTGACAGTGTCGCACACATCCTGTGCTGACAGTGTCGCACACATCCTGTGCTGACAGTGTCGCACACATCCTTGTGACTGTCCCAACCCAGTGTCACACACATCCTATGCTGACAGTGTCGCACACATTCCTGTCCTTATTTTCTGACAGTGTCGCACACATCCTATGCTGACAGTGTCGCACACATCCTGTGCTGACAGTGTCGCACACATCCTGTGCTGACAGTGTCGCACACATCCTGTGCTGACAGTGTCGCACACATCCTGTGCTGACAGTGTCACACACATCCTGTGCTGACAGTGTCACACATCCTGTGCTGACAGTGTCGCACACATCCTGTGCTGACAGTGTGCTCTTGGTGTTTCAGACCAACAGTGCGTACATGTTGTTCTATGAGCGGATGTCTCCGGAGAGACACAGCACATGTGACATGGAGCAGACGGCAGGCTCCGGTGATGAACAGACGGCCGTAGTCAAGACGAAGGACGAGTGCAGTGTATCGCACACATTCAACGTAGAACTCTCGAAAGAGTTGGCAGACGTAAGAGTGATTCTGGTCAGACTAGTTATGTTCTTCACAGTTTTTTGTAAGGATCAGGAGGTAGTTAGTGGTGGCAGTGCAGTCATTTGCATTTTTTGAATTCCAGACAAAGTCTAAGGTCTAAGCCTAGCTGGACTAGTTGAGCAGTGCTACACAAAATGAACAAATAAGACAGTAGTTAGTGAGCGCCATTGGTCAAAGTAGAACAGTTGCTGAATTGGCACTGATAGGTAATGCCTATGTTCACTACAGACAACCTGCATGTATGGTTTCACCTTTCGTGCATAGTTTGTGGTGTTATTAAGCAGTGAGTGTGTCAGTGATGATGGTTATGCCATATGTTTGTGGTCTGAATGTGTCACCACCGTCCCCTGTGTCTCGCCTGCAGGGCTTCTTCAGGCTGCGGTTGTTGACCTGTTGTTTTGAAGATGAAAGTAACTACTTAGTCCCTAGAATTGTCCAGAGCACTTGACACGTGACCTGTGTGCCTTCGAGACCCAACTTGACATCTGCTTAGTGGGTTGTTGTGTCTAGTGGTTGTTTTATGTTTAGTGGGTTGTTTTGTGTCTAGTGGGTTGTTTTGTGTTTAGTGGGTTGTTTTGTGTCTAGTGGGTGTTTTGTGTTTAGTGGGTTGTTTTGTGTTTGCAGTGGATCTGGGAAGACAACATGCACTTCCTGCAAGACAAGAACATCTTCGAGCACACCTACTTTGGGTGAGTGAGTGTGACAGCAGTAACTCCAGATGTAAACAAATCAACTCTGTCAAGATGTCAGTGCAATGTCACTGCTGAAAACAGCCACTTTACACAGAGACAACCAGAAGTAATGCTGTATTTAATGGGCAAACAACTTGTATCTTATCAGATGGAATTACTTTCAGTGTGTCATATTGTGTGTGTGTGTCGTGTGTGTCGTGTGTGTGTGTCGTGTGTATCGTGTGTGTGTAAGGTTTATGTGTCGTGTGTGTCGTGTGTGTGTGTCGTGTGTATCGTGTGTGTGTAAGGTTTATGTGTCGTGTGTGTGTGCGTGCGCGTGCGAGCGTGTGTGTAAGGTTTATGTGACATTGTGTGTGTTTAGGTTTACGTGTCATATTGTGTGTGTTTAGGTTTATGTGGCAGATGTGTGGTTACATCCCAACGACACTGAAGAAGAACAACCCCGAGGAGACGGTGTCACTGATGGCGGCACAGCTGAGCACTTCCTTTGTGCTGGAGACTCTCATTCACGCCAAGGAAAAGGTGCTGAAGATTATCGCACATTTAATTCTTCGTCTTACATTTTCATAAGTATTTGAACCCCTAAAACTAGAAGTGGTCACCCTTCAAAACAACCACTACGTTGCAGTCAGTTTGATTTTCCATTGAAACCTGTGCTAAGCTTATTTGATAAAGCAGTGACTTTACCACTTCATGACTACTTATTACCAAAGATGGCCACCAAATTCACCAGCAAATTTAATGTTCTCCGAAAAGAAATATCGGTTATGACAGATATTCACAACAAATTAATGAATGCGGCAAATGATTTGGTAAATTAAAAAAGAAGATTGTGTTGATAACAGCAAAGAACACTGTATGTGCGTGTAACAGTTCTACCAGTACTTCTGATGTAAACGTGTATCCATGGTAACCCTTGTGAGAATATTTCCAGGAGTATCAAGTGAAATGTTTGTCTCTTGCTTTCAGCCAACCATGTTGCAGTGGATTGAACTTCTGACAAAACAGTTCAATTCTTGCCACAGTGCTTGTGAGGTAGGATAACATTTCATGTGACACATCAGAAGTCGACATTGTGCAATTAGCTTAATTATTTAAATTGCAATTTAAAGCTTTAAATGTATTGATTAGTTTTTAAAAGTGTTACGCATTTAATTATTGAAGGATATTGTATTTTTAATCAGTCATTATTTTAGCTGTTGCTATTTTACCAAACAGATACCAGGAAAACTTAATTGAAATTGCAAGATGTCAAGACTGTATAATCACAGAGTGCACAAACAAATCACTTTAAGTGTGAATGAGGTAACACTACCATGTGTTGTTTACCAGTGGTTCCTGAACACAATGGCAGAAGACGACTGGTGGCCGCAGCAGATCCTCATCAAATGTCCCAACCAGATGGTGCGACAGGTAAGTGACATCTCACACTGACACCTTGTCCATCTTGACAGGCAGGTGACATCTCACACTGACACCTTGTCCGTCTTGACAGGCAGGTGACATCTCACACTGACACCTTGTCCATCTTCACAGGCTGGTGACGACTCACACTGACACCTTGTCCGTCTTGACAGGCAGGTGACATCTCACACTGACACCTTGTCCATCTTCACAGGCTGGTGACGTCTCACACTGACACCTTGTCCATCTTCATAGGCTGGTGACGTCTCACACTTACACCTTGTCCGTCTTGACAGGCAGGTGACATCTCACACTGACACCTTGTCCACCTTCACAGGCAGGTGACGTATCACACTTACACCTTGTCCGTCTTGACAGGCAGGTGACGTCTCACACTGACACCTTGTCCACCTTCACAGGCAGGTGACGTCTCACACTTACACCTTGTCCGTCTTGACAGGCAGGTGACGTCTCACACTGACACCTTGTCCATCTTCACAGGCTGGTGACGTATCACACTTACACCTGGTCTTGACAGGCAGGTGACGCCTCACTTTACACCTTGTCCGTCTTGACAGGCAGGTGACATCTCACACTGACACCTTGTCCACCTTCACAGGCAGGTGACGACTCACACTGACACCTTGTCCGTCTTGACAGGCAGGTGACGTCTCACACTGACACCTTGTCCACCTTCACAGGCAGGTGACGACTCACACTGACACCTTGTCCGTCTTGACAGGCAGGTGACGCCTCACTTTACACCTTGTCCGTCTTGACAGGCAGGTGACGTCTCACACTGACACCTTGTCCGTCTTGACAGGCAGGTGACGTCTCACACTGACACCTTGTCCACCTTCACAGGCAGGTGACGTCTCACACTGACACCGTGTCCGTCTTGACAGGCAGGTGACGTCTCACACTGACACCTTGTCCGTCTTGACAGGCAGGTGACGTCTCACACTGACACCTTGTCCACCTTCACAGGCAGGTGACGACTCACACTGACACCTTGTCCATCTTGACAGGCAGGTGACGCCTCACTTTACACCTTGTCCGTCTTGACAGGCAGGTGACGTCTCACACTGACACCTTGTCCGTCTTGACAGGCAGGTGATGCCTCACTTTACACCTTGTCCGTCTTGACAGGCAGGTGACGTCTCACACTGACACCTTGTCCGTCTTGACAGGCAGGTGATGCCACACTTTACACCTTGTCCGTCTTGACAGGCAGGTGACGTCTCACACTGACACCTTGTCCACCTTCTCAGGCAGGTGACGACTCACACTGACACCTTGTCCGTCTTGACAGGCAGGTGACGCCTCACTTTACACCTTGTCCGTCTTGACAGGCAGGTGACGTCTCACACTGACACCTTGTCTGTCTTGACAGTTCTATTTCACTTGACCTGGCTATGATGTGTTGTGGCACGTAACGGTTTACCTGGCGCCATCAACAGTACAATTTCTTTCTTAATGTAGCACATTTTAAAGCGCTTCACATTAACATGACGTGTTGACTAAATCTGAAAAAATAAATGAATTAAATACATAAACTAAAATAAATAAATAAAGTAACAATAAATAAATTAGGGTGACAAATACTTTGAAATATGTCCTGAAAAATTGGGATTCCTTGTTGAATAAAGCAATATTTGTATGAAAATAATGCTTTCATAAGGCTTAGTGATCATTCTGATATTATAATCACCTCAAAAATTGAAATACTGACTCATGAACCAAGATCCGTGTTAGCACAGTTGCTTTGAAATAAAATAAAATTAATTGACTAGTCTAAGAGAGGTCACATCATCAAGAGTTGGGTCACATCATCAAGAGTTGGGTCACATCATCAAGAGTTGGGTCACATCATCAAGAGTTGGGTCACATCATCAAGAGTTGGGTCACATCATCAAGAGTTGGGTCACATCATCAAGAGTTGGATCACATCATCAAGAGTTGGATCACATCATCAAGAGTTTACACTTAAAAACATGTTAATATTACCCCAGAATGCAGCCTGCACTCCTGGTCCTATGAATAGCTTCTATATGTGAATGTAGTATATGTGATACCCCATGAGTGTGTGTCATTTATGTTGTGTTTGTTGGTTTTACCTGTGCCAAGAAGTGGCAGTGATCAGGTTGTGTTGTGTACAGATGTTCCAGAGACTATGATTCACGTCATCAACCAACTGAAGACTACACATTCCAAGTGGTACCTCTACCCACTCTCTGAGAGGTGTGTCTACACACGCACGCACGCACGCACGCACGCACGCACGCACGCACGCACGCACCAGCACGCACACACACACACACACACACACACACACCACATAACACACACAACACACACACACACACACACACACACACACACACACACACACACACACACACACACACACACACACACACACAACAAACACACAACACACACAAACACACAACACACACATACACGCACACGCACGCACGCACGCACGCACGCACGCACGCACACACCACACACCACACACAACCACAGACACACATACACACACAGACAAACACAGCACACACGCATGAACACACACACATCCGAAGATGTTGTTTTTCACATAACACTAACTGATGTCAGTCCTGAAATAAGTAGATGTCTGACCACAAAGTCTTATGTTATTCCATAGATATTGTTCAGCCATCACTGTGTGACTTTCTACACTGAGACCTTTCTATCTTTACCCATGCCACTCCTGCAGCTGCGTACATGTCGTTATATCATTACACACTGCGTCTGACTGAGCCAGTTGTTGGCTGTTTGCAGTGATGACCTGGATGACGAGGTGATAGATGTGGCCACCATGGGAAACAAGTCATGCGTGACGCGATTCATTAAGAAGATGCTCGCAATTGTAAGTTATTGATGCTTTCCTTTTTGACCCAATCGTTTGGGACGAGGCTGTCAAAGAGTTTTATTTCTTCCGTGTCACTTATCCTGTTTTCACTGGGTCCACTCCCTCGTCTCTTGGTTGTGTGTACTCGAATTCCCATCCCTCTTCCCTCTTCCCTCTTCCCTCTTCCCTCTTCCCTCTTCCCTCTTCCCTCTTCCCTCTTCCCTCTTCCCTCTTCCCTCGGTCTATCTTAGTCAGGGTTTTTGCCTTCTACCCATTGCTTTGAGTGTGATTGTAAGGGAAAAACACACATACTCAAATATATGCATGCATGCACGCACGCACACACACACATACAAGAATATTTCTTCTATCCTCTATGTTAATGATAGTGAATGCGTTGCCTGTCTCAGATTGACCATGGCTCGAAACCACACTGCAAGTACTTGACCGAGTACTTTGCCTTCCTGCACGAGTTTGCCAAGATGGGAAGCAACGAGTCCCAATTCCTGCTGCGAATCAATGCCATCTCAGTGATGGTGGCCTTCTTCATGAGCCACAAGGCCCAGGAGAACTACGTGAGTAGTGCTTCTTGTAGAGTGTATTATCTTAGTGTGTGAGTAGTGCTTCTTGTAGAGTGTATCATCTTAGTATGTGAGTAGTGCTTCTTGTAGAGTGTATCATATTCATATTTGAATAGTGCTTCTTGTAGAGTGTATCATCTTAGTGTGTGAGTAGTGCTTCTTGTAGAGTGTATCATATTCATATGTGAGTAGTGCTTCTTGTAGAGTGTATCATATTCATGTGAGTAGTGATTCTTGTAGAGTGTATCATCTTAGTGTGTGAGTAGTGCTTCTTGTAGAGTGTATCATCTTAGTGTGTGAGTAGTGCTTCTTGTAGAGTGTATCATGTTAGTGTGTGAGTAGTGCTTGTAGAGTGTATCATGTTAGTGTGTGAGTAGTGCTTCTTGTAGAGTGTATCATTCATATGTGAGTAGTGCTTCTTGTAGAGTGTATCATATTCGTATGTTAATAGTGATTCTTGTAGAGTGTATCATCTTAGTGTGTGAGTAGTGCTTCTTGTAGAGTGTATCATCTTAATTGTGAGTAGTGCTTCTTGTAGAGTGTATCATCTTAGTGTGTTAGTAGTGCTTCTTGTAGAGTGTATCATTTAGTGTGTGAGTAGTGCTTCTTGTAGAGTGTATCATGTTAGTGTGTGAGTAGTGCTTCTTGTAGAGTGTATCATGTTAGTTTGTGAGTAGTGCTTCTTGTAGAGTGTATCATCTTAGTGTGTGAGTAGTGCTTGTATAGTGTATCATCTTAGTGTGTGAATAGTGCTTCTTGTTGAGTGTATGATCTTAGTGTGTGAGTAGTGATTCTTGTAGAGTGTATCATCTTAGTACGTGAGTAGTGATTCTTGTAGACTGTATCATCTTAGTATGTGAGTAGTGCTTCTTGCTATAGTGTATCAACTTTCTGTACTTAGCCATATACTGATGCTGTTTACATTCACAGGTTAAATTGTAATGATTCTTGCTAATTTAAAGTACATTTTATTTAGACCAAGTGGCATGTCATAAACTTGTCACATCCAATAAACTTGGAAATTGAACATCAGTGAATATGATTCACAAAAGGATGTTATCAATTGGGAAGAAAGCTTTACAGATCTTATCAATTGTATATCTTGTTTTATCTTATCATTTGTACCATGTTTTATCTTATCATTTGTATCATGTTTTATCTTATCATTTGTATCATGGTATATATTTATTTTTCAATTGATAGCATTGTTCAACTTTTGCTCACTAGGTGGAGATTGTCTCTGACGATGACGACGATGATGACGATGACATCATGTTGACGGACGAGAAGTACCGACCGCAGTCTCTCGAGAAGATGATTGCATTGATCGCGATGTTGGTCGAGAAGTCACGCGGCGTTGACAAACAACTGCACGTGTCCCAGAAGGACTACCACAGCATTGTGGGGGGCAAGGCAAGTGCCACTCCTACACTGCTCTCGGTGTCAACTTGCTTCGGGTGCTTTGTAAATGGAACAAATTACAATAATCCAAACAAATTTGGTTCATTTGCAATCAATGTGGGTAAAAATGTGCTCCACAATGAACACAAAAAGTGGATAAATTTTGTTCTTTATATAAATTTTCAGGTGCGCCTGTTAACATGCGGTTGGCTGATATAATACAGGTGCAGTCGACTGGTGTGTAGTGTGTAATATGTTCTAATCATTCTTTTCTATAGAAAGAATTGGGAGGGACGCTGTCTGTATATGCCCAGGTAATTGTTTTAGTTACTGACAGAAGATATATGAATGTAACACTGCAGTTTCTTGGTGTGTCCAGTTTCTGTTGGATGAGGGGTGTTGGAATCAATCCTCCCCCAATTTGTTTTGGGTTGTTGCTTTTATATCTACTAAGCCCCTGAGTTTCCAGTTTACATGAGATTGCTAAGAATAAAATTTTCCTGCTGTTCCACCAAGTGTAATCATTTGATAACTGGTGGAATTTTTCGTATTAATTGATTGGAATTGTTTAGAAACTCAGATGTTATTTGAAATTATCACAGAATACACACACTCAGACTTACAAAAGAAAACGTGCCAGCATGTTTACAGTTGGATGTAATATTTTCCCGCGCTGCTTGTTTCAGGGTTTCCCCTTCCTCTACAACCAGATCCGAGACTGCATCAACATCCGCCAGACCTGCAACCTCATCTTCAGTCTGTGTCGCTGGAATGAGAGACTCGCGGTTGTTGTAAGTCTCACAGAATCTACCCAGATCCAGCCGTACCGCAGACTTACAATGGTGTGATCTGGGTCTATAGTCTCCTGTCTAGGAGTATTTTCTAGGGTTATTTCTATAAAACAGTAATGTATAGGAAACTAGTCTTGGTAATAGGGTCACCTTGCAATTCAGGTCACTATGGTCATGGCCAATCCTTGTACTTGTTTGTAACACTAATGTGTTCGTTTGCACTTTGACAAGTCATTTTTAGGGAATGGATTATTACGTCGGTCAACATCATAACTGGTTTTGCCACAAGACTGTTACCGCCGCCACATAAACCTATGGAGACAACGTCCCACTGACTTATTGTCTGCATTCTTTACAGATCGTGCAGATGATATTTGGGGCTATCTCAAGACTTGGAGCTGAGGTATGTTTGTTACATGAGAGACAATCTACTTATGTGATGCTAGGAAATGTTTACCTTATTTTTGGTGCGGATGTAAAACAGTAGAGAAATTGCATTTTCTAGGAGTATTTTCTAGAGTTATCTCTATATACAGTAATTTATATGAAAATTGTTAATAGGGTCACCTTGCAATTCAGGTCACCTTTTCGCAAACTCAAGGTTGACCTTAATAGTGAGATTCCATTAGTTACCATTTCAAAAAAAACACAAGTACTGAAGTGCATCAATATAAGTGTCCCCAACCCTGAGTGTCTACAGTAGTTGCACAGTGGCTAGAGCTTCCTTCTCGACTGAGAGAATGGAGGTTTGAATTCTATGCTGCTGTGTCCAGCCTGTGACAAGTTCTGTCACTCCACATTGCTCCAGTTCAACCAGCTGTGTGTGTAGAAATAAGGAGAATCTCCAGCTCCAGCTGTAACACAGCTACAGAGAGTTGTGAATATTCGCACAGTAACTGTAGTGTGACTACATGCGCTCCAGACATGTCTAATTGAACATGTCTGCCAGGGAGTCAAGTATGAAGCACCTTCAGCAGTCCTGATGATTGGACAGTGCACTGTGTAAGAACTAGCCTGTTTACAGAGTCAGCCGTTCTTGGGATTGGACAGTGCACTGTGTAAGAACTGAGCCTGTTTACAGAGTCAGCCGTTCTTGGGATTGGACAGTGCACTGTGTAGGAACTGAGCCTGTTTACAGAGTCAGCCGTTCTTGGGATTGGACAGTGCACTGTGTAAGAACTGAGCCTGTTTACAGAGTCAGCCGTTCTTGGATTGGACAGTGCACTGTGTAAGAACTGAGCCTGTTTACAGAGTCAGCCGTTCTTGGGATTGGACAGTGCACTGTGTAAGAACTGAGCCTGTTTACAGAGTCAGCCGTTCTTGGGATTGGACAGTGCACTGTGTAAGAACTGAGCCTGTTTACAGAGTCAGCCGTTCTTAGGATTGGACAGTGCACTGTGTAAGAACTGAGCCTGTTTACAGAGTCAGCCGTTCTTAGGATTGGACAGTGCACTGTGTAAGAACTGAGCCTGTTTACAGAGTCAGCCGTTCTTAGGATTGGACAGTGCACTGTGTAAGAACTGAGCCTGTTTACAGAGTCAGCCGTTCTTAGGATTGGACAGAGCACTGTGTAAGAACTGAGCCTGTTTACAGAGTCAGCCGTTCTTAGGATTGGACAGTGCACTGTGTAAGAACTGAGCCTGTTTACAGAGTCAGCCGTTCTTCAAGTTGCTGTCCATGTTGGTTGAGTTCATCGGGGGTCCGCCCGGGATGCCGTCCTTCACCCGCTACGTCCTGCAGAAGTTCTGGGAGGTGAGTAAATAGCGGGCTGAACCCACGCTGATGCATACACTGAGTGGAGAGGATTGTCAGGACTTGTATTCTTGAAAGACTTAGAAGTGTGTAAACATGCTGTGGCAGTAAGGTAATATTAAGTTTGAAAGTCAAGCAGTCAAGTCTTAGCCAAGATTCAGCATGGATTATGTATTATTCTGATGGGAAAGAGAACTACTGTGTAACTGTTACATGTGTATTGTCAGGTGGCTGACTACTGTGTAACTGGTACATGTGTGTTGTCAGGCGGCTGACTACTATGTAACTAGTACATGTGTGTTGTCAGGCGGCTGACTACTGTGTAACTAGTACATGTGTGTTGTCAGGCGGCTGACTACTATGTAACTAGTACATGTGTGTTGTCAGGCGGCTGACTACTATGTAACTAGTACATGTGTGTTGTCAGGCGGCTGACTACTATGTAACTAGTACATGTGTGTTGTCAGGCGGCTGACTACTATGTAACTAGTACATGTGTGTTGTCAGGCGGCTGACTACTATGTAACTAGTACATGTGTGTTGTCAGGCGGCTGACTACTATGTAACTAGTACATGTGTGTTGTCAGGCGGCTGACTACTATGTAACTAGTACATGTGTGTTGTCAGGCGGCTGACTACTATGTAACTAGTACATGTGTGTTGTCAGGCGGCTGACTACTATGTAACTAGTACATGTGTGTTGTCAGGCGGCTGACTACTGTGTAACTAGTACATGTGTGTTGTCAGGCGGCTGACTACTGTGTAACTAGTACATGTGTGTTGTCAGGCGGCTGACTACTGTGTAACTAGTACATGTGTGTTGTCAGGCGGCTGACTACTGTGTAACTAGTACATGTGTGTTGTCAGGCGGCTGACTACTATGTAACTAGTACATGTGTGTTGTCAGGCGGCTGACTACTGTGTAACTAGTACATGTGTGTTGTCAGGCGGCTGACTACTGTGTAACTAGTACATGTGTGTTGTCAGGCGGCTGACTACTGTGTAACTAGTACATGTGTGTTGTCAGGCGGCTGACTACTATGTAACTAGTACATGTGTGTTGTCAGGCGGCTGACTACTATGTAACTAGTACATGTGTGTTGTCAGGCGGCTGACTACTGTGTAACTAGTACATGTGTGTTGTCAGGCGGCTGACTACTATGTAACTAGTACATGTGTGTTGTCAGGCGGCTGACTACTGTGTAACTAGTACATGTGTGTTGTCAGGCGGCTGACTACTATGTAACTAGTACATGTGTGTTGTCAGGCGGCTGACTACTGTGTAACTAGTACATGTGTGTTGTCAGGCGGCTGACTACTATGTAACTAGTACATGTGTGTTGTCAGGCGGCTGACTACTGTGTAACTAGTACGTGTGTGTTGTCAGGCGGCTGACTACTGTGTAACTAGTACATGTGTGTTGTCAGGCGGCTGACTACTGTGTAACTAGTACATGTGTGTTGTCAGGCGGCTGACTACTGTGTAACTAGTACATGTGTGTTGTCAGGCGGCTGACTACTGCCCACAGCAGTGTCTGGAGTGGCTAGCCATTCAGGTGACAAAGAACAAGTTTGCCCACGCATGGACCCTGCAGAACCTGGACGCGTGGGTCGAACCATTCCTCCTTGCTCATAACAACGTCCGAGTCCGCAACTGTGAGTTGGCTGTGGTTACAGTAATTAAATGTGATTAAATGTACAATTTACGTGGAATTGTTTTGACTTGTGATAATTAATTATGCATGGGTATTTGTCTCTACTGAGTTATGTTTTCGATCTTGATGTTTCTGTGACGAAGTATCTTGTACACATTAGTTTTACCGTCTGTTTATGTAAAACAAAGTTTAAACATGTCACAAGTCAACAGAATCTCATTATAATTGTATTTGTGTATGTGTGTAAAGGTGTCCTCTTGTATGCTTTGCCTGTCATGCACCAGTCTTTGCCTGTCATGCACCAGTCTTTGCGTGTCAGGCGCCAGTCTTTGCGTGTCAGGCACCAGTCATTCAGGGGTTCATATATGACTTCCGGAAACATGTAATGCACTGTTTATGAAAATTCCCATTAATAGTTCTAACTAAATAAGGGGCCCTGCAGTGTCTTAGATGATTGTGTGTATTGTTACGCCTGTGCGTCTTCCTTTTCAAATTTGCATATTTTGGTTATAGCCTTGACAACAGATTTGTCTTCAGAATGGAACACACAGTTCAGGTGTCTTGTAAATGTTCATCAGTTAATTACATGTGTTTTCAAAGACGAGCATTTTATCCTAATATATATTTCTAGGAAACATGCTGTTTTCGCATCCTTGTGATTTGCCACGTGTTTGCCATGTTCCAGCGGCGGCCTACTTACTCATCGCCCTGGTGCCCAGCAGCACTTTCCGCCAGGCCTTCCGCACCACTCGCAGCATCCTCAGCCCACACAAAGATCTTGTCCCTGTACGTAACTATGTAATTAATAATCCAGGTGGCGCTGTTACACATCTTGGGCCTCGTGCCGTCAACCACCAGCATCCCGTTACCTCCCATTACCCGTAACCTCGTAACGCCGCATTCATTCATTATATCCAGCATTTGTCAACACACATTGTAGATATGCCTTATATTAATAACAGCTGGAGTCTAAAGGAATAAAAAAATGAACTGACAAAAAAATACAGTGCGTAGAGAGCGTGATTATGTCACAGGTCCGAGTTGTGTACCAGCGCCCCCTAGCAGCCCTGTAGGTTCCCCGTTGTTATTGTGATGTAGGTAAGTAACAACCTACTGGATTCATCAGCTTTCCAGGTGTAAATTGATGTGTTAGTAGTAGTAGTCAAACATAAATTCTGGACACGTTAATTCTCCATGCTTCTCACAGCTACATTGCAGCTTTGTTTATGTGTTTATTTTAAACAATGTGGTACATGTTTGTGTTTAACTAGTAATTAAAAGTAGTAATTTTTTGATAGAAAAAGTGGGACCCTCAAAAGTTGAACTGATTATGTTATAGTTATCGCATGACAAGAATCTGAAATGTTTCTTGCTGGAGATGTGTTTGTCGTCAGAGATGTGTTTGTCGTCGTAGATGTGTTTGTCGTCGGAGATGTGTTTGTCGTCGGAGATATGTTTGTCGTATATTCTGGAGATGGTTCTTTGCTGAGTTTTATTATCTTAAATTTATAATGCTTTTAAAAAAAGGTATAAGTTTATTTCTTGATGATAAATTAATTGGACATTTGGCACCAAAGTTTTTTTAATGTGATTTTCCGGTTTTGTCAGAGTGCCTTTTTGAACAGGGTAACCTGCAGTCACGGGGCTTTATTAATGTGCTAATTATTGTCATTGTTCTGGGGTTACAGATGGGTGCAGACGCCGTGTCAGTTCTACATGAGATCTACAGTCACCTCCTCCGTCTACTCGCTCGCGCCCGCCAGTATGTTGGTGAGTGAACACTTGCTTAGGGGTCACAAACACAGGTCATCACTTCAGTATTTGGTCATGATGTCACAAACACAGGTCGTCACCTCAGTACATGTGCATGGTGTCACAAACACAGTTCAAATTGTCACTTCAATACTTGCACATCGTGTCACAAACACAGGTCATCACTTTAGTTCTTGTTTATGGTGTCACAAACACAGGTCGTCACTTCAGTTCTTGTTTATGGTGCTACAAACACAGGTCGTCACTTTAGTTCTTGTTTATGGTGTCACAAACACAGGTCGTCACTTCAGTACTTGCACATGGTGTCACAAACACAGGTTGTCACTTCAGTACTTGCACATGGTGTCACAAACACAGGTCGTCACTTCAGTAGTTGCGCATGGTGTCACAAACACAGGTTGTCACTTCAGTAGTTGCGCAGGGTGTCACAAACACAGGTTGTCACTTCAGTACTTGCGCATGGTGTCACAAACACAGGTTGTCACTTCAGTACTTGCGCATGGTGTCACAAACACAGGTTGTCACTTCAGTAGTTGCGCATGGTGTCACAAACACAGGTTGTCACTTCAGTACTTGCGCATGGTGTCACAAACACAGGTTGTCACTTCAGTACTTGCACATGGTGTCACAAACACAGGTTGTCACTTCAGTAGTTGCGCATGGTGTCACAAACACAGGTTGTCACTTCAGTAGTTGCGCAGGGTGTCACAAACACAGGTTGTCACTTCAGTACTTGCACATGGTGTCACAAACACAGGTTGTCACTTCAGTAGTTGCGCATGGTGTCACAAACACAGGTTGTCACTTCAGTAGTTGCGCAGGGTGTCACAAACACAGGTTGTCACTTCAGTACTTGCACATGGTGTCACAAACACACGTTATCACTTCAGTACTTGCACATGGTGTCACAAACACAGGTTGTCACTTCAGTAGTTGCGCATGGTGTCACAAACACAGGTTGTCACTTCAGTAGTTGCGCAGGGTGTCACAAACACAGGTTGTCACTTCAGTACTTGCACATGGTGTCACAAACACAGGTTGTCACTTCAGTACTTGCACATGGTGTCACAAACACAGGTTGTCACTTCAGTAGTTGCGCATGGTGTCACACATAGAAGTCGTCACTTTAGTACATGTTCATGGTGTCACAAACACAAGTCGTCACTTCAGTACATGTTCATAGTGTCACACATAGAAGTCGTCACTTCAGTACATGTTTATGGTGTCACAAACACAGGTCGTCACTTCAGTACATGTTCATGGTGTCACACATAGAAGTCGTCACTTCAGTACAGAACGTCATAGAATATGTGAAGATTTCAATGTGAAAACAATTTTGATTGCAGTAGCACCGAGATCAGTAATAGTACATACACACTGGTATCAATGGTTGGAAGGACACACATAATAGTCACATGAAGGAAAAGCTGTTACTTCAAATAGAGTGATACACACTAAGAGTGCATTCACTATGATTTTTGACAGAAAAGATATCAAAGTATACTTTAGTGACAAAAAGTCAAAATTGTCGGAAATCATCGTTGCATGTTTAGATGGTATTTTCTCGAAATCAAGTTAGCTGACATAACGACTCATTTCATTAGAACACATCACATACTTGGGTATTTGTGTGCATAGAACTGGCCATGTACATGAGTATTTGGGTGCATACAACTGGCCATATGCATGGGTATTTGCATACATAGAACTGGCCATATACGTGGGTATTTGTGTACATAGAACTGGCCATATACGTGGGTATTTGTGTACATAGAACTGGCCATATACATGGGTATTTGTGTACATAGAACTGGCATGTAGCCACAGTGCGGCATTTAGTAGCATGGAATGTTCCGAGTTAAACCAAAGCCTTGAAAGGTTTGAATTTTCTAAATGGCATACAAAACCTGGCAGTCTAAGTGTCATTGATACTCAAGTGTTTGAACTTTGAACCTTGCATGTGGCGTATATATAATTATAAGTTCTTACCCAGCTCCAGCATTTGTTGTGATTGTGTTTTCTTTTGCCCAGATGCAAGCACACATGGCACGACAAAGTTGGTGCCGTACTTTGCCGTCATGAACTACTGCCTGCTGTCTCGCACAGAGAAACAAATGGTGAGTGCCGCCAGTATCCCCAGGTCACTCGGGGTTTGTGCTAGCTACCCACTACCAGTGGCTACCCACTACAAAATTAAAATCAGACCAGTTGCCAGTACTCCAGCTTGTATTATGTCTGTGTATGTGTACATCACATCCCCTATGTCTGTGTATGTGTACATCACATCCCCTATGTCTGTGTATGTGTACATCACACCCCCTATGTCTGTGTATCTATGCATCACACCCCCTATGTCTGTGTATGTGTACATCATACCCCCTGTGTCTGTGTATGTGTACATGACATCCCCTATATCTGTGTTTATGCACACCACACCCCCTATGTTTGTGTATGTGTACATCACCCCCTAGGTTTATGTGTGCATCACACCCCCTGTTTGTGTATGTGTACATCACCCCCAATGTCTGTATGTGTACATCACCCCCCTATGTCTGTATGTGTACATCACCCCCCTATGTCTGTATGTGTACATCACACCCCCTATGTCTGTATGTGTACATCACACCCCCTATGTCTGTATGTGTACATCACACCTCCTATGTCTGTATGCGTAAATCACACCCCCTATGTGTACATCACACCCCCTATGTCTGAATGTGTACATCACACCCCCTATGTCTGTATGCGTACACACCCCTATGTCTGTATGCGTACACACACCCTATGTCTGTATGCGTACACACCCCCTATGTCTGTATGTGTACACACACCCTATGTCTGTATGTGCACACACCCCCTATGTCTGTTTCAGTTCTCCGCCTACTTCCTCGACCTGTGGCAGCTCTTCCAACCCAAGTTGTCTGAACCACCAGTGTCCATGCACCACAACAAACAGGTGAGACCGCCCCACACACGGCTCATCACTGTACACTCGCGTGTAGGAGGCGTGTGTATACATACACACACACACATATATATAAATATATATAATATATATATATATATACAGTCGCACCTTGCTATAAACGCGGTAGTTGGGGTCCACAAAATGGAACCGTGTTATAAACGAGGCGTGTTATAGATTATATTCCGCTAGGGGCGCTACCACCTCTCAAAACGCCACAACAGCAACTGAAGCCAATGTGCTGGTTGCGCAGTCTATGCGTGATTTATAAAACTAATTGACATCAACAACCGATGTAAATGTGTATTACGTTAAAATAATATACACTGTCTAATGTTGAAATGAGTAACACTTGCAAGTGGTGTACACTTTTGAAATAAATTCAGGGCCAACGCGCCTCATCTGGCGATATGAACTGAGGCAGAGCGATAACACAGTACTGCTGTCACAGTCTAAAATAACCTTGAACTCGGTAGCCGAAGTACCATGTTGCCGAAGTCGGTCAAATATTAATACATATACTAGTTGTGCTCACTATTGGCTTGATTTCATCTTTCAATCAATCCCAAAATATAAATTTAGATCGCACATTTACCATGCCGATTTATAATGCAACTCACTGTGGTTCGAGGCTACTGCGGTTCATACGCAGTTGACGAATTTGTATATTTGCGCACAGGTAATTTTTTTTTCATAGACGCAGTGAAAACATAACATAACTGTTAGCTTACCATTTCAGTATTATTGTTCATCACCGCCTGATTCGTAAGCAATTGAATTGCCATTTACAAACCGACGAAGACGCCCGTTCGCGAGAAACCACAGCGAACTGGCAGGAGACAAACGCGATTGATATCAACGCAAACAAACAGTGCTTTGTGCCAAATTTACTATGCCTAAAGTTAATTAAATGCAATCAAAGGAATTGGTCATGTTTTAAACAAACACTTAAGAAATCACCACACAAACCAAGCGCTAGTTACACAATAGATCGGTTTAAAAAACGATTGGATTGGTGGCAGACGGCAGAGCAGAAGCCAGGGGCACAACAAACAACGAACTCAGCAACGCAGTTGTACTTCTGTGTTAAATTTCTTAATAATTATCATTAAATTGTTTCCAGATACAACTGTACAAGACAAACATGAGGAATTCATAAAAATAAGTGACAGTTAATTACAACATTATTGTTAGCTGTAGCGCCCATGTTCCCCCTGGCAGCAGAAATTAGGGGTCCACGACTGGCCGCGTTATATCCAATTTGCGTTATAATGAGGCGCGTTATAACGAGGCGCGACTATATATATAATATATATATATATATGTATATATATGTATAATATATATATATGTATATATATGTATAATATATATATATATATATGTATATAATACAGATATAGCGAGAAAGTTGAAATAGCTGTATGCAGCAATGTTGTGTTCACATTGTTTTTAACTATCTATTTTAGTGAATGCTTCTCTTAGTGAAGATAAATTAATGCAGTAAGTAATACTGCATTAATTTGTTCAGACACTTTTGTATTTCACAGAGTGTTTCCTTTAAAGAAAATATTTTCGCTGCATCTTTCCTGACGAGAGTACACATTGCCTTGTGGGAAACATCTGTGTACATTTAGCAGGATATCAAACTGCCAGTGTTCATGGATTGTCAATCTGACAGTACTGTACTATTGACAGTATAGATTGCAGGCAAACTGGTCCATAAGCATGTTTATTCAATTTCATTCATTATACTTTTTCATCAATCCACCGTCGCATAGGAGAATCAATCATAGATTACTTTGTGAATTGACTACTGCCAAACTAAGAGTGGACGCCATCCATAAAACATGACTTTCAGTCTGCTTTTACTCTGCCATGATACTCTCACATTACTGTCATCATGATACTGATATTGCTATCACAGTACTTTCACAGTCGTATAATTAATTATCTCTTGTAGTCATCCTTAACCCTGCAGATGAACAAGAAAAAGGTTATGGATACTGTCAAGCATTTTGTCAAAATATCAGTGCAGAAACTTGAGATAATTCAAAGGAAAGTTTCGAAGTGGATCAACTGTTTACCGGTCCACTATTTTGTCGCCAACTTTTGTTTTGCGGGGTTGTTGACGCGTCATATAAAACCATTGTTCTGATTGGCTGAATCAATTGAATCCACGTATATATTGTGAATCCACTCATAAAGCTTTCTTTTGATACCGCATGCGTGTGGGTGTAGACTTTATGAATGGATGTGTAAATTCATTCATCAAGGCATAGTAAAACCTCCCAAATATGGGCAGCAACAACATCATGTGTTTTGTAAACTCAACTGTGAAAAATCTTTCACCGGATCTGTGCAAGGAAAATATACACAATCTGTCGGCTACAATCTGCCCAATGATACCAAATGAAAGTTGTTACAACAGAGGCAGGTACCATTCGTCCCTGTAGGGTTAAAGACGTCCTTGTCTGATGGTGTGGTGTGTGTTCACAGGCTCTGCTGGTGTTCTGGCACCAGGTGTGTGTCGACTGTCCTGACATCGTCAAGTTGATTGTGTCCAATGCACATGTCACCAAGAACATTGCCTTCAATTACATCCTGTAAGTGCCGGGCTGTTCAATATGAATGTCTATAATTTCACATTAAAAATACAAATATGGACACAAAATAAATTGCTAAAAGTATTTAAATTTGTTATAAATATAATTATTATGATGTGATTTAATTTATTATGTATGCATATATATATACACACATATATACTATATATATAAAATATAAATATTATATATATATATATATATATATATATATATATATATATATATATATATATATATATATTGGGATATCATACATATTAGAGGAATATGAAAACATCTGTGCACATTGTAGTGCCACATTACAGTATGTCATTATTTTAGTTGCATTAGCCCTGTGTTACACTCGATGCAAGACAATCCCTTTTACAACCAAGAATTTCAAAATCGATTAATTTCAATATAACGTTTTTAACTTGTTAATGTGATTTAAGTTGATAGCCATTTTACTTAAAAATCGCCAGTGCTTCTCCCACCCCACACGCTGGTGAAGGGTGGGGTGATTTTCATACATTTTTCTAATTCTTCATTTATGTTAGAACAGTCGTAGCTTTCACTGTGAATGTTGTTTGATTAAACTGATTGAACTGAATGTGGTGTTATGAAATACTGATGCTCCCCTCCGCGGCGTAGGGCGGACCACGAGGACCAGGATGTGGTCCTGTTCAACCGCGCCATGCTGCCCGCCTACTACGGCATACTGCGCATGTGTTGTCAGCAGTCACGCACATTCACACGCCAGCTCGCACAGCACCAGAACATGCAGTGGGCCTTCAAGAACATCACACCCTACCCCGCCCAGTACACCGCGGTATGTCGTCTCTTGTATACGCATTCCTGTCTCGCAATGCAGTACATTCTCTCTTGTACACATACTCCTTTCTCACACATTCCCTGCCCAATACACTGCGGTACGTCTTCTCTTGTACACATACTCCTTTCTCACACATTCCCTGCCCAATACACTGCGGTACGTCTTCTCTTGTAAACATACTCCTTTCTCACACATTCCCTGCCCAGTAGACAGTGGTATGTCCTCTCTTATACACGTACTCCTTTCTCACACATTCCCTGCCCAGTTTACTGCGGTATGTCCTCTCTTGTACACATACTCCTTTCTCACACATTCCCTGCCCCGTAGACAGTGGTACATCCTCTCTTATACACGTACTCCTTTCTCACACATTCCCTGCCCAATACACCGTAGTACATCCTCTCTTGTACACATACTCCTTTCTCACACATTCCCTGCCCAGTAGACAGTGGTACGTCCTCTCTTATACACGTACTCCTTTCACACACATTCCCTGCCCAATACACCATAGTACGTCCTCTCTTGTATTGTACACATACTCCTTTCTCACACATTCCCTGCCCAGTAGACAGTGGTACGTCCTCTCTTATACACGTACTCATTTCTCACACATTCCCTGCCCAATACACCATAGTACATCCTCTCTTGTACACATACTCCTTTCTCACACATTCCCTGCCCAGTAGACAGTGGTACGTCCTCTCTTATACACGTACTCCTTTCTCACACATTCTCTGTCCAGTAGACAGTGGTACGTCCTCTCTTATACACGTACTCTTTTCACACTTTATCCGCCCAGTACAGTGGTACGGCCTCTCTTGTATACAAACCTTTTTCATGCATTCCCAACCCAGTACATAGTGCTGGGCTGCCATCCATTATGGATTTTCTCTAATCATTATTGAAACTGATCTCAGATTACAGCATTATGGAAACTGTCCTCTATTATGGTAATGAAACTACAAAATATTATACACATCAAAGACCTGCTAAACTTGTAAATAGTGTCCTGACAAGTTCGTACTCAGTTGTCAGTGCCTAAGAAAATGTAATAATTCACTTGTTGCAATTTATCAGTAAATGAAGCCATGGCTGCTGTGTAAAGAAACTAATTATCAATGTTCTGAGGACTGGGGTTTCAGATTCAGCCAGGTCACTTAGAAAATATGTAATGTGTGGTTTAGAAAGTGACTGTCATGTGTTGTGTAACAAATTCATATTATTTGTTTCATGAGATATTTTGTATGGATAGGATTTTTACTTTGTCACAATTGTTTATCAAATGCAGTGTTTGCAGTAGGAATTTTTAGAGAATGACATAAATGTGGCGTATAATCACACAACTTTGACGTGTCGTCACAACTCGTGTCGCAGGCCGTGGACGAACTCTTCAAGATGATGCGTCTGATGATTGTGCGCTACCCTGACATGTCGACGGAGGAGTGGAAGGCCGTCGCTCACTTCAAACGCTCCAACATCCAACTCTACCTGCAGAACCTCGACGCACGCACCAGTTGGCAGACCCTCGTCACGTGAGGACCGCCCTCTTGTTCCCTCAATCACCCTCTGTCTCGCACACCCTCTATCCCTCATTCTGTCCCTTTTCCCATCCTTCCTTCTCTTCCTCTCCATCCCTCTTCCCCGTTCCGTTTCTTCATGTTTCTTTATCCTTCCCCCTCTCTCTTGCTCTCCATTCCTCCCTATCCTCTCTCACCCCCCCTCCTCTCTTCCTGTTTCTCTATATCTATCCTCTCCTGTTTCTTTATCCTGTCCTCTCCCTCCCTCCATTTAAGTCTCCCTCCCCACCCAATTTCTCTACTCCCACCTCTCCTCCTTAGCTCTTCCTCGCAATCTCTATCTCCCATTATCTCTAACACTCGCCCTCCCTTCATCTTTCTCTACCCTTCCTTCTCCTTTCCTCTCTCCATCCCACCCTCTCTCTAACCCTCCTTCCCTTTAAATATTAAAAACAAATTAATACCTTTCAAATAACTTGGTTACTGTCTTTAAATGAACTTAAAATATTTACTTATTTATTTTAATATTACGTATTAGTAATATTGACACAACTGAGCCACAACTTTGGTTTCTTCTTTCCTTCAGAGCGTTGAAGATCTTGGTTGAGAACACGGATGATAAACTCTTAGTGCTGCAGCAGCGAGGACTCCCCATGCTGCACGAGGTAGGCACCCAGGTCATAGGTCAAACTGTGTCTTCTGCATGCTTTGACTTCCGAGAAAACTACGAGTGTTGTAATTTTAATTATTTTTTGTAGTTCTTTTGTGACAATGAACATTGTTTTTATTATTCCAGGCTTGAGATTCGTTCACAGAACCGCGGAATTCTGCGGTTCGTGAACCCAATTTGACCGTTTCTGTGATTTGACCAAATCCGAAGTTTCGTTTTTTATATGAGGGGTAAAACTAGTGAAAAATGGATAACAAAATTAAACTTTTCTGTCAATTCCTGGCGTGCTGTAGATTGCATTCGCAACTGTCCTTTTAAAAGTTAGCTGCATTGTGATTGGCTAGGATGGGAGTGGACACACTTGTTTATTTTACAGGCCTTCAGCACTCTCCATGTGATGCATCACGAGGCGACCGCGTGTCATGTTACTGGTGACATCATTGACCTGCTCAGTCTGATGACACAGGTGCTAAAGGTCGCCCACCAGTACGTCAACGCCAAGAAGTGTAAGTGTGCTGTTGATTGATAGTAGTGTGCTGTTGATTGATAGTAATATAAGCATGCTGTTGATTGATAGTAATGTAAGGGTGCTGTTGATTGATAGTAGTAATGTAAGCATGCTGCTGATTGATAGTAATGTAAGCATGCTGTTAATTGATAGTAATGTAAGTATGCTGTTGATTGATAGTAATGTAAGTATGCTGTTCATTGATAGTAATGTAAGTATGCTGTTAATTGATAGTAATGTAAGTATGCTGTTGATTGATAGTAATGTAAGCATGCTGTTAATTGATAGTAATGTAAGTATGCTGTTGATTGATAGTAATGTAAGCGTGCTGTTGATTGATAGTAATGTAAGCGTGCTGTTGATTGATAGTAATGTAAGTATGCTGTTAATTGATAGTAATGTAAGCATGCTGCTGATTGATAGTAATGTAAGCATGCTGTTAATTGATAGTAATGTAAGCATGCTGTTGATTGATAGTAATGTAAGCATGCTGTTCATTGATAGTAATGTAAGTATGCTGTTGATTGATAGTAATGTAAGTATGCTGTTCATTGATAGTAATGTAAGTGTGCTGTTGATAGTAGTATAGGAAATGTACACTTGGGATGATTAGTGATTATGGGACCTCAGTGATGAGGTCTCGCATGAGAGCAGTGGGCAATAGTGAGGTACCAATGACAACTGCAGAAGGTGGTGCACCTGTGTGTATTCACAAACCAGGTTAAGTATCAGTTAGATTTACTAACTGAAATTAAACTATGTACTGCATAACATCAGGTAATTAAATAATGAAAGTATCTCTGAGCTTGATTTGGACACAATATGTTATCTAATTATTATTAACAATTATTAGTATTAATATAAAATAATCCCAACGGTGATGATGTGTAATAGTTAAAAAAATGAAAATATGTCACAAACATTCATGAATAGACACGATATAGAAGGATTTCAATACAAAAGTGACATAACTGAAATGGTTGAAACTGTAGCCCTCCTCCTGTCAGTTGACAGATGGTGCCCTACCACCAAACCTTTTAATGCAAACTCTCTGCATCCGAAACCTTAATGTATGGAGGGGCTGCATTGTGCCGAGGTTGTAAGTTGACATTGCTGTGCAGGTGCGGAGGTGAAGCCCCATTTGACGGCGTGGAAGGAGAGGGTTGAGTTCACACAGAAGCTGCTCACTCTACTCAACTCATTCACACCGCCTGAAGTCCGACGTCACACGTTTGGTAAGTGATGGGGTGTTGATGTATGTTTGTGCACGTGGTTGGTTTAACTATTCCTTCATATGTTCTGTTCAAGTTCTGCACCATCAAAGTGTTATTTATGACAAAACTTTAAGACAAAGTTACTGTCGTGAGAAATGTTATTTCCTGCAGAAATACCATCTCATGTATTGTTGTTGCTGAACGTGAGGTCATTGTTGTGTAAACACATCTTATGTGTTGTTATTGAACTGTTATGAATCAGCTGAGGTCATTGTTGTGTTAACACATCTTATGTGTTGTTATTGAACTGTTATGAATCAAATGAGGTCATTGTTGTGTTAACACATCTTATGTGTTGTTATTGAACTGTTATGAATCAAATGAGGTCATTGTTGTGTTAACACATCTTATGTGTTGTTATTGAACTGTTATGAATCAGCTGAGGTCATTGTTGTGTTAACACATCTTATGTGTTTTTATTGAACTGTTATGAATCAGCTGAGGTCATTGTTGTGTTAACACATCTTATGTGTTTTTATTGAACTGTTATGAAACAGCTGAGGTCATTGTTGTATTTGCACTCCAGATGTGTTGCGGGAGATGGTGCTGACGTTCCAGAACGAGTGCCTCCAGACGATAGTGCCGGTGCTGGTGCAGGCGCACAGGACCTTCCAGGACAACAATCTCCCAAGTAAACCTTCTTGTCCTTCAGTTTGCTTAATTTAGTAATATTTAATGTAATGTAAAAAGAACTATTATGTGACAAGAGCCGTTGCATGCGTGCAAGCTGGGTGCATGTGTGTGTACACAAGTGTATATGTGTGTACAACATCTGCAGTCTTTGTATATTCCCCGTACGTAGTCAGATGACGTGTTTGACTCTATTACTCTGATAAATATGACAGCCACAATGACGGTATAAAGTCGAATTGGGTGAATTGTAGCAACTTGATAAAGAGAGCTTCCTGTCTCTCTAACAGGGATATTCTGCAGCAGCCGTTTCTTTTTCTAGGTTCCATGGGACCGTACTTCCCCAAACGGGGTCAGACTGTTCTCCCCCACAAGACCAACATCCGTCCATCACGGCCTCAGTTCCAGATGTTCCTGCATAGCAACCAGCTTGAGGCATCCAAGGTAGGCATAGCAACCAGCTTGAGGCATCCAAGGTAGGCATAGCAACCAGCTTGAGGCATCCAAGGTAGGCATAGCAACCAGCTAGAGGCATCCAAAGTAGGCATAGCAACCAGTTGGTGGCATCCAATGTAAACATATCAACCAGTTGGAGGCATCCAAGGTAGGCATAGCAACCAGTTGGTGGCATCCAAGGTAGGCATATCAACCAGTTGGTGGCATCCAAGGTAGGCATATCAACCAGTTGGAGGCATCTAAGGTAGGCATATCAACCAGTTGGAGGCATCTAAGGTAGGCATAGCAACCAGTTGGTGGCATCCAAGGTAGGCATATCAACCAGTTGGAGGCATCTAAGGTAGGCATAGCAACCAGTTGGAGGCATCCAAGGTAGGCATAGCAACCAGTTGGTGGCATCCAAGGTAGGCATATCAACCAGTTGGTGGCATCCAAGGTAGGCATATCAACCAGTTGGAGGCATCTAAGGTAGGCATATCAACCAGTTGGTGGCATCCAAGGTAGGCATATCAACCAGTTGGTGGCATCCAAGGTAGGCATAGCAACCAGTTGGTGGCATCCAAGGTAGGCATATCAACCAGTTGGTGGCATCCAAGGTAGGCATATCAACCAGTTGGAGGCATCTAAGGTAGGCATAGCAACCAGTTGGTGGCATCCAAGGTAGGCATATCAACCAGTTGGTGGCATCCAAGGTAGGCATATCAACCAGTTGGAGGCATCTAAGGTAGGCATATCAACCAGTTGGAGGCATCTAAGGTAGGCATAGCAACCAGTTGGTGGCATCCAAGGTAGGCATATCAACCAGTTGGAGGCATCTAAGGTAGGCATAGCAACCAGTTGGAGGCATCCAAGGTAGGCATAGCAACCAGTTGGTGGCATCCAAGGTAGGCATATCAACCAGTTGGTGGCATCCAAGGTAGGCATATCAACCAGTTGGAGGCATCCAATGTAAACATATCAACCAGTTGGAGGCATCTAAGGTAGGCATAGCAACCAGTTGGAGGCATCCAAGGTAGGCATAGCAACCAGTTGGTGGCATCCAAGGTAGGCATATCAACCAGTTGGTGGCATCCAAGGTAGGCATATCAACCAGTTGGAGGCATCTAAGGTAGGCATATCAACCAGTTGGAGGCATCTAAGGTAGGCATAGCAACCAGTTGGTGGCATCCAAGGTAGGCATATCAACCAGTTGGAGGCATCTAAGGTAGGCATAGCAACCAGTTGGAGGCATCCAAGGTAGGCATAGCAACCAGTTGGTGGCATCCAAGGTAGGCATATCAACCAGTTGGAGGCATCTAAGGTAGGCATAGCAACCAGTTGGTGGCATCCAAGGTAGGCATATCAACCAGTTGGAGGCATCTAAGGTAGGCCTAGCAACCAGTTGGTGGCATCCAAGGTAGGCATATCAACCAGTTGGAGGCATCTAAGGTAGGCATAGCAACCAGCTAGAGGCATCCAAAGTAGGCATAGCAACCAGTTGGTGGCATCCAATGTAAACATATCAACCAGTTGGAGGCATCTAAGGTAGGCATAGCAACCAGTTGGTGGCATCCAAGGTAGGCATAGCAACCAGTTGGAGGCATCTAAGGTAGGCATAGCAACCAGCTAGAGGCATCCAAAGTAGGCATAGCAACCAGTTGGTGGCATCCAATGTAAACATATCAACCAGTTGGAGGCATCTAAGGTAGGCCTAGCAACCAGTTGGTGGCATCCAAGGTAGGCATATCAACCAGTTGGAGGCATCTAAGGTAGGCATAGCAACCAGTTGGTGGCATCCAAGGTAGGCATATCAACCAGTTGGAGGCATCTAAGGTAGGCATAGCAACCAGTTGGTGGCATCCAAGGTAGGCATATCAACCAGTTGGAGGCATCTAAGGTAGGCCTAGCAACCAGTTGGTGGCATCCAAGGTAGGCATAGCAACCAGTTGGAGGCATCTAAGGTAGGCATAGCAACCAGCTAGAGGCATCCAAAGTAGGCATAGCAACCAGTTGGTGGCATCCAATGTAAACATATCAACCAGTTGGAGGCATCTAAGGTAGGCATAGCAACCAGTTGGTGGCATCCAAGGTAGGCATAGCAACCAGCTTGAGGCATCCAAGGTAGGCATATCAACCAGTTGGTGGCATCCAATGTAAACATATCAACCAGTTGGAGGCATCTAAGGTAGGCATAGCAACCAGTTGGTGGCATCCAAGGTAGGCATAGCAACCAGTTGGTGGCATCCAAGGTAGGCATAGCAACCAGCTTGAGGCATCCAAGGTAGGCATAGCAACCAGTTGGTGGCATCCAATGTAAACATATCAACCAGTTGGAGGCATCTAAGGTAGGCATAGCAACCAGTTGGTGGCATCCAAGGTAGGCATAGCAACCAGTTGGTGGCATCCAAGGTAGGCATATCAACCAGTTGGAGGCATCTAAGGTAGGCCTAGCAACCAGTTGGTGGCATCCAAGGTAGGCATATCAACCAGTTGGAGGCATCCAAGGTAGGCATATCAACCAGTTGGAGGCATCTAAGGTAGGCATAGCAACCAGTTGGTGGCATCCAAGGTAGGCATATCAACCAGTTGGAGGCATCTAAGGTAGGCATAGCAACCAGTTGGAGGCATCTAAGGTAGGCATAGCAACCAGTTGGTGGCATCCAAGGTAGGCATATCAACCAGTTGGAGGCATCTAAGGTAGGCATAGCAACCAGTTGGTGGCATCCAAGGTAGGCATATCAACCAGTTGGAGGCATCTAAGGTAGGCCTAGCAACCAGTTGGTGGCATCCAAGGTAGGCATATCAACCAGTTGGAGGCATCTAAGGTAGGCATAGCAACCAGCTAGAGGCATCTAAGGTAGGCATAGCAACCAGTTGGTGGCATCCAAGGTAGGCATATCAACCAGTTGGAGGCATCTAAGGTAGGCCTAGCAACCAGTTGGTGGCATCCAAGGTAGGCATATCAACCAGTTGGAGGCATCTAAGGTAGGCATAGCAACCAGCTAGAGGCATCCAAAGTAGGCATAGCAACCAGTTGGTGGCATCCAATGTAAACATATCAACCAGTTGGAGGCATCTAAGGTAGGCATAGCAACCAGTTGGTGGCATCCAAGGTAGGCATAGCAACCAGCTTGAGGCATCCAAGGTAGGCATAGCAACCAGCTAGAGGCATCCAAAGTAGGCATATCAACCAGTTGGTGGCATCCAATGTAAACATATCAACCAGTTGGAGGCATCTAAGGTAGGCATAGCAACCAGTTGGTGGCATCCAAGGTAGGCATAGCAACCAGCTTGAGGCATCCAAGGTAGGCATAGCAACCAGCTAGAGGCATCCAAAGTAGGCATATCAACCAGTTGGTGGCATCCAATGTAAACATATCAACCAGTTGGTGGCATCCAAGGTAGGCATAGCAACCAGTTGGAGGCATCTAAGGTAGGCATAGCAACCAGCTAGAGGCATCCAAAGTAGGCATAGCAACCAGTTGGTGGCATCCAATGTAAACATATCAACCAGTTGGAGGCATCTAAGGTAGGCCTAGCAACCAGTTGGTGGCATCCAAGGTAGGCATATCAACCAGTTGGAGGCATCTAAGGTAGGCATAGCAACCAGTTGGTGGCATCCAAGGTAGGCATATCAACCAGTTGGAGGCATCTAAGGTAGGCATAGCAACCAGTTGGTGGCATCCAAGGTAGGCATATCAACCAGTTGGAGGCATCTAAGGTAGGCCTAGCAACCAGTTGGTGGCATCCAAGGTAGGCATATCAACCAGTTGGAGGCATCTAAGGTAGGCATAGCAACCAGCTAGAGGCATCCAAAGTAGGCATAGCAACCAGTTGGAGGCATCCAATGTAAACATATCAACCAGTTGGAGGCATCTAAGGTAGGCATAGCAACCAGTTGGTGGCATCCAAGGTAGGCATAGCAACCAGCTTGAGGCATCCAAGGTAGGCATAGCAACCAGCTAGAGGCATCCAAAGTAGGCATATCAACCAGTTGGTGGCATCCAATGTAAACATATCAACCAGTTGGAGGCATCTAAGGTAGGCATAGCAACCAGTTGGTGGCATCCAAGGTAGGCATAGCAACCAGTTGGTGGCATCCAATGTAAACATATCAACCAGTTGGAGGCATCTAAGGTAGGCATAGCAACCAGTTGGTGGCATCCAAGGTAGGCATAGCAACCAGCTTGAGGCATCCAAGGTAGGCATAGCAACCAGCTAGAGGCATCCAAGGTAGGCATAGCAACCAGCTAGAGGCATCCAAGGTAGGCATAGCAACCAGTTGGAGGCATCCAAGGTAGGCATAGCAACCAGCTTGAGGCATCCAAGGTAGGCATAGCAACCAGCTAGAGGCATCCAAGGTAGGCATATCAACCAGTTGGTGGCATCCAAGGTAGGCATAGCAACCAGTTGGAGGCATCTAAGGTAGGCATAGCAACCAGTTGGTGGCATCCAAGGTAGGCATAGCAACCAGTTGGTGGCATCCAAGGTAGGCATATCAACCAGTTGGTGGCATCCAATGTAAACATATCAACCAGTTGGAGGCATCTAAGGTAGGCATAGCAACCAGTTGGTGGCATCCAAGGTAGGCATAGCAACCAGTTGGTGGCATCCAAGGTAGGCATATCAACCAGTTGGAGGCATCTAAGGTAGGCATAGCAACCAGTTGGTGGCATCCAAGGTAGGCATATCAACCAGTTGGAGGCATCCAAGGTAGGCATAGCAACCAGTTGGTGGCATCCAAGGTAGGCATATCAACCAGTTGGAGGCATCCAAGGTAGGCATATCAACCAGTTGGTGGCATCCAAGGTAGGCATATCAACCAGTTGGTGGCATCCAAGGTAGGCATATCAACCAGTTGGTGGCATCCAAGGTAGGCATATCAACCAGTTGGTGGCATCCAAGGTAGGCATATCAACCAGTTGGTGGCATCCAAGGTAGGCATAGCAACCAGTTGGTGGCATCCAAGGTAGGCATATCAACCAGTTGGAGGCATCTAAGGTAGGCATAGCAACCAGTTGGTGGCATCCAAGGTAGGCATAGCAACCAGCTTGAGGCATCCAAGGTAGGCATAGCAACCAGCTAGAGGCATCCAAAGTAGGCATATCAACCAGTTGGTGGCATCCAATGTAAACATATCAACCAGTTGGAGGCATCTAAGGTAGGCATAGCAACCAGTTGGTGGCATCCAAGGTAGGCATAGCAACCAGTTGGTGGCATCCAATGTAAACATATCAACCAGTTGGAGGCATCTAAGGTAGGCATAGCAACCAGTTGGAGGCATCCAAGGTAGGCATAGCAACCAGTTGGTGGCATCCAAGGTAGGCATAGCAACCAGCTTGAGGCATCCAAGGTAGGCATAGCAACCAGCTAGAGGCATCCAAGGTAGGCATAGCAACCAGCTAGAGGCATCCAAGGTAGGCATAGCAACCAGTTGGAGGCATCCAAGGTAGGCATAGCAACCAGCTTGAGGCATCCAAGGTAGGCATAGCAACCAGCTAGAGGCATCCAAAGTAGGCATAGCAACCAGTTGGAGGCATCCAAGGTAGGCATAGCAACCAGTTGGAGGCATCCAAGGTAGGCATAGCAACCAGCTAGAGGCATCCAAAGTAGGCATAGCAACCAGTTGGTGGCATCCAAGGTAGGCATAGCAACCAGTTGGTGGCATCCAATGTAAACATATCAACCAGTTGGAGGCATCTAAGGTAGGCATAGCAACCAGTTGGTGGCATCCAAGGTAGGCATAGCAACCAGTTGGTGGCATCCAAGGTAGGCATATCAACCAGTTGGAGGCATCTAAGGTAGGCCTAGCAACCAGTTGGTGGCATCCAAGGTAGGCATATCAACCAGTTGGAGGCATCCAAGGTAGGCATAGCAACCAGTTGGTGGCATCCAAGGTAGGCATATCAACCAGTTGGAGGCATCCAAGGTAGGCATATCAACCAGTTGGTGGCATCCAAGGTAGGCATATCAACCAGTTGGTGGCATCCAAGGTAGGCATATCAACCAGTTGGTGGCATCCAAGGTAGGCATATCAACCAGTTGGTGGCATCCAAGGTAGGCATATCAACCAGTTGGTGGCATCCAAGGTAGGCATAGCAACCAGTTGGTGGCATCCAAGGTAGGCATATCAACCAGTTGGTGGCATCCAAGGTAGGCCTAGCAACCAGTTGGTGGCATCCAAGGTAGGCATAGCAACCAGTTGGTGGCATCCAAGGTAGGCATATCAACCAGTTGGTGGCATCCAAGGTAGGCATATCAACCAGTTGGTGGCATCCAAGGTAGGCATATCAACCAGTTGGTGGCATCCAAGGTAGGCATATCAACCAGTTGGTGGCATCCAAGGTAGGCATAGCAACCAGTTGGTGGCATCCAAGGTAGGCATATCAACCAGTTGGAGGCATCCAAGGTAGGCATATCAACCAGTTGGTGGCATCCAAGGTAGGCATATCAACCAGTTGGTGGCATCCAAGGTAGGCATATCAACCAGTTGGTGGCATCCAAGGTAGGCATATCAACCAGTTGGTGGCATCCAAGGTAGGCATATCAACCAGTTGGTGGCATCCAAGGTAGGCATAGCAACCAGTTGGTGGCATCCAAGGTAGGCATATCAACCAGTTGGTGGCATCCAAGGTAGGCCTAGCAACCAGTTGGTGGCATCCAAGGTAGGCATATCAACCAGTTGGTGGCATCCAAGGTAGGCATATCAACCAGTTGGTGGCATCCAAGGTAGGCATATCAACCAGTTGGTGGCATCCAAGGTAGGCATATCAACCAGTTGGTGGCATCCAAGGTAGGCATATCAACCAGTTGGTGGCATCCAAGGTAGGCATAGCAACCAGTTGGTGGCATCCAAGGTAGGCATATCAACCAGTTGGAGGCATCCAAGGTAGGCATATCAACCAGTTGGTGGCATCCAAGGTAGGCATAGCAACCAATTGGTGGCACCCAATGTAGGCATATCAACAAGTTGGGACCTTATAGGTTAAGATGTTAACTACCAAAGCAGTGAAATCACTAAATGCCTTAATCTGAATTTAAAGACATCAATTTCACTTAGCATCTTATACCAGTGTTTTGAGATCATGTATAGAAATGCAATTCACGTACTCCACTCTGCTATTATTGTTCACCCCTCTGTCTGCAGGGGGTTGACGAGGCGTACGACCAGGCACTGTCGGACTTCTTCTTCCAATACCATCACTTTGTCGACCTACTGGTGCGCGTCGCAGTCAACCAACAGAGTGTGTCGAAGCAGGTGGTTAACCTGAGCGCGATGGTTGCGTACGAGGGCGTGCCCCTACACGCCCCGTACTTTGCAAAGCTGTGGTATGAGATCTACCAGTCAGACCAAGTTGACAAGGACTGTGTGACGATGCTGTGCAACTGTAGTTCCTTCATAGACTACGTAGACGCCGTGCTACTGGATGAGCGCCAGTCACTCAACAACCAACACATCTACCAGTTCTTCTGCAACTACTTCCCCAAGGTAGGCAGGGTGGGGCGTGGTGGGGCGTGGTGGGGCGTGGTGGGGCGTGGTGGGGTGTGGTGTGGATGGATGCTGTAGCCGTGGAGTTCTTTACTGTTTACTTCCTTTCCCTTCCCGTCTGTCCCCAGTTCGTAGAGTTCTTCCAGCCATCCTCGTAATTATTCCCGTGTCGTTCCCTTGGCGTCTTATGGTAGCTTCCCAAGATTCTTTCAAAAGACTACCATTTCTACCCTGGCTTTGATCTCTGGTTCTTGTAGTTTTCTCAATATTCCTGTTGTATTGTGAACACTTTTAATTTGTTTATTATACCAGTTACATGCTGGTATCTCTCTTATATGTAACTTCCATTGCTTCCGGAGACTTCCACCAACAGGACTTTCTTATTTCTATTTGGTTTCATTCACCTCCAAGACTTTGTATTAAAATAACAGTTCAGTCTGAGGACTTCCAGGTCTGTCTCAGAACCTCACAACTGAAGCTACCGAGTGTTGTATTACATGTGTACGAACATGTGTTGAATGAGTAACACCGAGTGTTGTGTTACAGGTGTTGAACGAGTAGTGTCAATCTCTGACACCGAGTGTTGGTGTTATAAGTGTTGAACGAGCAGTGTCAATCTCTGACACTGAATGTTGTGTTACAGGTGTACCAGCAGGTGTTGAACGAGCAGTGTCAGTCTCTAATGGAGAGTCTGGTGTCGTCCATTGCTGCTGACCGGTCAGCCATGGAGAATGTCACGTCCAATGGTGACGTCAACAAACTGATGTACCGGGTGAATGGGGTGAGTGGACTCTGATGACGTCTTGTTTAGACACTCACATGACACACTGTGGGAGCATTTCACTTGTGGTGATGCCCTCACAACTGTGTTGACTCCTGAGTTGACACCAACCTCTGTATTGACATGTATGTTGACACTAACATCTATGTATTGACATTGATGTTGACACTAACATGTGTTTATACCGACATCTGTGTGTTGACATTCTGACACCTCTGTGTTGACACTAGTGTTGACACTTGCTGTGTGTTGACACACTCATATGTGTGTTGACATTCTGGCACGTCTACGTTGACAATAGTGTTGACACTTGCTGTGTGTTGACACCAACATCTATGTGTTGACATTCTGACACGTCTACATTGACACTAGTGTTGACACTGGCTGTGTGTTGACACTGTCATCTAATAATAATAATATATTTGTTTTTTTTAATCTATGTTTTTACATTTTGACACGTCTGTGTTGACACTTGCTGTATGTTGCAGGACCTGAGAGCACTGCTCCTCATCTTCTCAGTTCAGCAGCCGCAGCAGCTGCCTCCGTTGCTGCTCGACTCTCTCCGCTACATCCAGCACTTCTGCCGTCCCTTCCAGCAGGAGCGAGCCGCCAGGGGGCGCAGTAGGGAGCCTTCCCAGGAGGCCACAGAGGACGCAGTCACCCCCGCAAAGACCGAGACAGCGGACAATGACACTGGTGAGGACGTTTGACTGGTTTAAGGAGGAAGGGTGAAATGTTTGAAAGATCATTGTCAGAACATGAGAACGTACCATTTACAGGATATGTAATAAAAGATCAATAAATATACTTATGTAGCGCCAAATCTAGTTAAAACTATTCAGGGTGCTTTACATGTAGTAGATGTTTCATAAAATAATTACTTAAGCAGATGACTAACATTAGCTCTACATTACCAAAGTGCCATATAAACAGACTAATAAAATATAACAATATATAAACAAATAAAATGTAAGTTATATCGTTTGTAGGTGCTAAATACTAAAAAGTCACTCACAGGCTAAAACCACATCATCTAATAGCTTCCTGGTGCATTCATAAACACATCAATGTCAATTTGAATCTGGTGAATTGGCAGAAACATAAATATTCCACACTGCAATCAGAGCTTGTACTGGTGCAGCCACATAGGACCACCCATTCATATGACCATGATATGATGAGCATGTAGTCCCAGTATATTTTAAATAATTTGTCAAACCTTGACATCATCTGCGCCGGCCGCCACTATTATTACCCAGCAGCATTTAGTATGAGTAACTCTTATTTAATCAATGTCTTTTATTATTTACTTCATTAATAGACATTTCTGCATGAAAACAAGAATATGTTAGATTTTGTAGTCATTATATATGAGTAGATAAACCAATCAATTGTGTACATGTTCGTGAGAATAACTGACCAATCCTTTGTGTACATGTTCGTGAGAATAACTGACCAATCAATTGTGTACATGTTCGTGAGAATAACTGACCAATCCTTTGTGTACATGGTACATGTTTGTGAGAATACCTGACCAATCACTTGTGTACATGTTCGTGAGAATAACTGACCAATCAATTGTGTACATGTTCGTGAGAATAACTGACCAATCCTTTGTGTACATGTTCGTGAGAATAACTGACCAATCATTTGTGTACATGTTCGTGAGAATAACTGACCAATCAATTGTGTACATGTTCGTGAGAATAACTGACCAATCCTTTGTGTACATGTTCGTGAGAATAACTGACCAATCATTTGTGTACATGTTCGTGAGAATAACTGACCAATCATTTGTGTACATGTTCGTGAGAATAACTGACCAATCATTTGTGTACATGTTCGTGAGAATAACTGACCAGTCAATTGTGTACATGTTCGTGAGAATAACTGACCAATCAATTGTGTACATGTTCGTGAGAATAACTGACCAATCAATTGTGTACATGTTCGTGAGAATAACTGACCAATCAATTGTGTACATGTTCGTGAGAATAACTGACCAATCAATTGTGTACATGTTCATGAGAATAACTGACCAATCCTTTGTGTACATGGTACATGTTTGTGAGAATAACTGACCAACCATTTGTGTACATGTTCGTGAGAATAACTGACCAACCATTTGTGTACATGTTCGTGAGAATAACTGACCAATCAATTGTGTACATGTTCGTGAGAATAACTGACCAATCAATTGTGTACATGTTCATGAGAATAACTGACCAATCATTTGTGTACATGTTCATGAGAATAACTGACCAATCATTTGTGTACATGTTCGTGAGAATAACTGACCAATCAATTGTGTACATGTTCGTGAGAATAACTGACCAACCATTTGTGTACATGTTCATGAGAATAACTAACCAATCATTTGTGTACATGTTCGTGAGAATAACTGACCAATCATTTGTGTACATGTTCATGAGAATAACTGACCAACCATTTGTGTACATGTGCGTGAGAATAACTGAAGCAATTTTTAAAGAATAAAAAACAGAACTTTTCATGCATTGAGTTGTTTTGCCTAGTTTTGACAGAAATAGTTTTAAAAGGAACTAAACTAATTTAATTTAAATGTACAGCAAACGGGTTCTAAAGTTACAAAATATCACATCTACATCTATGAGAAAACATGTTACAATAGACTCTGCTGTATAACTTTGTTTACACTTTCAGTCGAGCTTCCAGCGAAACGGAGAAAGACAATATCGGGCAACAGTACAGATGACGCGACAACTACAGAAACACCGAACAGCCCAGCAGCAGACTCGTCACATGACCAATGCTTGCCTACAGCACCATCTGGTGGTGATAACTCTATGTCAGACGATGTGCCACGAGAAACGACGCCGTCTAGTTCGCCAAAACGAACACAGGACGAATCGGAAAGTTGTCCGCGGGCATCAACGAGTCAAGACACTCGGGGGGAGTCACCCCAGCCCTCCACCAGCAGGGACTTCCCCCCCTCCCCTCACAAGAAGTGGCGGGAACGATCCCCAAGCCCCTTTGCGGGGTGTTTGACAGAGGATGGGGCAAAATCAACAGAAGAGTCAAAGACTCGACACACCGACGGTAGTGACTCTGACAGTGAAGATGTCGATACGACATCGGCGTCAACTGCGACAAAGTCATCAGATGTCGGCCGAAGGGAGAGGTCAGTGCCCAAGCAAAAGCCAACCATGTTGGATATGGTCATTAAAAACACAGAGCTGATATTTAATATGCTTAAGAAACGGGTATAGGGAAAAGGACGTGATGGGAGCAGAGACACTGGGGGAGGGGCTATGGCAGAAGCTGTGCGGGAACCTACCATGGGTGGTGGTATTAGAAACAAATATACAGTGGCCCGGACAGTTACTGGTTAAGGATATTAGAAACAAATGCAGTGACTTGGTCAGTTACTAGTAATGGTGACTACGTGTGTACATCAGCATGTGTATGTCTTGACGATTACTCAGCAATGTGCATGTATAGGAGCGTCTTCAGTTAAATACAGCTGTGCATGTTGTGAACAATCACATCAACTGTGCAGTCATGTTAAACTTATTCAAAATACATGTAATGGTTATCTTCATTCGATACCTTAATTGCTTGAGTTCCCAACCAGTGTAAAACTTGCTACACTGATGGCTACGTGCCACTGACATTTTCCTCTTGTTTGTTGCACAAATCTCTATGTAATGTGTTTCTGAAATTGTCATGGGCTTTTAATTTTGCTACTGCAGAGTAGAATTTTATTGTATGAAACGTACTATTTTCATACATGTCACAAAGTTCTATTTTTATTATGAATCATTGTTACCTCTTCAACCCTGACCCAGGTAGAAATTAGAAAAGAAAAATTATGAAATATAAAAATTGATGCAGTAAGCACGAGCAGATGTAACAGCTTGGTTGACCGTGAACACAGTCACAGAGAACCAGAGAACTAGATTTCCGATGGCATGTAGCCTGGACCAAAAGCATTGTCAGTGGCCAAAGAGATAGACCTGACCGTACGAATGTACAGGACTGATCCAGCAGCTATGTGTTGTCACATATGCTGGGTGATATTTATTAAATTAATAGCTCCGTGCTAGAATTGCTCTCAGATGGTTCTGGTACAATTCCATGTCGACTTGCATTGGCCAGAGTTATGATGCGGCTGTGTGGAATATGTACAACCCATGTACAACTATGAACATGTAAGAAGTTGCGTCATGTGGCAGATGTCAAGAGTATGGTCACCTTTTGCTACACCAGTCATTGTGTCATGCTTCGGTGAATGTGTTTACGTGGGCCGTTTGGATTGTTCACAAATGCGTATTTTGGAAGGCTTTCTGCACATTCCAAATGCCTGCGTCCTAAGTAACAAATCATAGGGGTTCCACAACTAGTTTCTTGCACAATGCCAGTACCAGTGGTCCTGTTCTGCGCAGGGTCTCAAATCAGATTAAAACATGAAACCAAAGGTGGTAGCAGGTTCACAAAATACATCCTTACGTGGGGTGGTTGGTCGTTGCTGTAATATTATATCACACGGGAAGAAATTGCTGTACTGGTGCCAACTGGTAAGTGATATGTGTTAATGTAAAAAGACCCTGCCATAATAATTTGGGATTGTAACAGTCTCAAGTATCACGTCATTTATTGGCACATTCTTCATCCTGTTTACTGCTAGCGTCCGGTCTAGTCCAAGACTACACACACGGAAATTGACCAGTGTCCAGAGGCTCACTATTAGGACCAATTTGATGACCAGAGTATGTGAATTATACAAGAATTTATTTATGCCACTCACAAAATGGGAATATCTGTTGTCGCAGACTCAGAAGTACGTTGATCTCATTTAAGAGTGAAACTTGTGAATTTGTGTGTGCAAGTGTTCGGTTACATGTCCTTATACTGGGTACAATAACACAATCACAAGACAAGAGCCAGCGCATGGCCTTTCACATTTCTATATGTCTGTTGTTTGTCGTCTGCTCTACATAAATGTGTGTTGACATGAGAAGTCTAAAGTAAGTTTGCCAATGCTTGGCGGTGTGTCACCTACCAAGTAAGCGTTATGTACTGTCAGAAAGTGGCTATTTTAAATGGGCATTTTCTGGTTTGTGAAGAAATGTGATTTGGTAGAATTCAGAAAAAATGTGCCTACAATGTCGACATGTACATAGTTCTGTGTGGTTTTGTAAGTGAGATATGGTATCTGTTTTGATGATTAGTATTCTTGTGTTGACTCCAGATCCTGTGCAGTGAATGGAGGACGTATCATGTACCATGTACACGTAATAAAGTTGTTAATGTAGATAAACATATATTATGTTGTGTCTTCACTGAACTGTCAACATCAAAGACATGCCAACCAATGGCAGGGCTGCCTGCTTGACAACAAATATTTATTTATTGACCTGGGTGTGTGGTGAGGGTACAGGGGGGCACTACCCTTACTTCAAACAGCAAAGTATACCCTTGATAATAAGTTGATATAGGGACAAATTTATGACGTTATCTCCTGTTTCTGGTCTATGTCATAAAACAGGCTGTAAGTTATTAAGAGGTCCTCTTGAGTTGAAGATATGACTTATTGTGGCAAAATTGCCCAAGGAAATTGCTGATATATACCAAAATACACTCGGTAGGTAGCTAAGTTTTTATTGCAGCATTCATGGTTATGAATGCTGCAATAAAAACTTAGCTTTGTACAAAGGAGAGTTCCATGAAGTGATAGCCTTGTCTGGGAAATATTTGTATAATGTTGGCCCTTGTTCTGTGGATAACGTAAAAAAACCGATATAGGAGCTCTGACCCTTGAAGTTGGCACAACCACTACTAGTATAGGCAGGGCCCCCCCTCTTATCCACCCCACCTTACAATAGTTAAACATTTCTCGGTTACAGTCAGTCCATTCCATGGTTGTCATTAAAATAAAAAATAAATTCTCCCTAGTGTAGGTTTGACCACTGCCCGTCTGCCACAACAGCCACCGCTTCATTTACTGATAAATAGCAAAAAGTAAATTACTAAACCTTTGGGCATAAACTTGTCAGGACATTACTTATCAAATTAGCAGTTCTTCGATGTGTATAAATTTCTGTAGTCTGATATGCTTATTTTCGGTAATACAGGAGCAGTTTCTATAGCACCGTAATCCGAGGTCAATTAACGTAATTATTACGGAAAATCCATAATGGTAGGCAGCCCTGCAATGAAATGCTTGACACTGTCACAGAATCTCTCGATTTCTCTTCTAAACGAATAACAGGTCATTGATTGGTTCTACATCATTAAAATTGACTACGTTTACGAAAGTGTCAAAGTGACTGTTGACACTAATATATTTAATAATAAGAAACAAGAAATTACCTCATTGCATTATTGCTAGTCAGGTTGCAGTATCTGTAATTACATAATTTTGGTTGTAACTGTTAAAAAACAGAATCTGCCCTACATTCCAACAAGCAACTTTCGTGTTATGGGGATGGCTACAAAAATACTCTAAAACGAATCTCACCCACAACAGGAAAAACTAAAACGAATCTCACAGATTTACAACTTTTTATTATGGGTAAACAAAGTATTCACAACATTTCATGTTCCTGTCATTTCTCACCTGATTTTTAAAGCAAATAGAACAAGGAATGCAGGTGTCTATCTAGTGACTCTGGTGACATGATTAACAATCACCCAGATACCAACATGAATATACAAGCCAGCAGGGTATGACCGACATCTCACAAAATATGTTCAGGTAAACGTCTTGTTTCCAGTGGTTTCATACTCAAAACACATGACACTCCTCAGGGAAATATCTTGAACAACTACAGTAAGAAACAGCCTTAAATGAGCTCAGTCACCACACGCCTTGAGACAACACTTTGTAAACTGAACTAAAATGTCACCATAAAGTGCTCCTTACAACAGGACACTGGCACCATCACGCCGAGTTGCATGTCACTTCATTGTGACAACTAGTGACACAACACAGCATGCGTAGACACACAATGCATGTGTACAGACACACACATGGCATGCGTAGACACAACGCATGCGTACAGACACACAGCATGCATACAGACACACAATGCATGCATAGACACACACTGCATGCGTACAGACACACACATGGCATGTGTACAGACACACATGGCATGTGTAGACACAATGCATTCATACAGATGCATGGCATGCATATCGACGCACATGGCATGCGTACAGACACACACCACATGCGTATAGATGCACACAGCATGCATACAGACACACATGGCATGCATAGACACACACGGCATGCGCAAACACACACGTCATGCGTACAGACACACAGCATGCATACAGACACACATGGCATGCATACAGACACACATAGTATGCGTACACACACACGGCCTGCGTACAGACACACATGGCATGCGTACAGACACACACGGCATGTGTACAGACACACACGGCATGCATATAGACATACGGCATGCGCATAGACACACACGGCATGTGTACAGACACACACAGCATGCATACAGACAGGACTGACCACTGATACAGCAGCCATAGAAGACACAGCTTACAAACGTCGCAAGTTGACTGATGTGGCAAAATTTATAATATTTTTATGTACACTGAAGTCACCTTTAAGGTATAACAAATGAGAAACTGTCATCGAGGGTAACTGTGGCGAATGTCGTCATCCAAATGTGGTATTTGTTTTGTAATTAACATTGTCAATCTTATGATTGTTGACAACTGGCTTTTAGTCATGCTTTAAATCGCAGCCGTGTACACATACAGTGCAGCAGTGTACACATACAGTACAGCAGTGTACACATACAGTGCAGCAGTGTATACATACAGTGCAGCAGTGTACACATACAGTGCAGCAGTGTATACATACATTGCAGCAGTGTACACATACATTGCAGCTGTGTACACATACATTGCAGCAGTGTACACATACAGTGCAGCAGTGTACACGTACAGTGCAGCGTATGTCCTAGTAACAAAACGTCATTACTGAAGCATATAGCTTTGAAATAAGTCTGTTGCTATAATCCAGTCTAGAAAAATGCCATCAGTCGTCACAGCAACACCTGGAAATAAGCATCCATAAGCACGCACAACTCCGCCATAAGTTAAGACAACACTATACATCTCCAGTACGCGGGCCCCACCAACTGATCACCTTCACAGGTCTTACTCCACACACTAGTTCCACGAGTGTCTCAATAGATGTGGGCTCCGAACCCAAATGTCATCTTGATGCTTTCCCAGTAGTACTGGTTCCAGCCCTGCACTGTGCGGTCGTAGTCCGACTCGGGGATGCCAGTTTGCCTCACAGATAGTTCTGTGCTGTCCTCTTTCTCGCACAGTTCTAGCACAACGTTTGAGTAATGTTCGGCCGGCCACGTCTTGAAGCGCCACTTCATCTCTAGCCGCTTGTCCTGCTCCTGCAGATGCAAACACAACTACACTTAGTTTTGTCATGCTCAACTGTTGGCATGGCATTTTTAATGGACGCCCAGAGAACACGGAACATGGAGTTTTGTTGTTACTCGGGTGTTTGAAACACCCGAGTAACAAAAAATTCCAAAAAAATTCACATTCTCTGGGTGTCTGTTAAAAATGCAAACACCCAAGTAACAACTAAATTCCAAGAAATTTCCACTTTCTCCAGGTGTCTGTTAAAAATGCTATGCCGACATTTGAGCATGACCTTTTCCACAAAACGTACATTTCAAAATCTTAATCATGCAACCAAGACATTTTTATCTTTTTTTTTAATTAAATCAAATCACAGGCTGCATATTTTATGAATCGTTAATAATATTATTATATTTTTTATAACTAATTTTTTATTTCTTTATTTAATTTCTGCATTATTATTTTTATTGTATAATAATTATAACATTTTAGTTTTTTTTATTTACCTATCTATTGATAGTTATGCAATTGTCTTTTTATTAAAAAAATTACCATGACATACATTTTTTGAACTTTTTCTTTTAAACTGTTTCTATATAAAATGCTATGCTAAATGCAGTACTTTAAACTTTTGTGAACTGGCTTATGATGCAGTTTACATCTGCTGAGATTAGTAATGTTTCAATGGCAAACTAGATAACTCTGACAGTAGCCTGCTATCAGCATACTACATAGACCTTAGCAAAGGTTTATGTATTTAATTATTATGCACATTTCAAATACGACAGAAATTTCTGACGACAGAAAACGCAAAATCGACAGACATGATGAGGCGTACCAGTTGCAGATATTCGCCAGTTATGTTCCCATCAAACAGCTGAAACCGCCCTCCTTTCTCCGCGTCCGTCGAGACAGCACTTCTTGTGAACGCTTGCAACATCTGGAGACAGAAGATAGCTGAGACTTTCACACGTGGCCTCACGTGCCATCACACGCCATCACACGTGGCCTCACGTGCCATCACACGTGGCCTCACGTGCCATCACACGTGGCCTCACGTGCCATCACACGCCATCACACGTGGCCTCACGTGCCATCACACGTGGCCTCACGTGCCATCACACGTGGCCTCACGTGCCATCACACGTGGCCTCATGTGCCATCACACGTGGCCTCACGTGCCATCACACGTGGCCTCATGTGCCATCACACGTGGCCTCATGTGCCATCACACGTGGCCTCATGTGCCATCACACGTGGCCTCATGTGCCATCACACGTGGCCTCATGTGCCATCACACGTGGCCTCATGTGCCATCACACGTGGCCTCATGTGCCATCACACGTGACCTCATGTGCCATCACACGTGACCTCATGTGCCATCACACGTGACCTCATGTGCCATCACACGTGGCCTCATGTGCCATCAAATAGGATAATTACACGCAGCATTAGGATTCCACGTGTAATGAAAACTAAAGTGATCAACTTTTCTGGCAATTATTTTTGTGTACCCAAGGGTAACTATGGCTTGAATTTAACTCGCAGAAAGCACTTCTCCAGTAGGACAAGAACTAATTCATGTTTACTTGTCCTAAAAGAAATCTACACTGTCCATGAACAAATTGTGCGAAATATCAAACCACATTGTTATTGCGACAAATACTTCTCAGTTTTCAAAATTACACTGCCTTGCATAATACCATTAAAATGTTTGCTACATGTTGTAAGCAGGGTTCCCCTGGTATACAAGCGAGGCAGCATGCCTTGCTGATTTTCTACACTGCCTCACCATAAATATGCCGAAATCGGTGCCTTGTTGCTACTTCGGTGCCATTATTTTTTATTATTTCAATGTCTGCAGTACAAAATGATGCTGCAAAATCACTTACATTTCTCAACATCGCACATTTAACAGCGATTTATTTTATTATTCTAAAGTTCCTCACAGTGAGTTAGGAAGCACCTCTTACAATTAACGCTGTTGGACGACATGTCCAATCACATCATATTTGTAGCCATTGGGACGCCCCGTTTTATTGCCAATTGTGTGTGACACCTGGCGGAGTCTTCACATACTATTACATGACGGTGACCTGTTTGGGAACGGGATTTTTGCAATATATAATTGTGCTTTGCCTGCGACATATTAACCTCACATTGACTGTATTCATCAGTTTTCTTGTTATTGTTTGGTTAAATTTAATTTCATGCTGTGCATCAATGTCATGCCCAAGGTGATCAAATATCAACTGACACCCAAGCGTTTGGTTTATGTGTGGGCAAAAAAACAAATGGTAACAAAACTAATATATTTTTATGCACATTTTATTATTGTCATGGGTCCAGCAATAAATAACAATGTTGGTCTTGTTGATTTTTTTGTCACACTCACTCCTTAGCAATAAAAATAGAAAATGTTTGTAAGAAAGTGATAATCTAAATCAGTAAACTCTATTCCGTCAATGCTGCACAGACAAACTTTCCAATTTTTTTTCTTAATATCATTATTTAAGAAGTTTGTAGAGTATTAGATCCACAAGATTCAAATCTCGTAAAGACGTCTTTGCCCCAAACCATGTATGCTAACGTAGTAACAGTTTTTCAGTACTTGGCCCTCGGGAATAGGCATTAATAAATTTGTATACACATATATATATATATATATATATATATATATATATTACATATATACATGTCATGTGACCACCAGAACACAACTTCACTTTCTTGCGTTCCTATTTTACATATGTATCCTGTTACATCGTTGTTGTTGCTAAAATAAATTTGAATTTGATACCTAGTTAGTCTACTAGTAATGTACAATGTTTGAACTGGCAAAAGGAAAATAAATTGGGAAAAACTCGCAATCAATAAAAATTGCTTGAATATAATATAAAATACACAAATATAAAACAATAACATTAGTGCCAAAAATTGTGGCATTCCAAAAAATTGTCGAATCAATGCAGCAAGGGAGGATGAGACATTTGTGGCAGGTCTGTCTGAACAAACAGAAGCAAGATTACTGACTTGGAGTGCTCAATAAATGTGTTTATATTCTAACGTTTACTTTATTTCTTCCCCCGTATAATATTCAAGGGGAAAGGTTAAAATAAACTTAAGAATTAGCCATTTTTATTTCCAGGGGAGCATGCCCCCAGACCCCCTAGATCCACTTTGCGCCTTCACCACTCGCCTATACCACTTCGCCCTCAATTTTCCCCAGTGCAAACACTGCACAAGAATACACCATTTATACTACAGTGTACATAAATTAAGATAAATCAAGTGTCACATGCACGTAATACATGCTTGAACACCACCAAACTTACGTCTTTGTTTGTCAGGGCGCGATATAAGTCAACGGCCCGACATTTGAACACTTCCGTCTTTGATAACTTCTTGCACTTGATTTTGTGTCCCACTGGTGTGCTGTTGTTTACTGCTGGGTTTGTTATAACTGTTGTCTGAAACGATAAACAGCCGTCAAATGAACACACCTCGCACAGACACTGACTGCTATCTAGTACTCTATTCCATTCTCATTCTGCTTGCCAAGCCAGGAAACACAACGATAAACATGCACGTTATTTCAGTGTAATATCACTGTTTCGTATTGAAAAGCAATTTTTTTTAACATACACCATCAATGATATAAAAAAATCTTAATACTCCTGACCTCAATAATCCAATACCATTGGTATCCAAATCAGATGTCACAATTTTACAGAAAATTGATAGTTAATATACCCCGTTATCTGCATGACTATTTTTTAATTGTTATTCCAGACAAAGATGACGGTAGGCACGTAATAAAAACAGTAATGTACACTAAGGGTACAACTATTGGAATATACACTTTTTAACTAGACACAGTTAAGATCATTGCCTTACCTTAAAGCCATCTATATTCTTTGGTGGTGTAACTACATTGTGTGTGTTTGATGTCTGCGTTGGTAGAATCATGCCTTGACTGAATTCTGTAGCAAACAACACAGGAAGGTCAACTGATGTCAAAGAAAGTGTTATTATCACTGTTGTTCACACAACACTGTGTGAGGTGAGAGTTAATACTTTATTATTACTAACCAAACAAATGTTTTCAGGCATCTTCACTGGACTAAATTACCACATTTCTTCTACTAAGCACACAGTATGTATGTGTAAGAGTTATGACAAAAGAAAAATTCTTAAATATCCGTTTCTTTAACGACTAAATAGTGGCATCTCCTAGTAGCACTGGTGTACTTTCCCTTTACTGTTTTATGTGTCACTCACCATGTGTAACTTGGCCACTTATGTTGCACGCTTACGTTGACCGCTTATGTTGCACACTAATGTTGTACGTTGTACACAAGCATGATACCAATGGCATTGCGCAATATTAAAAGCAAATTATATACATGAGTTAGAATTGGTAGACAATGTCTAAATAGGTAGACAATTGTAATAGCTTTAAAATGACACTAACATCACATCTGTAGGTCACCTAGAAGTGGAGTTATGACACCTGGAAGATCGTCAGGCATTGAGGTAGGGTCAAAATTTGATGACCTGTATCTCTGGATGCGAAGGTCAGATTGACGTAAAATTTGGTGTGAAGCATAGACTCATGATCACTAACACACCGAATTTCATCAAAATCGAATACAGTCATGTAAATTCTTGATTGATCTGACGTGGACTGTAACCTGCACGAGTGGTGGTTTTTGTGTGTGAAAATGCTGCAGATGCAAGTCCAACTTTCTGATGTTGTTAGTCACTGGTTGGCAGGGAATTAATTACAACAAATGATGACTCTAATGACACCTTTTTGTAGTAGATCAATTTTGGACACTGCTGAGACGGGGGCATATGTCAGTCAGGATATGTATGTTTAGTAGAGTGAATACAGTGGCCCACCTTTTTTGAGATCGTCGATATACTTCTGTATCTGCTGTCGTATGACCCTTGTGCCGGTGGAACGGAGGAAGTCCTTTATTGCGTGTCCCTCGTCATCATCTGTTGTCACAGTGACATTCACCTACACAGACACACAAACACTAAAGGTAATTGTGACATTCACCTATACAGACACACAAACACTAAAGGTAATAGTGACATTCGCCTATACAGACACAGACACTAAAGATAAGAGTGACATTCACCTACACAGACACACAAACAATTAAGATAACAGTGACATTCACCTACACAGAGTCACAGACACACAACCACTAAAGATACCAGTGACATTCATCTACACTAGTGCTGGTTCGATATATCGAAGTATCGCGATACTTGCGAAAGTTCGATACCGATATTTAGTGGTATCGCGATACTTCGATACTTTTGGTATCGAACGCCCACTGTTCGATACCTTCAATACCTTCGATATTACCTTCGATATTTCGATACTTGACATCGAGTCCATTCGACGATGTGAAGACGCAACATCGTTGTTGATGACGACGTTGTTTACGGGAGCTATCACTACAGCGCTTCGCAACCTAAATTTACTTAGGCGTGTTTGTTTAAAAATAATATAACATAAAATGTGAATTGTTTTCTAAAACTTTATTGTAGAGTTAGTTTGTATAATAACTGTTTTCTGTGAGCGATCTTAGCCTAGGTCAGACTTCGCTTAGCCTCGTTATCCAAACCAAGGATCGTACGTGACGCTCTCGCTTGGTGGCACTACCATGTCATCTTTCTCCCTACTTTACTTACGGTTACGCGTACAAAAACACACATCCAATAGCATTTTTATAGAGTGTTTATTGCACGCACTAGTATTTATGAAACTAGTTTAATAATAATATTGTTAATATAAATAATTATTCGAGCGTGATGCGGAGGCTTTGTTTATCCGGGTTCCGTTTGGTGGCGCTGTTTTGTTGTTTGGTGGCGCCACCATTTGCCGTACACAACGCCCACAACCAAGACGAACGACAACATGTCGAACGTTCATCGCTAATTTGGCACTTTTCTAACAAAGACTGTCTGCTATACTAGAAACGTCTCAAAGATAGTGAGGGAAATACATCGAATTTGACGAAACATGTCACCAATCAAGAAGCTATCAAAACGTGATGATCAACTTTCATCGTACGGCATGTGATGTCGACGTCGTCGACGTCGTGGACAACGTAGCATTGCCATTGACTCGAGAACGTATTCTTTCGAAATATTCGACAATGAGCAAGCAGTGGACATCAAGTTACAGTCGAAGCGAATCGCCATCGATTGCAGAATCTACTAAGTAACTGCGGCCACAGCGTCAAGAAGTGACATATACGACGTGACTGATTAACGATGACGATTCGCTTACTGCATCTACTGTCACTGTGACACTGGCACTGGCCAAACAGGTTCACCACTGGCAGAGCCAGAGGTACAGGAAGAAACTGACCTGTTCTTGAAAACAGTTGCAAAAACATAATGGGGCTTGTTATGTGTACTTGATAACGTGGTAATTTAAGTTTTATATATAAAAAATGTCAGTGCAATTAATTAATTAATTTGTCACTAGGTATTTTATTGCAGTTGTCTTTATTGTTTTAATATTATATTACAGTTACCTTTTAGTTTTACAACAGTAATCAATTATATTGAAACTGTTGTTTGGGTACTTACATAAATTGAAAATTGCATATTAATCATTGTTTGCATGACTATAAAATTGTCACATATTTCCCTACAAGTGAAACATTTTGTGTTTCTGTGGCATTAGTCTAAGTGGATAGTAGTGTTTCTTTGAAGATCTCTACTGTACTGAATTACACTTATAAGGTAAATTTCGAGTATCGACTAAAAATCTAGTATCGATTGATATCGAAGAATTCTGATATCGAACCAGTAATATATCGATCGGTATCGAAGAATTCTGGTATCAAACCAGTAATATATCGATTGATATCAAACCAGCACTACTTCTGTTGCATACTGTGCTTCTACTGGGAACTGTGTTCTATGTGAAAATTAGACTTAATTACAACGTAAGTATCGAGTATCGAAAAAAATTCAGGTATTGATCGGTATCGAACAAAACCTGGTATCGAACCAGCACTAATCTACACATACATACAAACACTAAAGATAAGTTTTTTATTTGTGCACTACAATCTTCAGGACTCTGTCTTTTACACTCACTCCCCGACAGATCTGTTCAACGTAGCACCATCTTGACATTGTTGAGCAACATCCAGCCCAGCTTCAATTAATCCCTGAAGACTACTCATACACCAATATCCACCATTGTTTATAGCCAGGTACTCATCCATACAGGTGAGTGAACTGGAGCAATGCAGAGTGAAAAACTTTGGCCATGGTTTGACACTGTAGCACAGGATTCATGATTCCAAAGCTCTGGTGAGTGCACCATTACATTACTGTTACCAGTCAAACCTATACAGTCTAATGAGACATTTAAAAAATGTATTGTTTTCTTGTGATGGGTCTTAGATGTGCCCAAGATGGAACAAAATGTTTACATATTAGCTAGTTCGATAAACGAGGATTGAAAACTATGTTCTACTCACATCGATGTCTTCTGGGTCATTCTCCTCACTCAGGTTTGGTATTTCTAACTGTCCATCATACATCTCGCTACTGCCAGCAAGTTTGCCTGCATCCAAACAGAATACACCCTTATACTTATAGCAGGTATATGAAATTCTTATTTCAAAATACAGCTGCGTTTGTTAAGTCTTAAACAACACAGAACCTACACAATAGAGCACAGTTGTAACCATGAAATGCAGAAATATAAAAATAGAGCCCCGGTAAATGGGCCATTATGAAGTTAAACTTTACCTTTCCATTTTGCTGCAATCACCCACTCGTAGAAGAATATTAGTTTGGCTTTACGATTACTGGCACTAGCCTCGCCTTCGATTTTCGTCACTTCTTCGATCTGACATTTATCTGAAAAGGAACAAAATCACAATTAGACAGACAAAGTAACTAAACATCATAGGCAGTAAGCATTTAACATGCTGATCATCATCTTAACAACACATTACAAAGTTAAAAGGTAAAGGTAAATTCTTATATAGTCACTCACTAGTGCAGTATCCAGTCTTCGGGACTGCTCAAAGCTGTTTACACTCTGGCAGACCTGGTCAATCAAACACAATCTCAACTTCTCTGGGAAGTAGCTGACAAATATAAACTTACTAAAATGTGTTGTCTGTTGGAATTAGTAACACAGTGGATGTTGTTCTCCATTTTTGTTTTTGACTGCCTTATATTAAACCACATCATAACTATAATGGTGCACTTAGTGGATAGATGGAGAACAGAATATAAAAAAACTGGGGTCTGAACTAAAAAAACTTCAGTGCTATTAATTTTAGTTAACTGCTGTTTAACTTCCATGTCCTTGATTCAGGGCTTTATGCAGGACCAATTTTTTGCCAGTCACACATGTTTTGGTGGACACATGGATGTCAACTGTTAAGCCAGTTTACACATTTTAAATGTGTCAGATGACCTGAAATGGACTACTAAGTTACTAACCCACATGTGACACCATTTACACTCACTTTTAAGGCAAAACTGACAATATCTATGGTTTCGGAATACTTATATTCTCCATTTTGTATTCATCCCCCCACACCCGTCCACAACAGGTTATACCCGTCCAAATGACGGGTGGACAGGTCCCTGCATAAAGCTGTGCCTTGCTTTTGAAACAGTAAAGTGCTATACTGTTCAAGGATTTCTGCTGAAGCGACCAATAATATTATAAAGATTATGGAGCTACATCAACAGGTCAGAGATTTTTGGCCAACTGCTAGATGGTAGAGTAGAGTTGTAATATTGTAAGTTTATAACAACACTCACATTTGTCATTTTCAAGTTTCAGTCCCTCGAGAAGTTCCTTGAGCTTGTCATTGGACCAGGGTGTGGCATTCTTTTCTGTCCTATAATTAGACACAAATAGACATCAGTTGCTAGTTGAAACAATTGATAAATATCAAGTTTTTAAGCTATAATCGTAATATAAGGACTACACTATAACAATGGCATATTTGTAAATTGTAAGGAATGTAGCTCAAATTGAAATGTGCTAAATCTCTATATGTGACATGTTCTAATGAAACGAGTCGTATGTCAGCGAAGTTTATTTCGAGAAAACACCATAAAACATGCAATGATGGTTTCCAACAATGCTGACTTTATGTCACCAAAGTATACTTTGATATATTTTGCCAGTTAGCAATGCTTATTTTTAATTTATATTATTATTTAGTACACTTGATTGCCTTTTTAGAAACACTACATAACATTTCACGCATGAATTTCATAAAACAGAACTGATTTTATCACACTTGTTCAAGTCGCATTGTTCAGCGTTTCCCTCAATGCATGGCGGACATATTTGGTATTACGAGAAAGCCCAGAACAGATTCAGACTATTGTAGTAGAAATCCCCACTGACACCAACTTTAGCCAATCACAGTGCTTATGCGAGAAGTCTATCTGTAAACAAATATCGCTGGATGCTGGCGGGGCTGATTGGCTTAGAGCTGTGAGCGCAGGCGCTAACTGTAAACAAGTGTGATCGATCAGGTCACTGTTAGAAAACATTGCTAAATACTTGGATTATGTTGTAATAATTCCAGTAAACAGTTAGCATGATATATATTTGACAATGAACATGACTTCGGAGTTTATTTTGAAAGCATAAAACGGCCGATTTTGGAACGATAATGTACTCGGTCGTGTGCTTATATGACCGCGAACTTCAAGTGTATTTTTCTCCGTCTGAGACTTTCTACCCCAGGCATGTTCAGCGTTAAACAACTTTGGCTGTGTGTGAGAGATGTCCATAAGTTTTACACTGCTGGAAAGCTGAACAAATGTAATGCACACAGGAGCATCTTTGGCTAAGGAAATTATATAATTGTGCTGATTTTTCATAAATGGCGCAGAGAAATTGCCACAGTGGAAATGTTTTAGAATGTCACAGATAATTCCTTAACAAAGGCTGCTCCTTGGTTCATTCCATACAAAAGGCGACATCCATAGTTTGATCAGACTTCTTGTCATGTGGTGCATTGAAACCTCTTACTGTATGATGCCTAGGGCTGTGGCTATTTCCCTCACAAAATGGGGGTCAAGTTGAGCAAATTTTATTTCCACCGTGATTGTTAGATATATCGATGATCAGTCTTAGAAAAGGCTCCTGATGGTTCATAGAAATAGACTAAGTTGGGGCAGAGCTATTTCCCTAACCAGTTGGGTTAACTTGGTCTTAAGGATCTCTCTCTCTCTCTTTCTCTCTCTCTCTCTCTCACACTCTCTCTCTCTATTAAAGGCTTCATTACAGTATCGCCGATTAGTGGAGTGAACTAGCTCCCGACTGGTCGGGATAATAGTCAAGCAGCGTCGGCCGGCGACTAACGGTAACTGCGTAAACCGCAAATACCAGTTCAACTCCAAGGTTCAGATTGTATCAGTTATAACAAAATTACTGAATTTGTCGTATCTGTTCGATATGAAAGTTACAACCAGGCGTAATGTTCTTGACGCTATGGTCGCTAGGTGTGTCATGTGTGGATAGCATGTCACGGTGCAGTGTGTTATTGTCACACGTGTCCTTCATGACAAACTCACCAGTGCCAGTTATTTACATTTGTAGCGTCTGCACGTTCTTCGACAATCCAGCGCGGATCTCCCTTTCCCCACTTAGCCATCGTGTGAACTTACACTTGACAACTGAATGTAGATTATATAATAAAATCCCACCACCCGGAGAAAATTCTTGAAATTTCTATAACCGGAACCGGAAATCACTGCCGGCGATTTAAAACCCGGACATGTCCTAGGCACATGACCAGATTAGCATTTAGAAACGCGGGTCCTCCTAATGGTAGTATAGAGTAACACATGGTGGTTTCCACATTTTCTATCCGGTGTCTTCTGTCACAATTGCATTTACGACCTAGTTACCAATATGCTATCTGGAGCACAAACGGACGTCATAGTGATGGATTTTTCTAAAGCATTTGATAAGGTTAGCCATACGAAACAAATTTACAAACTCAATCACCAAGGCAAAGCAAATTCCTAGATTAAAGCATTTTTAACCGACAGATCCCAAAGAGTTATAATAGAGGGCGAGGCCTCCTCTGAAGTCCCTGTGATACCAGGAGTCCCACAATATACCTGCCTATTCCTTTTTTATATTAACGACATTCCAACAATATTACTTCTACAGATAGACTCTGCTGATGACACTATATGTGTGTGTGTGTGTGTGTGTGTGTGTGTGTGTGTGTGTGTGTGTGTGTGTGTGTGTGTGTGTGTGTGTGTGTGTGTGTGTGTGTGTGTGTGTGTGTGTGTGTGTGTGTGTGTGTGTGTGTGTGTGTGTGTGTGTGTGTGTGTGTGTGTGTGTGTGTGTGTGTGTGTGTGTGTGTGTGTGTGTGTGTGTGTGTGTGTGTGTGTGTGTGTGTGTGTGTGTGTGTGTGTGTGTGTGTGTGTGTGTGTGTGTGTGTGTGTGTGTGTGTGTGTGTGTGTGTGTGTGGGTGTGTTGTGTGTGGGTGTGTTGTGTGTGTGGAGGTGGGTGTATGTGTGTGTGGGTGTATTGTGTGTGTGGAGGTGGGTGTATGTGTGTGGGTGTGTGGGTGTGTTGTGTGTGTGGAGGTGGGTGTATGTGTGGGTGTGTGGAGGTGGGTGTGTGGGTGTGTGGGTGTGTGGGTGTGTGTGTGTGTGTGTGTGTGTGTGTGTGTGTGTGTGTGTGTGTGTGTGTGTGTGTGTGTGTGTGTGTGTGTGTGTGTGTGTGTGTGTGTGTGTGTGTGTGTGTGTGTGTGTGTGTGTGTGTGTGTGTGTGTGTGTGTGTGTGTGTGTGTGTGTGTGTGTGACGTTTCTAACGAAATGAGTCGTATGTCAGCGAACTTGATTTCGAGAAAACACCGCATAAACATGCAACGATGAATTTTGACGATTTTGACTTTTTGTCACCAAAGTGTACTTTGGTATCTTTTTTGTCAATTGGCAATGCTTATTTCTCGTAACACACTACGTAACATTTCACGCATGAATTTCGTAAAACAGAACCGATAAATCGCACTAGTTCATGTCGCATTCTTTGGGGTTTCCCTCAACGCATGGCGGACTTATTTGGTACTACAGGAAAGCCCTGGACGCCCTCTTTCGGATTCTTGTAGTAGAAATCCCCACTGACGTCAGTGTAAGCCAAATAGCAGCGCTTAATGCGAGAGGCCTATCAACTAGACTAATAAACGTCACTAGACGCCGTGAGGAGCTGACAGCGGGGCCCTGATTGGCTTAGAGCTGTGCGCGCAGGCGCAGTGCGCTCTCGCTAGCCGTAAACAACGTGGAATTAATCGGGTCGCTGCTACAAAACATTGCTAAATACTCGGATTATGTTGTAATAATTTCAATAAACAGTTAGCATGATATATCTTCGACAGCGAACATGCCTTGGTAGTTTATTTCGAATGCATCAAATGGAGTAATAGAAGCAAAACGGCCGATTTTGGATCGACAATGTACTCGACTGTGTGCTTATGTGACCGCGAACTTCAAATGCGTTTTTCTCCGTTTGAAACTTTCTACCCTAGGCATGTTCAGCGTCCAATAACTTTGGCTGTGTGTGAGATATCTCCATAATTTTTACATCGTTGGAAAGATTAATACATCTTCTTTCCAATGGTGTGACATACGACTCATTTCGTTAGAACACGTCACATATATACTGTATGATGCAGGATTATGATGCTACACATGAAAGATTGTGCGGCCAGACTTGTTTGGCTGAAAATCGTAATTCTGCCTCTGATGTCATAGATACGAATGCTACTGTGAATGGCAACACACATTCTGAAATTACACGCACCACAGATGACAGTGTAATGATTGATGAACTTTTGTGTTTTATTACAAATAAATTGGACATTCTGCCTCCTGATGTTATCGTACAGCTGTGCACAAGCACTTTCAGTGACTCTGATATTGAAGTATCAAAGAAGAAACTATTTGACTTGTGTGCTGATGAAACTGACTCTCGATATCGTAAAAGACAGGCTGCCAAGAAGAGTGCCATGAACATTGAAGACGTCATCAAGCTGCTCCAGGAAAAAGGATCTGATGTGCCAAAGTTTGTTGCTCTGGATCTGAGCAAATTGTCTCCGATCACATTTGACAGTGTCGACGTCTCTGCTCTCCTCAACACTATCAAAAAGACTCAGAATGAGGTGGGTATACTGAGAGCTACAATTGAATCCCACAATGCGGTTTCCGATGGACTTCATAGTGTCTCTGCTAGTCTGGAGACTCGCATGAGCTGTATGGAGAAGAAAATGAATGACCTTTCTCAGTGCATTGCTGATACTAGTACTCTGGCTGGTTCTTGCAACACTGCACCGGTAATAGCACAAGTACAAGCCTCAGCCTCCTCAAGTGGTGGTTCTGACAGCTTGTCATCGGGTGATGTCAGTGCAACGTCAGTTAAAACCTTTGCCCAGGCAGCTGGTGGTGGCGGCGGCACTGATGCAAAAACAACTGTTTCTAAAGTGAATGAGAACCAAACATGGTTCAAACAGATGCATATAAATGGAAGACTAACAAATTGCCCGGAGGGGCCCGTGGAGCAAATCCAAGGCCGAGAGAAGAAGCTGCAAAAAGGAGTTATTGGTAAGGCTCAGAACTCTGGGCTTCGCGTACTGTTCAAAAAACCTTTAGGCATCGACGGGCAAATGTATTTGCTACTAGGTTTGACCCAGCTGTTTCAAGTGAGCAGGTCAAGGCATACCTTAATAAATGTCTCAACCTTGATGCCACTGTGGAAGCAGTTGAGACAAGATTTGATACGTATGCCTCCTTCCACATTACTTGTGAGTGTCCGGACCCATCTGTGTTTATGTCTGACGACCTGTGGCCTGAGGAAGCCTTTGTTCGCTGGTTGAGTGAACCCAAACACCTGAGACCTGCCACAAAGGATGGGGCGAATCTGCCATAACTGGATGCCAATGAACCACCTGGGTTATAAACAATGTTTAATCTAGGAAGCTATAATAGCAGGAGTCTTCCAAAAACAAAGAAAGACCTCCTTAGATCTGACTTTTTGAGTGTCTTTATTATTGAATAATGATTTCACATGTATTCAAGAAACTTGGTTCAGTAAACAAGATCTGTCTAACTTAAATAATTTACATAATGATTACCATGGTATTGATGTATCCACTACTGATTTCAGGGACGAGATTGTTCATGGACACCCGCCAGGAGGGGTTGCCATATTCTGGCATATATCACCTGAGCAATATATCAAACCAATAGATCTCGCTGTTGATTGGTGTGTGGCTGTGGAATTTAATATTAGTATTTAAAAATGTGTGGTTCTTAATGTGTATTTGAAGAAATGAAGAAACATATTTAGAATATCTTGTGGAAATTAATGCTATCTTGCAGGAGCTGGATAATACATGCTATGTTGTTGTTAGTGACTGGAATGCTGACCTCAGAAATGTCCAACATTCTGTATTTGCTGTCCACATGTTGAATGTTTGCTCTGATAATAATCTGGTTATATCTACACGCATGCGTCTTCCTGATGACAGCTACTCGTATGTCAGCGACAGCTGGGGGTCTCTGTCTTGGCTTGATCATGCTGTCTCTAGTCTGGATTTCCATAATGTAATAACTAATATATTTATTTGTTATGATCTGACTGATGAAGATCACATACCCTTCACTATGTCACTTGATCTGGATAAAGTGCCTGAATTGGCTACGGAGACTAATTGTTGTTTTCCTAGGTTATATTGGGAGAACCTATCTGATAGTGATTGTATTGAATATGGAAACAAAACTGATGAGTTGCTTCAACAGGTTCAGTTACCTGATGTTGTTAATTATACTAATATTGACTGTCATGAAGAAAAGCATATCAATGAGATTAAACATTTCTATGATATTATAATAGCATGCCTTCAACAGGCAGGGCATTCTGTTTTTTCTAATTTGAGGAAGCATAACTTTGTCAATAAGCCAGGTTGGTCTGACTATGTTGATGATCTTTACAAGGCCTCCAGAGATGCACTTTCTTTATGGCGTAATACTGGGCAACCACGACAAGGACCATTGCATTAACTTCATAAGAACACTAAAGCCAGATTTAAATATGCGCTCAGATTTATCACAAAGAATGAGAAACAGCTTCGTAAAGAGGCATTGGCAAAGAAGCTTACTGACCTTAATCCTAATGCCTTTTGGAAAGAAATCAAATTGATGAATAATAGTGCTACTCCTTTACCTGTTAATATTGATGGTGTTAATGGGAATGAAGCAATAGCAGAACTTTGGAGAAAAAAAACATTTTAAAGATACACTCAACTGTCTTAGGAATAACAGTGAAATGACTGGTAGTATTGATAATAGTAGTACTGCATATGATGATATTTATGTTACAGAGGAGGAGGTGGAAAGTGCCATTAAGGACCTTGAGAGTAAAAAATCATGTGGTGCTGATGGTATATATGCTGAACATCTTAACATCCAGACATATATTGAAGCTTTTAAGTTGTTGCTTAACATGTTTATTTGTTCATGGAATTCTTCCAGATTCCATGATATCTGTCATTTTGGTACCGATTATCAAGAACAAAGCTGGTAAAATTACTTCAAAGGATAATTACCCACCTATCGCTCTTGCCAGTTTAGTCAGTAAAGTTGTTGAGATCATCATTTTGCACAGATTATCAGGATACCTTTTGACTATTCCAAATCAATTTGGATTTAAAAAGAAACTTGGTACTGATCAGTGCATTTATGTTCTAAAAGAAATAATTGATATGTACAGAGTTTTAAATGGTAGTGTCTTTATTTGTTTTTTAGATGCCAGTAAGGCTTTTGATAGAGTGAATCATTCACATCTCTTTGATAAGCTGTTGAAGCGAGGTGTTCCTGGCTACACTGTTAGGCTTCTCGTGTTCTGGTATACAAATCAGAAAATGTGTGTTAGATGGGGTAATGTATACTCAGATTATTTTGCTGTTTCGAATGGTGTTAGACAAGGTGGTATTTTGTCACCTCTTCTTTTCAATTTATATATGGATGATCTAAGTGATAGACTAAACAAACTGAAGATTGGGTGTTGTATAAATGGAATTGTGGTAAACCATATTATGTATGCAGATGATCTTGTTTTGATAGCGCCATCTGTTGCTGGCATAAATAAGATACTTAAATTGTGTGAAGGGTTTGGTTCCCAGCATGATATAAAATACAACCCAATGAAAATTTGTAGTATGTCCTTAAGATCAAAACTTCTCAAAGGAGTAACTTTACCCAAGTTTGTCTTGAATGGTGAATATATTGATGAGGTTGAGCAGTCCAAGTACCTTGGGCACATTTTCACAAATGATCTGACTGACAATGCAGACATTGCAAGACAGTGTCGACAGCTCTATGCTCAGGGCAATATGATTTTGCGTAAATTTCATATGTGTACTCCAGATGTGAAATTGACTCTATTTCGCACTTATTGTACCCCAATGTACACATCACAGCTATGGTGGAGCTATAGAAAAGCCACAATCAACAAACTGTATACCTCATGTCACAATATTTTGAAGATGTTTCTTGGGTTATCTAAATTTGAAAGCACAAGTATGTTATGTACCTATGTAAATGTCCAATGCTGTCAGTCTGTTATAAGGAGCTTGGTGTACTGCTTTTTGCTTCGTTTGGACAGTTCTGACAATGTCCTTGTACAGTCCATTCTCAGATCTAGTCTGAACTTTGTCTCTAGAATCAGAGTACACTGGATGAATATATATTTTACACAACCAACTTTACCTCTTACTGATAACACATATTTTTCTTTTCTACGGATTCCTGTTTGTAATATATATTTCCGTCCAATTTGTTTAGCGATCTGGGCCGAGAGCCCTGTACTACTGTCTGTTGCTGGTGCTATGGACCACAGTATTACTTGTATATGCTTATTTCATGTATACTGAAGAGTCTGGAATAAAGTTATTGTATTGTATTGTATTGTATTGTATTGTATTGTATTGTATTGTATTGTATTGTATTGTATTGTATATACTGTATATAGCTCATAAGCCCAAGACAAACACAGCTTCGTTCCAGGAAGACCTTCACAAACTTTGTAAATGGGCAAAAAATTGGAACATGAAATTCAATCTGGAAAAGTGCCATGCTATTCCTGTAACAAGAAACAATTAAAACTCACAAATACTTGAAACTGTATCACAGGTAAAATATCTCGGTATAACCGTAACTATATACCTTGAATGGATCGAATGTTCACATAAATAAAATTTCCTTAAAAGCAAATAGATCCTACAACGCCACCACAATACCTCAAGTGTAACCGATAGGGTGGGGTATGGTGGCCCCGTGGGGCAACTAGCTCCCTTTCCCTAGCTCTCCTCCTGTTTGAGATATTTGTCTGGCGGACGAATACAATGCTGCCATCTACTGATTATTCTGACGGAAAAAGAGACGCTGGCAAAATCACCGTAAATAAATATTTACTTTGTTACATGTTTGATTTAAAAGTTGTGTGTTTGTAATGTTTTACTACAAATTCAAGATTAAACTTAGCCTCTAGTAATTGTTGTTATATTTATTAGTAGTCTATTCATTCACGTTTTGTAAAAATGGGCGATAATTAGAATTAGCGCAGGAATTGACATTTGTGTAGATCTAGTCTCGCTTAACCGACTGTCGGTCGGCTGCGATCGAACTACGCCGAGAAGACAGTCTGGTGAGTCTCCTGGCTTTTGAATATTTATCCACGTTATCTATACAATGCTGCCACCTCACGGACACTGGTTAATCCTGCGGTAATGTTTTTATATAAACAACAGCAAATTTTCATTTCTATTTATTTTATGTTAATATAAGTTTAATTTTGAATAATTTTATAATACAGCATTATTTGATAAAAGTTATCCTTATTTAATTTTTATGTTATCCGTGTGGGGCTAAGCAGTGCTGCCACCTCGCGGATACTGGTTAGTCCCGCCGTAATTCGTATTTTTATAAACAACTGTAAATTTGAATTTTTACTTATTTTTGTGGTAATATAAGTTCAATGTTGAATACTTTTAATAGGATATCATTGTCTTGTAAAAGTATATCGTTATTTGAATTTTTATTTCATTGTTGGCCTGAGAGCCAATCAGCGTCTCTACCCTAATCTGGTTAACAAACTGGCGGTTAACAAATGCAGAGCATTAGTTTCCCCAGGCAGAGGTGAGGGGCTTAAAACTGCTGCCACCTCACGGAGCCTGCGTATCCGAGACTAGTGTAGATCATGCATGCTAGGGGCAAGAAACCCCCGACCCTGTGGGGCAAGACGCCTCTCGGGGCACCATAAATTGAGTAATCTACAATCGTGAGTGGGCCACAAAATATACTTTATATAGTTGGTAAGATTGTTTCATAGGACGCAGTAAAGATCTATTATTATGTTGCAATTGATAATACAACAGTAGCAGTTCTGCTCAAACGGTCAGTGCAAAAAACATTCAGAATCTATAGAGACGTCATATATGCAAACATGTATGTTATGTGATTACTTGTTTAATGAGCAATATTTTTGTTTACACATGGTTCGCACATATAAGCGGAAGACGAAACGGGATGCGTATGGTGACGACATATTGAAAGCTGCACTGTTAGCTTTGGAGAAGCAGCCATTGAAGACCGTCATTCGACTTTATCACGTGCCCGCACGTACGTTGCGAAGACACCGTGATAACAGGGTCGCAACACGGGTTGCCCATGGGCCAATGAAGACAGCGCTACTTGCCGCCGCAGAGAGCATTCTGCGCGACCACATTGCGTACATGAAGAAAATGTCTGTACGGATTGAACACTATTGACGTGAGACGCCTGGCTTACGCCTCGCCGAGAAGCTGGGTGTGAAAAACAATTTTTCTGTCGAAACGACGGTGGCAGGATGCGACTGGTTACGAGGATTCTTTAAACGACATGAATATTTCGCAATCCGGCGCCCACAGGCCACCAACATTGCGCGAGCTGTCGGCTTCAATCGACCGAAGATTCGCCAATTCTTCGATCTGTACATATCACAATTGGAGATGTCTACGTACGCGTCAGCACGGATATGGAACATGGACGAATCCGGGATTATAATTTGTGCAAAAGCCCGGCAAGATTGTTGCCACGAAAGGAGTGCGTCAGATGGGTAAGGTGACAAGCGGGGAACGCGGCGCTACCGTCACCGTCATTTGCGGGATGAACTCGGTCGGCACATATCTGCCACCGATGTTCATCTTCCGAGAAAGAGGATGGCCGAATCGCTGATGACAGGTGCGCCATATCAATCCATTTTGCCAATTTCATGAATACAGCACTTGATGTGAGTAGTATGTAATGATCTTCTCAGCGGACGTTGGCGCGGAGCGGAGGAAGGTTAAAGGTCAAGATGATGGTCAGGGTCAAAGGTAAGGGTCAAAGGTCACAGCGCAGCAGCCCTGACGGATAGGAGAACGAGTGGCGCCCACTGGCAAATAGCTCATGAACTAGTATGGTGTAAATTAGTGTGTTTTATTTTTTTAATGTACAGCGCCCCCTGGCGGTTAGGCGATGATGACCCAATGGCACCCATGGCGGATAGATCGTCAACTAGTACGGTCTAAATTCGTGTGTCTTATTTATAAAAGTGAACAGTGCCCCTGTCGGATACGTGATGAACCGGTGGCTCCCCTGGCGGATAGGTCATCAATTAGTACGGTATAAATTCGTGTCATCATTTTTAAGTGTACATAGCCCCCGTCGGATAGGGGATAAATAAATGCTGTCTCCTGGTGGATATATCGTTAACTAAGGTCTCCAAAATTCGTGTCTTATTTTAAAACTGATCTAAATATAGTCGAAAGGTCAAGAGGCGCCCCTTGAATAGGTGTCATCAACTACGCAATTGGGAAAACGTAAAAAAACGAGGCCAAAGGTAAACGTTAAGGTCAAATGCCATCCTCACGTACGGCACGTAGGCCACTTGGGTCTCTTTCTTCGCGTGCCTTTGTAGGTCACCTACACATAATTGCGCAAGCGAAATTTTATAATTTTCTATCTGTCTTGGGCTAATGCAACTAGAGCGGAGGAAGGTAATAGGTTATAAATTATTGTGTCTTATTTTCAAACTATGCCAACAATGTCTTAACGCAGCACCCTAAGCAGCGCCCACTCTCCTGGCAGTTAGCTTATAAACTACATACAAACATGCATTCAATAAAATTACAATTTCTGTCTTCGGGAAAACAGTCATCGAATTACGTCATTGCGCGGTATTATTAATTTTGTATCTACCGAGAAAACTTTGGTTTCTTTGCCACATATGCGACTAACATACATAAATATCTAATTTGGTTAGTTACCCATTCCTCTATGTCAAATGCGGGTCCAACACTGCTATTGTCCATCTATCGAAGCTGGCTACGCCAGAGCAGTCAGGTGCTGTCCGTTTTGTTCGAGGAACGCTAGTTCAGTCCGAATCAGTTACAGTGCGTCAGTGGACGGCTGACGTCGAAGTGGTCGGAACTACACTATGGCAAGTCACCACGTCAGCTCAAGGGATAGGAGATGTTGACCGTCGACTCTCCTGCCTGCGACTGTAAGACGTGCAAGGGCAACGCTAATATAAGTAGCCCTGTCACATATCCATACAAGTCTGGGCACGTTCCCAGTTTCTCTACAGATTGCTATGCAACCAGCTCTATACAGTAAATAAAAACAACAAAGTAATGCATTGTATCTATGACGTAGTTATCTTAACCATGCAAGTCTGCACATGTTATACTTACTCGTATGCTGGTTTCACTACAGATTGTTATGCAACCAGCAATGTAAAGTAAATAAAAACAACAGTTCTGCTGGACGGGCCATGGCGCGGTGACTCCCAACTGAAGACGGCGTTAATCTGAAGGTGTGTTCTTAGCATTGCAAATATACAAAACGTATATAGTTCTCTATATCGTTCAATGCAGCGCCCTATGCAGTTCCCCACTCTACTGATAGTTAGATTATGAACTACAAACAATAAAACTACAGTTTCTGTCTTAGGTTATCCGTTGACGTCATTGTTATATTTAGTAGCTTCCGTTCAATATTAATTTGTAAGTCTAGGCCACTATGTTCGTGACGAAGGCACCTTAAATTATGTTACCCTCCGCATAGTCCAGTTGTACATGTCTCCGCATAACCCAACCAGGCCAGTCTAAGCACATTTACCTTGGCGATTATGGGCCTGGTTAAAGCAGGGACCGCTTTACCAAGGAGACCAAGCAAATTCGTTGTGAGAAGTCTACGCAAGTTTTTACTTACACCAAAGTCACCCCTCCTGGTGTATAAAAGCTAGTTCACGTCTGTCGAATCATTAATCGGGTCTTCTGTGTTGTATACGTTTTCCTGTACACACCTTCCAGTGACACGTATGCATATAATAACAGCAGCAACAAATTGTGTATTTTTCTTTCTAAGTGTCCAATTATAAATTTTTACGTAGTAAATAAATAATAGGACTCCATCAGGTTTTAATTATTTAAAATAATTACTAAGATAGCAATGTTTTGTTCTGTACATAACGCGTTAAAAATATATACATAGTTTTCATTAATCGATATTTTGTGTGTTTTATATTAACTTTATTGCTTTTTCAAATACTATGTACTCTTATTAGATGTGCATAGACTATGCATGAAATGAAAAGGTTACGTGCATATGTTGGAATAATCAAGAATACTGGTTTTGTTTGTAGCCTGAAGATACAATCCCTTTTTGTATTATAATAAAATTGCAATAATAAAATAATTATCATGGTTAAGACATAATATACAATGTAATTTATTGACTAGTGGCACATATCGATTGTTCATTTTAGTTTTAACATAGTTCCAAAATATCGATCTTTCTGTACGAGACGTATTCGATCTGTATGTGACTGGTTTCATAATCCAAACTTATCGAAATATATTTATTCCTTGTGAGAATATATTCTATCTACTATAAACACATATATTTGATGAGTTTATATCACCACTAGTCAAATCTATTTTTTCATGGAACGGCGGTGAGTAACAACCATATCATCGCGAAGATCAGCGGCCATGGTGTACTGAGCCCGCTTCCATCCTCCCGTGGTATCCAATACATGGACATGAGGTATGCAGATGTCCACCAGTGCAGTGTCATATAGACATCCTCGGGCACTTTTTTCCCCTACCACTGGGTGAAAGGAGTTCATTCGAACTGTGCCATCTTGTATATGCCACATTGTTCTTCACATAATAGTAGATGGTGAGCCGTGATCCGCCCTGGAACTTCTGGAAGTGAGGGTCTACGCCAGCTACTCCCCGTGATGTCTGCTGCTTTAGCTGAGGAACCGGAACTGGCGTATGTTGTTGGAACAGTACATGTTTCTTCCAGTCTTGGCATCTAAGAACAAACTGGTCATGATAGAAGCTGCATGGTCCACAGCAGCACGTCTTCCGCACCACCAGTACCACAGGCTGGAGGCACACCACTGCATGATACGTCATAATTCCCTTCACCGTCATGGAAGTCATCACTGGATCGAGCGCCAGCCGACTTTCACCTATGTCATCCTTCGTGACAACCCAGGAACCGTACTGTACCGGAGGAGTTCCAGTAAACAGCGTAGTCGGCTGTAGTTGAAATACTGCGACCACGAGGTCCACTATCTAGCGCATGTTCTTTGGCATACGGTGTGATTCGCGCAACTTGCATGAGCGCACCGCCCCAGTCATTAGCTTTTTACTTTACGTGGTGAATGCTACATAGAAATAGAAACACACCTAGCAGATTACAAGCCCTGTCATCTCAAATTCTGTGCATTAATATCGATACATATTTACAGAGCTCTATATTCCACAAACATTAACAAAACAATTGGTAAATATTGTAAATGATAAGTGTTTTAGTATTGAACTGTCAAATAAACGTATCAGGCTTATACATATACAGCAAGGACCACAGCAAACACCATGACTGATTGGGCACGTACAGAACGAAACGTCCCGTGCACAACGGGAAATTTTTTTTCCTCAACGAAAGTGTCGCAAATGCTCTTTACAAGTATCAACTAGTTGATAGTATGCATGAAGCCTTTCAGGATTATGCAAACATATTCGATATGCATTGTTATGTCAAAAAGTAACTATACAAGTTAGAGAATAGCGTCACCTTTCTTACTTAAACGTCAGATCTTGATTTCAAAAGTGTTGATTCAAACCGTCAAGAAGCCATCCTTTGGATCGCATTGAAGTTGTGTGTCCGTGTTGCTCGATACGGAGCGTATGCATGCACATCGTGTAATTAATGCACACGTTACAATATTTCGTTTATCCGCTGTGTGTGTACTTTGTTTTTGAGCATGTAACACGTTTATGGTTCAGAATGGACAGCAATGGCAACGTTTGTAATAAGAATACGTTTTCCGTCTCCTGTAAAATTAGTAAAGCGGACATATATTTCCTTGTCATTTTAATGGGAACTGCTTCTATCGTATCACAGTAAATGTAAGTATAAAATGAACAATTACCTTTTAAACGGAAGTAGTATGTTAGGTACAGATCAACCCCCGTCTGGCGCGGCGCGGTCGAATTCCTTCGAAGCCGGAAGAAGGTCGAGATCTAGGTCTGATTTCGTTCCCTAGCGGACATGTCATAAACTAGTACGGTCCAAATTCGTGCGTCTTATTTTTTAAATTGGGTCAAATGGAGGTCAGGGTCATGTAGCCCCCTACCGGATAGGTGGTGAGCTACAAACGAGGTCAACGAATAAGTGGCGCCATCTGACGGATATGTCATGTACTAATAACAAAAAAATACGTGTGTCTTATTTGAAAACTATTTTTAAAAGTAGTTCGTCAGCTGAAGATAGTATATATTGACCGTCGACCCTCCTGCCTGCGACTGTGCGACGTGCAAGGGCACCGCTAAGATAAGTAGCTCTGCCACATTTTGAGTAAAGTCTGGCGCGCGTGCGCAATGTCCATTATATAGGTCACATAGGTGTTCCGCCAATACAAAATTGTAGTTCACGATCGCTACCATGTCCAGTATGTAGGTGTCCAGCATGTAGGTCACAGGTCTTCCGGCAATACAAAATTGTAGTTCACGATCGCTACCATATCCAGTATGTAGATAACTAGGTCACGTTCTCCACGTAGGAAACTTACATATGTCTTTGCGCAACCCATACACACGAGGCTAAGACAGTTTTCTGTCATGTGAAAACCACAACTTCCGGAAAAATGGCGGACCAGATCAGGACCATAACACAATTTCTTGCAAAATTATACCTTCGACCATAGTCATAACATAACTTTTAGTGTTTCGATGTGATAACGTTTGTCAAGTTTGAGGCTTTTTCGAAGCCGTGTGCTTAGCAGTTTGTTTTTAATGTTAGTATTTCTTGCTAGATCAAACAGTACTTTCTTGGGTGTTGGTCTTGCAGACTTTATACATTACATCGTTGTTGTAAACGGGAGTAGAGCGTACAAATTAATATTATGTGTACTTTTTCGAGCCCTTACATATGAACACCGAATAAATGTTGTCACATTAATACGATTAAAGTGAATTAAAAATACTTATTGCTTGAATCAATATTATAATACATGCTTCTATGTAGCTCCATCAAGCCAAAAAACAATTGAAAAAATCAGTGAATTAGAAATTCCACAATTTGTGTTATATGCCACTGGACTTTTTCGAATATCCATATTTTCGCCGCGCTTTCTGGATGCCCAGTTGTGCCGTCAGACAGGACACCTACTGGCATCATGCGCACTCTTTCTTTTCATTCATAGCATGTTTACAAGGATAACATTTGAGTCGAAACGAGCGGGAAAAAAACCACCTATATAGTTAAATTAGCCTCTCAACAAATTAAGATTTGGGCGATATCGAGCGAATAAGATAGACATACTGATTTTTAAATATTTTAAATATTAGTGGTGTTTTTTCAATGATAAATGCAGCCATGTTTTCTCTATTTGTTATGCCGACGTATATACTGCTAATGATACTGAGCGCATACACGAGATCGGGCTTATGCAAATTAAATATCTAAAAAATTACGTATTGCTGCCATCTTACGGACTTAAAAGTGACAGCCCATCGCACAGACAATCCGGCAGGCGACGTGTGTCGTCAGCAGACAACGACTTGCTTATCCGTAAGTACCATTATACGGTTTTTCAAACGAACTATGGCGAACAGTAAATCTGTTGTGTTGTATAATGTCTACAGATCATGTGAGTGAGTGTGTTGACAACAAATAATTCAAAGTTAAGTGGCTAATAGCCGAAGCCATATAGCGCATAGCTAGGGAGATTACAACTAGCAAATTAAAAACAAACCCATGCCATATTCTCCACACGATATTCTGGAAAGTTTTCCTGACCTAAGGTAGTCATAGTAAGTCCAAACACTAAAAACGAAGGCATGCAGCAGGCATTCACTGATACCGTTGCGTCGATAATTAGAAACACCACGAAGATGGTAATGGTATTAGATTGCACTGATATATCTCGTTACCCGACCCTCGCTCACCTAACGTTTTCAACTCGCCTCGACGATGAGGAGCGCAAATGTGCTGCCATTCCACGGCGACGGGATAATCGAATCTCTATTAAAGCTGCAATAAAGGCGCCACATGGCCGGCCTTCGGTTGACCTGACTCGGCCAGGTCAGTGGGTGAATGTCTATTTGTGGATCAGACAGCGTCTATTTTTTGGATAGTGGGCGTCGCGCTATCATTCAAACATCAAAGTGAGTGTACGCTGACAGCAGTATCGTTCAAGATGGCCGCGTTCACAGCCTGGGTTGAGTACATCGACACGTCGACTGTCCTGATATTCCTGGTTGTGATCCTCTGCGCACTCTGGCTGTTGAGTTCGTCCGACGGTCCAACCAACTGGCCGCCAGATCCGAAGGCGTGGCCGCTCATCGGCAACGCTGACGTGTTCTGGAACTATACATGAACATCGTGGAACTGGCGAAGAAGTATGGCGAGATTGTTCACCTGCGTTTCGGCCCGCGTGTACATCTGGTTGTGTTGTCGGGACACGAAGTGATCCGGGAAGCGTTTGTTGAAAAGGTAGAATACTTCTCAAACAGACTGACCTTTTTACCGCTAGTGAAGTACACAGCTAATGGCAAAGGTTAGATATCTGCTTCGGTTTCTGTAATAATAACTGATCTAAAACACAATTTAGAAAATAATATCTGCCTTCGTCTTAGCGGAGGTGATACAGAATGACATTCTAAACGATTCTAAAACATTACCGATTTATTTAATGTGACCAATAGTTTTCTATTCTATTTCTCGGCGTCACGGCTTTTCTATAGGTTAAGCTACATATGGTTTTCGTATCGAAAATTCATTTTTTTTAAAGAACATTCTATAGACTCCTAAATTATACAGAAACATGTATAGTTTTTCTACAGAAAATGATACATCCTAAAGATACATCCTTGCGGGGCGCCACCGTCGATTGCATTTGAAAGCGAGGCTACACGCAACAGTATTCGATAAGATGGCCGGAGTAGAAGCTGTATAAAAATGTAGGTGTAAATCTTTGGCTAGTTTATGCGTTTATTTATAAAACGAATAGTGTGTGAGTTGACACAAACAAGTAAGAAGGCCATCGGCACA
>JAODUO010000654.1:107500-142500 GCA_025642075.2 Ridgeia piscesae | reverse complement strand
ATGAATAATTTCATACGTGTATTTATAACAACAAACAGGAAAGTTAGTGTACAAACAAGAACATCCTTTATAATTCTAGATGAGTTTAATCTTATCGTTGAACCGCCTTCAAAATAGCCTCGGCTGCAAATTTCCCATTTGTTGCTTTGTTTGGCAAACTATTAATGCGGCTTCCACTATCATCAGTAATATCTCTACGCCTTAATTGTCAGTTCGGCCTGAGCCTCCATTACACGTCTCAATGCCCGACAAAGTCCGACATTCTGCACTAAACGTTCCGACTGATGACTGCGTGGCAATAATCACTCGATGAGTTGCTCCCTTGCGCTTGCTCTGCGTGGCGCAAGACGAAAGCAGAAAAAGCGCTTGTAGCTTGACGGCGTCTAATTGTCCAGTCGGCGTGATCACTGTCGTCATTGCCGGACTTTCTTCCCGCTGCGCGATTGCCGTCGCCAAATGACATGCAGCATTTCATCAAAGCTATCGGCAAACATTATTCGTAAATTACCGCGTCGGTCAGTCTGAATGAAGGGGTTTAATCTGCGCTCTTGACAAACACGACACATTCCAGGCCGTGCCGAATATGTGCCGATATAAACTATACTCGACTTGTTGTTCGCTGTCCGTGTATTGTTTCTAGATTAGGCCCCTAAAATTAGTTTGGCGCTGACATTGCAATTGCGACCTAGCGGACCAACTGGGGTGGTTAATACATAATTTTAGACGTCTTTTAATGTTGTCCTATATAGGTGGCTATCTTGGTGCGTCACAAATTTAAAATTGCATTTGTCTACGCAGATTTTGTGTGCGATCTAGCGTGCCCACTGGAGTGTTTCGTAAACTAAGATGTTTTAATTCGTCTTTGCGGTGGAGGCCCCGAGGGTCACAAATTTAAAACAAAATTTAGCGCGCGTAACGCAGGTTAATTCAGCTAAAGGTTTTTGTATAACACAATTCACATTCGACTCTCGACAAACAGTGTAATGATAACGGGTGGTATCTATTTTATAAGCTCATTCTGAAATCACAATCACCACTATCGTTATCACCACGCAGTGCGATTTAGATGTTTATGCGCGCCCTAGACTAGTCGAAAAAAATGGTCTGGGAAAGTTGTCAACTCTCTGTGTTTCGTGTGCCTTTTATCGCGGTTGTTTTGTAATTTACGTCGTCATAGTTTGGACTTTCCGATAAGGATGCCTAAATTCGTGGATTAGAGGGTTAGTGATTGCTTAGCCATTAACCTATTTTGGCAGTTGATTACAATACATCTCCGCCACGGTAATAGAGACACTGGTACATAATTTCGCAGATTATCTGGTCAGTAATTTGACTAGCCAATCTTCATTAAGCGTAATTTGGCAGGTGATTAGGATCAAGCTCTCACACACACGGTAATTGGGATATGGGTGTTTAACTTAGCGGTTCATCCTGAAACACAAGCAGGCGGGCCAGTATAGTTCAAGGATCGGTGGAATGTGACGTCATGGCTGGCAAAAACAACATCGGTGGACTCTGAACACCATATATACTACTAAATAAAATCAATTATATATATAATTTGTACCAACTTTATATTCGTATTACTAATTAATATATTATTTTTACATTGTTTTATTATTTATTTACACACATCATTCATTTGAAATGCGAAACAAAATCACGACAAACATGCACATTAAATTTACCAAATGACACATACTTTCTCTGTAAAGTGGGTGTATACAACTATTTCTATCATATTTATATTTAAAATTATAATATTTCTGTTCTGTTCGTTGAGATAAAATGCGCAGAACATGATCACACATTACAGCCTGTAAACACGGAATTAAAAAACTACGTCTAACGAATACTAGTTTTCACCGCGTGTACAATATAAACACAAGCAGAACAACGTGGAAACATTGTCACGTGTACCGTGTAAACAGAGGCTGTCCACGTGGACACATGCTCGTTACTCATTCACGACAGTAATCTTGACCTATTTAGCAGGCTGTATTTATAGATCGTCGCAGAAGCCGAGATCGACCCGTAAACACACTCGAACAAACAAACACTATTCCGACGACGGGGACTTTGTGTTGACAGCTATTTGTAGCGGTAGGTATTGAGCAAGATGGCTGCGTTCACAGCCTGGGTTGAGTACGTCGACACGTCGACTGTCCTGATATTCCTGGTTATGTTCCTCTGCGCACTCTGGCTGTTGAGTTCGTCCGACGGTCCTACCAACTGGCCGCCAGGTCCCAAGCCGTGGCCGGTCATTAGCAACGCTGACCTGTTTTGGAACAACGACCAACTATACCTTACGTTCATGGAACTGGCGAAGACATATGGCGATGTTGTGCACTTACGAGTGGGACCCAGTGGACATATGATTATGTTGTCGGGCCACGAAGTGATACGTGAGGCTTTTGTCGACAAAGGGGAGTACTTTTCTAACAGACCAAACACAAGCCACATACCGCTGATGAACTACACGAACAAAGGAAAAGGTACTACATCGTCTTTTATGTTTACCGTACGATATTTGTAATATAATTATTACGGTGTGCACCAGCATATTTGCCTCATTATTAGCCATAATGAAACGGTATATGTACTTCTAAAGTATACATGGAGATTACGTGTGATACACACCACACACGCAGTCTGTGTGCCTGTGTATATGTGTGCGCACAGATACACAGACAAAGAAACACCACACACAAATACATGCAGACACACATAGATATATATACACACACACACACACACACACACACACACACACACACACACACACACACACACACACACACACACACACACACACACACACACACACCCACACACACACACATAATTCGGAGTTATTGGTTGTGACACACGAACCAGACAGATTGCGTTATCTTTCTTGATGTAACGTATAATATCTCTTTAAGCCCATATAATGCTGTTCATTACATGGGGAACACTGGGTCGCTTGCTGTGACGTGCATTGGGACGGCATTATGACAATCTAAGCATTCCCTCTGTTGTAGGAATCATCATGCAAGACGGCGACGACTGGAAGACACTCAGACGTTTCACTCTGCGGGCATTAAGAGATTTTGGACTGGGGAAATCTTCATTGGAGGACAAAATAAAAGACGAGCTCGAGAATGTACTGGACGAACTGGACAAGAAATGTGGAGTGCCTTACTGTCCACAAAAGCTGTTTTATCAATCAGTGTCCAACATTATATGTTCCATCATATTTGGTCACAGGTATTGCGAGTATTGTTGTTTGTCCCTATTATGATTTGTTCACATCTACCATATCGACAGATTACCCCGGAAAATGCAAATACAATATAACAATTAAAAAGGAATTTGGGCGATAAGTCCAGAAAGATCAAAACGGAAAATACTTTCACAAAAATTAAGTGTGCAAGGGTATGAACAAGAAGAATATGCATATATTTGATAAAATCTATCTTGAGAAAAAATTGCCTAAACGGCAGATTCATCCTACGTTAAACAATTCGGGTCCTTGGTGACATACCGATATCTACTAGAATATTTCTCTAATTTGCCAGCCATTAAATTGCCAATCTGGAAGTCCCGTTTAAGCCTCTCTTTTGGTATTTCATGTATCGGATAAATATGATCAAGTTTGCCAATGCTCTGCACATGAAACATAGTAGTTCTCTCAAGATTACATTATATTGTACTTTCTAATTGACGATTTCATTTTACAGGTACAGTTATGATAATGAAGAATTTCAACATATGCTCGACTCGATGATGTACAGATTCGAACATTCGGGACCCAAACAGATACTCGGAACAATCCTGCCAGCACCATTGACTTTGCTGATTGTACGTTTCCGTATATATTCATGAATGTCAGTTAATTTGTTTTGATCTAATGAACATATATATATATATATATATATATATATATATATATATATATATATATATACATATAAATATATACTATATATATATTATTATTATATATATATATATTACCTATTTGGATTAACTAATATATATATATAATGTATATAGGGGTGAAGTATACTGTCTACATGTGTATATTACGTGTATATATGGTGCTAACATGCACAGCCATTGTTATTTTATACAATTTGCCTAATTATTTATTTTGTTTGTTTGCCGGATTCACTATTGGCTTTGTGATAGTTTCCGTAAATAATATTCATAAAGTGTGAGACAGCTATTGTTTGTTTAATGAACTATATATATATATATATATATATATATATATATATATATATATATATATATATGAATATATGAATATATATATGTATATATATATATTATATATATATATGTATAATATTATATATATATAATTATATATACATATATGTGTATATAAATATGTTAATATATGTACACACACACACACACACACACACACACACACACACACACACACACACACACACACACACACACACACACACACACTTTGGTTGTGCAGCCAAAGGTTAGGAAGATGCTGGAAGTGGATCGTGAGATACGGGACTTCGTGCGAAAGAGAATAGATGAGCACAGAGACACCTTCGACGGAGACAACGTGCGAGACTTCATTGATCTCTATCTGAAGACGGAACAATCAGGAGAAGAAAGTGGCGCCTTCACAGGTCAGTATAATGGTAACACATTGTCGTCCTGGGAAAATAGTTATTTGTTTTGTTATTTCAGAACAATAACCTGACAATTAGATTACATTACAGAGGCGATCTAACTCATCTCCAAAAAAACAATATTAGTTACAACTATTTCTGCACCAACTACAAGTTTCGCTGGATCGGACGTGTCGCCGTTTTCTGTAGTGTTAAGAAGAAAATGAAATATACGCCGATGACCCATATTAGCATCAACGAAGAGGAATCCTGAAATGTTGGTAGCAGTGACAGCGGTTTAAGAGGAAGTCTCTGTAGTGAAGATATTTAGCAGGCTGACAGCAAACAAAAGGCTAGCTAAAGTTGAGCGTCATCTGAGAACCAGTATGAATAAATACCATTCAGTAAGTAGAAATTACGATTCAATCTAAGATACCAACGGTAGCGTCTGACTGAATTGAAAAATAGTGTGATATCATTGCAATTACTTGCGATAGTTTAATATCATAAACACTTGCAGCACAGTACCTCGTTACATATAGAAAACGTTCTGGAAATTAGTTTGCACCTTCAAACCAATGACATTGTATTGCGTATTGCACCAGTCGATATGTTGGATCCTGTAGATGCGAACATGTTCGAAGTAATCGACGACCTGTTCTTGGCGGGTACTGATACGACTAGTACGACTCTGCTTTGGGGACTTCTCTACCTGACCCTCTACCCAGAAATACAGGCGAAGTGTCGACTCGAAATCTTACAGGTCAGTACAAATAGGAAACACTATTGACGAAATTTATTTCAATATCTTTGTCCCTGGTGTCCGAGGGTGAGGGTGGCATATATATTTGTACTATTTTTGTCCTTTTCGTCATATCCATTTGACCTCATATTATTGTTGCCTGCTTTGCGTGCCTCCACCTCATGCATTATTAATTTTACTCTTATTATTAGTAATATTAACAACAACAGTTGAAATATTTTATTATAGCATTACTCCATATATGCATGGATTAAAATACAAGACATTAATATTTAGTAAATAATTTACTTCTTAAGAAAGTTTTTTCCTGTTTGTTTCGTATTTTTTGGCTGAGTCTTACATCCTTTTTCAGCGGATTGATTTTACGGTCGTGTCACATGACCCACATTAATCATTCAATAAACATGTGGTATTGTGTCGTTGCATTGTATAATCTTGTCTGCATTAATTTCCGGAGGTTTCTGTCGTTTTCTAATCGCACTTTTTACACGGTCTTTTCTTCGCTTTTGGCGACTTCCTCTTTTCTACTATGCATTCTTACGGCGATAACCTCGCTCTCTCTCTCTATTCCTTCCACATGTTGTGCCCCTTTTGACATAGCCTTCGCCAGTGTTCGTTCTCCACCATTATCGTGGTTTATTTGTTTTGTTTACAACAAAAGGTGTCTAATGCACACGCATTTGTTGTCATATATTGTGTGTGACACCAACACTGACACTCTTCTTTGTTTACTTCAGGTCCACCGACGAATATACTTTTTCCTAGTTCCTTAAAGTAGCTGCGCAGACGTGGCTGTGAAGCATGTCTTCACAGCTGCCATTATTTGCAGTACATATGGTTGACGTCGACTATCTACTTACGTCTAATGGTTGACATCGACTATCCATTTAGTACATATAGTTGACATCGACTATCTACTTTGGTCTAATGGTTGACATCGACTATCTATTTAGTACATATGGTTGACATCGACTATCTACTTAGGTCTAATGGATAAGTATTCCACATCCGTTGGGACGAACTTATCATTACGAAAAGTGCTAATATAGCAAATCGCGAGTGCGAAATATGTAATGGGTATTCTGTTGTTTGTTTGCGGAAATGTGCACAAGCAGAATGTCTAAAATTTTAAAACAGGAAAAGGAACACAAGTATTAGCATGTGTGTGTTGCCTCTGACATGTATCACCTACGACCTATGGAACGTGCTACGTCAGCACCAGTGTGATATATGGTGCTGACGTGCCAAGCGACTATTACGTTATTCAAATTTCAAATAATTTCTTTCGTTTTGGGATTTCTGCAAGAACGTCGCATTTAAATAATATTATTCATTGTTGAATATATCATGTAGGCCATTGGACAAGATCGACTGCCAAGCATGAAGGACAGAGGCGAACTCCCATACACGGAGGCCGTTATCCTCGAAATACACAGACTTGGAAGTATCGGTGAGTATCTGATGAGTTAACCTTGTTAAGACGTTTATGAACAAATTTTAGATGGTCTATGTCCATCTTTACTAGTTCCTAGACGCACTAATTAATTAGTGCTTTAAAAATATAGATTTATAATACTCAACGTTTCGCCATTTCAGGTAAATAAATGTTAGTAAATCTAATATATATATATATATATATATATATATGATATATATATATATATATATATATATATATATATATATATATAGCAAATGTTGAATGCGAGAAACCCTGAGGTATAAATTCTTTGACGGTACTATTTAAATAATTTTCTTGCAGCTTTGCACATTATTTTAGTTTCGTAGTGATACATTTCAGAGGCAACACACACATGCTAATACTTATGTTTTTATATTTTATTTTAGACATACTGCTTGTGCACATTTTCGCAAACAAACAACAGAATACCCATTACATATTACGCACTTGCGATTTGCTATATTAGCACGTTTCGTAATGATAAGTTCGTCCCAACGGATGTGGAATACTTATCCATTATACCTAAATAGCTAGCCACTTTGAGGCGACGTAAAGTCGACCTTTTCCTTGTAGCATTTCATGTTTCGTTTAGTCTGTGATTTGTGAACATTTATAATTTAGCTAACTTGCTTATATCTTGTAGTGCATATATCATATCTCGTATTAATTAATGTTGATCCACTTGTCACAAGATCGTGTTTGTCTACGTTTTAGCAGTTCGTATACTGTATTTTCTTATCATGTACTTACGTAGGTAGTTTTATCCATGATGTATCAATGTACTTTTGCGCTTATGAATATTCGTTTATCTAAATTTGTGGCGCTGTACTCATATATTTATTATTGTTGTGGTAATACAATTAAACGATGGTATCCAACAATGATTTCAGCTCCTAGTGCTGTTCCACACGTCACCAGCGAATCGATCACATTCCGAGGCTATGATCTGCCAAAGAACACCCTGGTGCGTGCCAATCTCTACCAGAGTCACATGGATCCCGAAATCTGGGAAGATCCGGTCGCGTTCAACCCTGACCGTTGGTTGGACGAGAACAACGTGTTGAAGACCAACCCGGCATTCATGCCCTTCTCTGTCGGTAAGTGTTCTACACCTACGCCACCAGGAAGCCCCGTATATATAATGCCATTATATATATATATATATATATATATATATATATATATATATATATATATATATATATATATATATATATATATATATATATATATATATATATATATATTATATATAATATAACTTATTCCAGTTTACTTGTATTGTTGACTTTTGTCTTTTGTGATAGATAACTTAGTTTAAGATAATGACTAAAAAGTAGACAATTAGACTATGTTCAATATTTAAGATATGTTGATGTAGCGTTCATATTTAATGCGATTCCATGCTGTATCTACCACCATGGGCAGTTCAAAGAAGACCAACGCGACCGCTGCACCACAAACCTCGTCGAACTGGAATGTACTGCGTGTCGACCGTGCAGTCAATGCGAAGTTTTTAAAACTTTGTTACACACTGCTGAATGTTGAACTTAAAATTCACGAACATTGTACAATTTTGAAATAAATGATGCACCAAAAGGCAAAGATGTATTGAGATGAACGATAATATGAAATCTAAACTGATGACCTTACTCTCACTGCTGAACTCGCAAGAGTTGACATGCACAGAATTAAAATTTACTAAAGATTCAAAATTAAAACAAATAAGCAAATTATTGGCGTAACTTCCTTCGTCTTACAGTTAACGTTAACATACCGATTTATATCGCGCATTTACCAAGCCAAAGAGACGGCGACTCCATATTACACAGCCGGTTGAATAATTCATACGTTTATGCATCAGTATCATGTTTTGCGCTGCGAAGTATTATGTCTAACATTTGCGATGTGATGTCATTTCTTTCTAGCATTATACTGATCTTTTCTAATGATATGCAACTTATTTGCCCGCTTTCCAAACAAGAAGTATCTATGATTCTCGATTGCAATTTGCAAGCCATTGGCATGAAGAACGGAGACCGAGATTGACTACATCCTAACAAACAGGCCAGACATCATCACAGGCGTAACAGGCATCAACCAAGTCAACATTGGAAGTGACCACACAATAGCTATAAGCAACATCAAACAGGACGTAGAGGTGGAAATGAAAAAAACTGATGATCAAGAGGGCACCAAGAGTAGATGCCACACATATAGGATCAAAGAAGATCGAGTTCCAACTCAAATTGAGAAATCGATTCGTATCACTACAAGAATTTGACGACAGCGACACCATGAGGGAAACCATCACACACATGATCCAACAAAGCGCGTCAAGAGTAGCTAAGGCAATCAACAAGTCACTAAAATCGAGGATATCATCACCAACACGAGCCCTGATGCCGAAACGGCGAGATGTGGTGAAAAATGGCGACGATAAACAGCGAATAGGGTACGCAGAAATATGTAAGACCATCAAAAAGAAAGCAAGAGAGGACGTCGAGAAATACAACCAGATATCATACGAGAAACGATCGTGGCATCAAAGAGCCTGAGGAAAGTCCGAAGAATGCAGAAACTAGGCCAAAACAGACCGATCACACTCCTGGACAAGCAGGGTAGAGAAATCCATGATCGAGATAAGATCATAGAATGAATAGAGGAATTCTACACCGAGCTATACGACAGTGAACAAAATACCATAATCCATACTGATCCAAAAGAGGTACCAGACATAACGTTATAGGAGGTGGAAGTCGCACTACGAGATATGAAGAATGGAACAGCAACAGGCTACGTCCATAATATATACATCGAGACGTTGAAAGCAGGAGAGATACCATCTCGAAGATACTTGCTAAGTTGTATACTAAATGCTTATTAGAAAGGCGAATACCCACAGCGTGGAATAACGGTAAAATGGTGATAATCTTCAATATGGGAAATCTGAAAGACCTCAAGAATTACAGACCGACGTATCTACTATGAAACATCTATAAAGTACTCACGAAAGTACTAACGAAAAGGCTAGAGAAGACACTCGAGGAAAACCAGCCACGAGAGCAAGCTGGATTCAGAAGCAGATATTCAACAATCCACATCCACGTCGTAAACCAACTGAAGGAGAAGTGCAGATAATATAATATCCCACTCTGCATCGAATTAATCGACTATGAGAAAGCCTTTGACTTAATGCAAACTGAAGCAGTACTAACCTCGCTTCAGGAACAGGGGGTAGAAGTTGTGTACATCGATCTCCTGAAGGAAATCTACACCAACAGCTCGATGACAGTCCATCTATTCAAAACAAAAACAACATCAACACCAGGAGAAGAGTACGACAGGGAGCTACCACATCGCCTAAGCTGTTTACGGCAGCACTCGAAAGCATATTCTGACGATGACCTGGGAAACCAGAGGCGTGAAGATAGACGGCGAATATCTTAGTCATCTTCGCCGACGACAAACTCGTATGTGCTAATACAACTACAACAAATGTTACAGGAATTATATGATGAAAGTAAAAATCAGAGTCTAACGATGAACAGGTCGAAGACAAAGGTGATGATAGAAAACGACACACCAGTATATGTCAATAACACTCAGATAGAGGATTAGCTTCGATTACCCAGGCTTCGTGATGTGGCAGCACTTTACATGGATAATTTTTCAAAAGCCTGCTAGGAGATCAGACTACCGTTTCGGTGAAGTTACACAGAGAGGTAAACGAGACTATATATGTGCGTGGGCGTGTGTGTGTGTGTCTCTCTGTCTGTGTGTTTGTGCGTGTGTGCGTGTGTGCGTGTGTGCGTGTGTGCGTGTGTGCGTGTGTGCGTGTGTGCGTGTGTGCGGGTGTGCGTGTGTGCGTGTGTGCGTCTGTGCGTCTGTGTCGGTGTCAGTGCATCAGTACTACTGTTCTATTGTTTCTACTGATGCTACCAAAAGAAGTCCAAAATCAAACCAGTAGAGACAGTTGCTGCCAAAATATGCACCGGCCAAACTAATTGTCTGCTGAAACCAGAATCTCAACCAAAAAGTAATGTACCACTAAAATCACGTGGGCATGCAGCCATTTTGTTGATCGCTTCGCTGTAGACAACAGTGTGCCAGGAGGGAAGTGGATGTGCCAACTGGTATTGCGTTAAACATCACAGTATGTTACGTAAGATCGTCGGTTCAACGAGAAACACCCATATCTGCTTCAGAACGTAATGTATTCTCCATTTGCTGGAAGTTTGGTCATATGACGTTTTGTGTTGAACTTTTCCCAGGACGTCGCATGTGTCTGGGAGACTCGCTCGTCAAGATGGAGATGTCCTTGTTCGTTACAACATTGCTGCAACGGTTTGACTTCCGGATGGTGGATGCCAACAGTCCACCGTCTACCGAAGGGATCGAGGGTCTGACAAGAAGTCCCCGGAAATATGAACTGATTGTCTCCAGAGTTTGAAGACCAACTGTAAGCAGTTACTGTTCTACACATTTGAGAAAATTAAGAAACGCAATTATTGGGGCGGGCGGGCGGGCGGGCGGGCAGGCAGACGGGCGGGCAAGCAGGCAGGCAGTCAGACAGTCAGACAGACAGAGGCAGACAGAGATATATAGAGACAGACAGATGATTATATTTTGAATATATATATATATATATATATATATATATATATATATATATATATATATATATATATATATATATACAATAAACAAATATAAAGCGACGTTGAACCATGTACAGATAAATAATTTGGCGTAAATAAAATATGTTATTGAACAAATAATACACAAATATATGATGAATGAACTGTACGACTCACCTGTTGTGGTGTGACCGCTTTGGACGTCGCTACAACTCGACTGTGATACATCTTTCTGCAGTACTCGCAGAATGTTTCCTTGTTCAGAAGCGGCATAACAACAGGGCAGCGAATGTGCTTTATTTACTGCAAACCTTTGTGCACACGTATGTTTGTCGATTTGCTTGAGGTGATTGCGTCACGCCCAATCGGCACACCGTCACACAGTTGAAGAACGCTAAGATACGTTGACAATGCACAGACGACTTGTGTAGTGATGGCAACGGTGTTTTGTTCACATTATACATAACTTTACAGTGCATGTAGCATTAGGTGCCCATCCATTGCGCACTAGGACCTCACCCTAGTCTTCTGTGGTGGGCGGCGGTTGGCGTTTAGTTAAGCCAGTGTAAATCCTTGGGGAGCAATTACTATGTTCTTATGGTACTAATTCATGTCGGTTGTGTGTGTGCAGGTGTTGCACATATCGTGCTACTTAAGTGACATTCAGTACCAATAATGCTGTCTGGGTTATCAATATCGACAATGCTTTGAAGTTGTGTTTTTCGTTGTTGCCGCGCATGCTCCTGCAGTGTATAATCATTACTTTGAATTCATGTGTTATTTTATGACTCCTGTGACTTGTGATGTTTTAACCTGTAGGGTGGGTATATGTGTGACAGCTCATATTGGCATTGCCTTGGTTTGTGTCACTTATACTATTACAAACTGTAGGAACACTCATCGATTGGTCTTCTAAGAATGAGTCACTGATGTTGTCAAATTAGCATTTCATGACGAACCAAGAACATGAAGTGTTTTTAGCATATTATTTTGTTCAAGTAGTTGTAAATCATAAAATGACTAACACTTTCCACTGTGGTTGTAATACATTGTAAATGTTACTCCTTTATGTATATTAATAATGTAACATTTTGCATGCAAACAATCGAAGGCAACAGCAATCCGGTGTAACTATCACAATGCGACTAGAAATGGAATATGCTAAGCCTAAGCTGCTATGCTTACGACGTTGCGCAAAGCCTTTCCATAAGTCAAACGAGAAGTCAATAGTTAATAATTAAACAATCATGTTGCCTTATTTATATTGCTTAAGTTAACGGTATTATTAAAGCGTGCCACCTTTACTATAAATGTAGGTATGCCAGCCATATATTTGTTTATTTAAAGAGTCATTACTACATCTAGGGGTCTACTATTATAAGTTGAGGCGTGACGCAGCTAAATGTACTTACCACGGATTTGGGCGTTGCAAGTCTGGATGGCTACATGTAGGGCTGTATCGTGATCAACTGCTAACGCAATAAGTTCTTAGTAGCTTATTTTGGTTGCATTATTACTTATACTGATCTGTATAGGCAACTGCGGATTGATACATACCCCAGAATGTGTTGATAAATATGACTAAATGTCTTGTTTGTTGTTTATTTGGATTTCTAGTAGTAAGTCAGTTATCACTTCACACAGTAGTATCCAAAATATTCGCAAGATTGTGCATTTGTATTGGAATGTTTGTGACGTTAAACATATATGCAGTTGTATCTGTTACATCGCCAGCAAACCCCTATTTACCGTGTTGCAACAATGTTAATAATATTATTTAGTGATACAGGGCGTGAAAGGCTCGCCCGCGAAAACGAGGCTGGGGGCAGTTGGGGGCAGGAAGTCCATATTCTCCATGTTGACATATAGGACTGTTTTGGTTTTGGTTGTAATAATCGAACTGTTCCCAAACAGCGTATTTCTGTTTTATTGCCCGAAGGATTATTACAAGTAGAAGCAATGGAACACTTTGCCGGTGACAATGATCACGAAAATCATGAATTTTAATCGATTATTATGGCATGGCATTAGCAGCAAGTACTTGTGTTTGGCTAATAATGAAGAGTGCCATTTTTTCGCGTAGTACAACCTGTTTTGGGGCAAACGTATACATGTGTAATGATTAGGTGCATTTAGACAACTTGCAGATATAAGTGCTTATCGAAACCACATCGTACAGCAATGTAAAATGAAAATCCCGTAAAACTAAAAGGCACATACGGCCTAAAAAGTATATTATCTGCACTACGCAAATCGCTATATGTCTATGATAGTGTGATAAACTCAATATTAAATTGGACATTTAAGACAAGAAAACATAACACAAGATATTTATGAACTGATTTTCCAAGGAGTCATCAGTCGGAAGGTACAAGTGTCAATCTATCGTTACGATATTATTCTTGTGTCCAGTCTCCAATCCGCTCCAGTCGCGCGGAATCTCGCCATGTATCGTGACCCACTTACAGGCCCTATTATGTTCATTCACTCACCAAAACGTTATTTCTATATGGTCCTCATCGCATGCAGTGGTGTGATCCTTCGTAAATACTCTCCTTTATAAATATACTCCAAATACAATAACGTAATCACTAACAACAATTCCTAGTACTAAACCCACCCAGCTTTTATGGGATACTACACCATCAGACGTTAAACTCAATGAGTTATGGAACTGGCGAACATAAAACAGCGTATCCGCGCGACGTGAATGAGGTACCACAATAACTAATCCGACAGAGGGCGCTCTAATGCAACTAGGGTCTTTGTGCCGTCTGTTACAATTCTTGACGTGTGTAAAATGCCGAACGTTCTGCGGAAAATTTTACGGAACCTTGTTTAAATCATCCTACAATCAGCTGTTGAACTCGCATGACTCGAAGCCTTACACGTAGCTAAATATGGATACAGTCTGACATGTCCGACAATGTGAAGGCATAATATGTATGTGAATGTACATTTACAGCCGATGGAACGTCGCCTGGTGGCCCGTGACGACAGGTGTGCTGGCTCGATGCCGGAACGAATGTTTAAAATTATCTACAGCTCGCCGTATACAACACACTAGACTGCTTCTTCACTCATAGTTAAATATTGATATCGTATAACATGTACGTCAATATGAAGCATAATGTCTACATTAATGTACATTTACAGTCGATGGAATGTGCCTACTATTTACAATGATCTCCTGCTGGTTTCATTAACACTATCAAATGTGTAACCAAAATAAAATTCAATTCAATACAATTCACTAGTTTGATAAATAAACACAACAAAATTCACCAACCTTAATTGCACGGCCGAATATGATACAGTGTAACAGATTTTACCCGCCTAACATATCGCCCACTATTTCTACATAATCTCAGGTGGACAGTTCAAAGACCAATAACATGTGGTCAGTGCATAACCGGGACCGCGCCATTTCTACTGTAAATATGCATTAATTTAGACATTATGCTTTCACAATGACGGACATGTTATACGATATCAATATTTAACTATGTGTGAAGTAACAGTCTCGTCTCAAGCATACGGCGAGTTGTAGATGATTTTAAACATCCGTTCCGGAATCGTTCTAGCTGTCAGGCAACCAGTCAACGTTCCATCGGCTCATTGGGCTGTAAATGTACATTAATGTACATAATTATGATGTCTTCACATTGACTGTCATGTTAGACTATATCCATATTTAGCTATGTGTGAGGTTTCGGAGTCATGCGAGTTCAACAGCTAATTGAAAATGATTTAAACAAGCGTTCTGTAAAACATGCAAGCAAATCCACGTTAGTCACTAGAGGCGCTGATACGCAACTAGAGTCCAGTTGCGTTGCACATGTCTTTGGTTTGTGTTGCGTTCAGGTACAAATACAATCCATCATACCATGCAACAAAGTCGTTTAACACCGTACCATGGTCAACTTCATCTTTAGACAACAGACGGAGTAAAGCTGTGTCATCTGAGAATTTAATAAAATACCTATTCGGACGGATGCTCCTGCAGTCATTTGTATATAATATGAATAAAAAAGGGGATAAGACACATCCTTGTGGTGAGCCAGTGGAAACAACCTTCACACTAAAAGTGGTGTTATTCAATCGAACCTGTTGGGGTTTCACCCATAGCGCCAATTCAGATTCAAGCTTAATCTCGGAAATTAATTTCTTAAACAAACAGTGAGGCTGCAGCGTATTGAAATAAGCGCTCATATCCGTAGAGAGAACTCTGGCTCGGGTTTTGGCTTCCTCAAGATGACAAAGTACATCGTTTATTAAAGTAGCGACTGCATCCTCCACCCCTCTCCCAGGCCGAAATGCGAATTGCAGAAGATCTCAAAGAAAGTCGGTCTCTACGGGTCATGATCATGGTTTTTATGATTTTGTCAAAGCTTTTCATTATATGCGACGTCAATGCTACTGGACGAAAATCGTTAGGATTAGTAGAATGAGATTTCGACAATAGAAGTTTTCCACAAGGTAGGGCCTTTCTGTAAGCTAAGAGAGGCCTGATAGATGGAGTGGAAATATCACACAACTGAGTGGCACAATTATTCAAAATCTGACCGGAAATACCATCAGGATCAGCGCTTTTCCGCACATATGTGCACTGAAATACTCTCAACACATCTTTTTCTTCAATATGTAGGTTACCACCTGTCTTAGTGAAGCTTATAATATCATCAAAGACAAAACGAGAATCGTGTTTATTAAAACGAGAATAGAAATAATTCATATCCTTTGCAAACGCCCCGTCATCTTTACCGACCGATACGCAGTGGGCACCAACCGTAGCATAAGTCAATTGTCTTGTTCATTCAGGTTGGGCACGTAATGTACTGGTGGTAAGTTGACAGACAATTCACGAGTTTACACTGATTGAAATCACCCAGTATGAACTTGGGTGCATCGGTAGACAAAATGTCATGTTTCTGTGTTACGTCACAGATATGCTGGGCGGCGCGATCCACATTGGCTCTGGGGTGTATGTAAACAACAATCACAAACAATTGTGGAAATTCGCGGGGATATACACTGACAGTTTAATGTCCGGGGTGCAGAGCTGTTCACGCACAATGACCGTCTTGCACCAACGCTCGTTGACATATAAACAAACACCCCACCTTTCTCCTTTCCGGTCGTCTGCTTGTCGGGATCAAGCCGATGAACGTCCCACGATCGGCAACGTTTTTGTCGAACCAAGTCTCTGTGAAGGCCATTAGGCAAGCGTCTCTATATTAATTGAAACAGGTTGTGTTGGCACATAATTCGCTCATCTTAAGGCTGACATTGATAAAGATCATGGATGGCAAAGGGGGCTTGTGTTTCATATTTAGTAGCCTTTGTCGCACACCACCCTTCCTTCCTCGTTTACGCAACGGTTTGGTGTAGTTTCTCGTCAAGCCAGGCGGAAAGTCAATGTTAGATATAAAATCAGAGTCATGATGTACACAGTTGTTTAAAGCCAGTAAATACTCACGGCTTAGACTTAGCCCGCCATGGTGGGCGTTTCCTTGATGGGCATAGAATACGTGAATTAAAGTTATCAGCACAATAACAAGTTCAATAATCAGATACTTGCTATCCTCCATTGTACGGGTCATTCATTCACTAACTATAATATACAGGCGGCGACCATAAAATAGGCAGAATAATACTATAAATATAACGACGAACGAATTATATTTCACCGGGAAACTGAAAGCAATTCGCTGTTGGTTTCAGTTTTCCTGTCGGGGCATGTGGTGCACCAAATGAGTCGGTGTCTGTTTATATAATTCAAGTCACACGCACCACACACTCACTCACTCACTCACTCACTCATTCACTCATGCACGCACGCAAACACACACACACACACACACACACACACACACACACACACACACACACACACACACACACACACACAAACACTAAGTATTACAATTATACTTATTACAGAAACCGAAGCAGATATCTAACCTTTGCCATTATGGGTGTATTTTATTAGCGGGATAAGGTCGGTCTGTTTGAGAAGTACTCTCCCTTTTCAACAAACGCTTCCCGGATCACTTCTTGTCCCAACAACACAACCATGTGTCGCTGCCCGAAACGCAGGTGAAAAATTTCGCCATACTTCTTCGCCAATTCCACGAAGTTCAGGTATAGTTGGTCGTTGTTCCAAAACAGGTCAGCGTTGCCAATAAGCGGCCACGGCTTGGGACCTGGCGGCCAGTTGGTTGGACCGTCGGACGAACTCAACAGCCAGAGTGCGCAGAGGAACACAATAAGGAATATCAGGACAGTCGACGTGTCGATGTACTCAACCCAGGCTGTGAACGCAGCCATCTTGAACGATACTGCTGTCAGCGTACAATCACTTCTGATGTCGTGTTTACGAGAATGATGTTTACGAGAATGTTTCCGCGACTCACAAGAACAGACGCTGTCGATCCAAAAATAGACACTCACCCACTGACCTGGCCGCGTTAGGTCAATCAGAAGCAAAATAAATAAGAGAAGTGACCTAGACTTCATGATAGCGGATATATAACGCGATATAATAGGCATCACAGAATCACGTGCACATAAAGACATGGTTGATGCCGAACTAATGCTCTCAGGTTATGTAATGTTTCGAACAGACAGACAAGAGAGAAGGAGAGGTGGGGTCATTATGTATATTATGGATTCTATAATGAAATATAGATGGAAACGGAAGCAGAATGTGAAGAAGCAATTTGGTGCAATATAGCCACAAAAAACTCAATATTAACGATAAGGCTAATTTATCGTAGTCCTAAAATCCGACAAGAGGATGATGAAAAATTGCACAATGCCATTAAGGAGATTAGTAAAAGGGAATGTGTTACAATGGGTGATTTTAATCATGGTCATATTCAGTTGAAATCACTAGAGAGTGTTGGAAGAGATGACCAGCCGTTTTACTTCTAATACAGGACTGTTTTCTTACACAACATGTTTTAAAACCAACTGGTGGCAATGAGTTGGATTTAGTATTTTCCTCTCAAAACGAATTAGTTGATAATATTAAAAACGTGAGGCTTTGGGATCTAGTGACCATAATCAGATCCATCTTAGTATAAAAATATAAACAGAGATTACTGGCAAAAAGCGATGGGGGAGAAATTTCAACAAAAACAAATATAATCAAATGAGAACCAACTTAGCAAGCATAAATTGGACTGATTTAATGAAGGACAAGACAGCAACAGAATGTTGGATAATTTTGAAAGATTATATTAAAGGGCATTATTGAAACATTTGTTGCTATAAAAAATCAAGGGAATAGATCTAGGAAGAAACACCTGTCAAAAGAACCTATACGAAAGATTGCCTACTAATAAATAATATGGAGAATATACAGAAACACTGGAATTATGCAAGACTATTACAATTACAAAGAGGTCCTTAACCTAGCTACAGCTGAAATGAGAAAATCACAACGGTCGTTTGAGCCAAAATTAGCGAATTATAAAAAATGATAATAAGAGTTTATGTAAGGAGTAAACAGAAGGTTTGAGATAAGGTAGGACCTCTAGAAAACAGCGCAGGTAATGTGATATCTGATGGGTTTCAAATGGCAGAGGATCTCAATGAATATTTCAGCTCTATGTTCACTAAAGAAGATACAAGTTCACTGCCGTTACCTGCTAGGATATTTGAGGGTGATGAATCAAATAATTTAGGGCAGTTGTTTGTAACTCCTGAAATGATATCAAGAAAGATTAAGATGATAAAAAATCACCTGGAGTTGACGGAATATCTCCAAAATTGCATAAGGAAATTGTAAACGAAATCAGTATGCCAATTTGTTTAATCTGTCACTTAAAGAGGGAATTGTTCCAGCAGAATGGAAGGAAGCAAATGTTACACCATTATTTAAAAAGGGATCGAGGAGTAAGACATAAAATTATAGACCGATGGGCTTAACATCAGTTTTATGCAAATTATTAGAAACATTTATTAGAGACCACACGGTAGATTTTCTTGTAAAAAAAACAAATTAATAACTAAATCTCAACAAGGGTTCCTAAAAGCTAGGTCTTGTCTAACCAATCTCTTAAGTTTGTTAGAAGATATTACTGAGTGGGTAGATGATAGTTCACCAATGGATGTTGTATACTTAGATTTTCAGAAAGCATTCGATAAAGTGCTACATTTAAGACAGTTTATTAAGTTAAAAGCCTATGGCATAGGGAATGTGTGATCAGTTGGATACAAGCATGGTTGACAGACAAAAGATAGAGAGTAATAGTAGAAGGGGAGATATCAAACTGGAAACCAGTTTTGAGTGGAGTTCCACAGGGGTTAGTGTTGGAACCAATATTATTTTCAATATTTATAAATGATTTGGATGATGACTTATAACGTAAAGTATTTAAATTTGCAGACGACACAAAAGTATTCAGAACTGTAAAAACTGATGCAGATAAAGACACTTTACAAGATGATCTAACCAAGTTAGTCAAATGGTCTGAAAAGACTTTATTTAATTTTGGTAAATGTAAATGCATCCACATTGGACATGGTAAAGTGAGCAAAGAAATCTTTATGGGCAATACTATATTAGGCACAAGTGTAAAAGAAAAGGACCTGGGAGTTACAGTTAGTGCCGACATGACAGTTTCATAGCAATGTGGACTTGCTGCTGCAAAGGGCAACCAAATATCAGGGCTAATTAGAAGGAACATTACAAATATGGAGAAGACATTAATCATAACATGGTACAAGGCAGTTGTTAAGCCATACTTGGAATATTGCATTTAGACATGGAGCCCATATCATAACAAAAACATCGATAAACTAGAAAGAGTTCAACGGAGAGCAACTAAACTTATTCCAGAACTTAAACATTTATGCTATGAAAGACGCCTGTTAGAACGTGGACTAACAACATCAAAAACTAGAAGATTAAGAGGAAGATTTTTTAAAGATATTGAATGGATATGAACATATTGATAGCACTTTTTTTCAAACTAAAAAAGGTAGTATGACAAGGGGGCATAAGGCAGCGTTAGTCAAGCCATATTGTAGGTTAGATAAAAGAAAATTCTCCTTCCCCAGAGAACAATAAATGATTGGAATCAATTAAGTCATGATTGTGTAAATGTCAGCAGTGTAAATATGTTTAAAATTAAATTGACAATTATCTGGAAAGGGCTATACCTTGGTTGAACACTTAAATGTTTTAGAAATTATTTTAATAGTGATTAAACTATTTATTCATATATTTATTTTAATTTATTTATTATTATAACAAATTGTTATTATTGTAGGACATGTTAAGTATTTTTTATTTTACTTATATATTTTTAGAGACAACATATAATTTTTATTTTACTTATGTATTTTTAGAGACAACGTATTTTAATTAGTAGTATTTTAGTGACATTTTATAATTTGGTATATTTATAATTTTAAGTATAATTCTAATTTATGTACACTTTTATAATTTAGTGAACACTCGATAAGCCATAGGCTTCCTTGTCTGGAGCTTGCCTCTGAACGGCAACTTATTAAACCTTGTTAAACCGAAGGCCCACCAGGTGACTCCACTGTTATAGCTATAGTAGAGATTCGATTATCCCGTCGCCGTGAGATGGCAGCACATTTGCGCTTCTCGTCGTCGTAGCAAGTTGAAAACGTTAGGTAAACGAGGGTCGGACAACGAGATATAATTTTTAGCAGTGCAATCTAATGTCATTACCATCTCCGTGCTTTTTCTAATTATCGACACAACTGTATCAGTGACGGCCTGCTGCATCCCAGATACGTACAAATGCAAGTAAACGCCTCATGTCTATCTTAAAGTGAGGTTTAGGGCATATACATATGCAAACATAATATTTAATTTATATTCGTGATATATATATATATATATATATATATATATATATATATATATATATATATATATATATATATACATACATATATATATATAATATATATATATATATATACTTACAAAACCAACCATTTTGGACATATACCAAAATTCCAACTATTTTGGACCCAAATGAAATACGGAATATAATAATGTTTTTTTTAACCTAAACTAATAAAACAATATAAGAGTGCTTAGCTTTAAGTTGTCATGTGTGTAAAAGAAAAATATGTACTTTTATTACAAATATACTTTTTGTGGTCCAAAATGGTGGTTCCAAAAAAGTCAACGGCAAACGAGTATGCAAAATTCATACCATTTTGGCACTCCATATCTACTAAACCGACTATTTTGGGACACGCGAAACAGCCAATGAGAATACAGCTGGACGAGTGCAATAATGTCGGACAGACTTCAGAAGTACGAAAATATTGCGTGATTTCGCTCAGTTCCAAGTCTGTTTCAATATGTATCGATTCCATACTGACGGAGTGAAATCCGTTATGAAGCATCGCCCAACTGGGCCACAACTATGACGCAGAGGAGTGAAAAATGTTTCATACATGGGGTTTGTTTGTCATTAAAGCGAGGACTGAGCTGTTTTATCGCCCACACCCCGTCGGCGGTAATCTTTGTATTAGTCGGTGCAGAAACAAAACAGCTCTTTTCAGAGCTACCCATATATTTGTAGAAGAATTTGCTACCATTGAATTGATGTGTCTTGCTTATTTTCCTCAACAATCTAAAACTGATCAAATCATATCATTAACGAGCCCTTACTACGTCTACATCTGACAGTGACTTAAAACAAACAATTTTGTTTTGCCTGCGGCTGGGTACATTGTATGTTATGAACTGTGTTGCTTTAAGGGTATGAGGAATGATGGCTGCTAGAAAATCAAAATGTGTGTCTACCTTTCTCCAGTGTATTGTCCTAATTTCTTTGATTGATCCCTCAAAGTTAATAAAGTTCTGATAGTAGTAGTGACCTTTCTTTGTATGACTGGGTGATTATAAATCCAATAAAACAGTCATAAAAAATGTATAGTTAAGTACTTAAGAAGTTGGTTTCTGCCACATATCGCTTTCTGCCTCACCATGATTGTACGGATGTATATCATATTAAATATAGTCAGAAACATATGATGTTGTATGCAAATGAACATTTACAAACTTGTTACAAAGTTATTTAAAAGTTTGACAAGGAATTTGTTTCTAAGGAATCGTGACTCATTTGCTGTAGGTAACAAAGCAGGTATAGGTTTGTAAAAGAGCTTTGTATTCAGCCAAACATATATAATATATATACATACATATTTACACAATCCACATAATCCATATAACATAATACAATGTAAATGTATTATCTAATATCATTATAATACACAAGTCAGGGCCCACTGACCACCTCAGGATTCCATGTCACTAGTAAAAAAATTATATATCTCAAATTAAACAACGCATACAGCATTTTGAGACACATTTTCATAGGAAATGCAAAAATTGTGACTTCCGGCCATGCGCCATAATTCATGAAAATTATTTAAACAAACACAAAGTATAAATTGTATCAGATGACATTCAAAACAACTGTTCACATTGATCACCACAGGAATGTTAACAAGCAGCCCATGGTGTTTACTGTTTATACATTGAATACTTTGCATTTTGTCGCACAATGATGATTTTGAACATGATGAGGCAGAAAGCGTATGTCACATGAAATAAATATAGTCTTAGGAATATTGCATTTCACACAAAAATTTCATTTTACACTTTGCTTGCATGCCAGTGATGAAATAAGTGGTTCTGATGTTGATAGGTTGCTCAAAGATTTGAAAAATTGTTGGTGAAAACAGCATAAATTATCATGGTTCTGTATGGCAGAATTTCCAGAAACCAGTACCCACATGGATCTTTGCACAATGATTATACAACATCAACAGTTATAAAAGTGAAAAACGTGTTTAGTTGTAAAATAGGTTGCTACAGCTATACCTATTCAGTGTAAATGTACATTAAAACAACCAACAGTACTTTCTGCACATATAAAAACACATATTAATTTATTGTACAAAGCTCTGCAGGTATTCATTTGTGTCTTCCGCTGTTCATTCATCACCTTCTTTCTGACCTTTTCATATAGACTTCTGTGCATCACTTTCTCATCCATAAATTTCACCAATGCTGGTTTGATACAATGCAAGGGTAAGCAAAACTTCAGTTTTTTATGAATGTGTTCAGTATCAGCAAACTGATATTATTTTGTTTTGTATGACCATCAGTACAATTATTACAATACAAAGCACAATCCCCTTCTTATCATATGAAGTGTAACAGTAGCTTCTTAGTAAAATTAAAAAGTAATAAGAGAAGTTCAAATAGTGATATATAATGCAGTCTCCAAATTAAAAAAATTGAGACATGGGGTATTCAGGTGAAATGCTGCTGGAATTCCGCTATATAATATTATTTACTTATTACATGTATATTTTCAAATTTGATTGATATATTTCTTGTCATACATATTTATGGTAATTTTTTTATTGCAAATAATAATTATGTATTAAGAAAATTTCTAGTTGTTGGGTCGAGAAAGGTATTTTCAATCAATGTATTTTCATAACACAAACCTCCCTTTCCTTCCTTGCCTGTGCATACATCTAAGTCCATGAGATGTTTCCCCACTTGTGTTATGGCCATTAATGCCAAGGGGCACTTGTAAGTTCCCATGTTGACTTTTTCCAAATGTCCCATGTGGGAATAAAAGTTGGCAAGATCTTCTGGTGTGATGTCCAAACTAAATTATATTAAATATAAAGGCACTCGTGGACCTACATAAATTATTATTTAAATAAAATAGCAGACAGTAATTTCACATTTAAGCACTTTGAAGAAGATATCACTAATTTACCCAAAACATGTAGCTTTAGAAGCCATGCCACAGCCCCCCCACCTGTACTGTTTGCTCTGTCAGTATGGTGTGAATGACTGGCCATGATTTCTAGCTGGGTCTGGGCAGTTAGCTACTAAATCCATGTCTTTTATGTTTAACTGTAAACTGTAAGGTGTTTTACCATTATAGCTTCTTCTCATCATAGCGACTTTTTATTCCCGTTGTAGCTACTAATTAAGTTTGACTAGTTTTCTATTTCTCCATTTCACAATGTAACAAGATAAGGGAGCTTTAACTATTTCATCTCCATCCAGCTGATGTCCATGAGAGGTGGATGGCTTTGATGAAAGTGTGTCCCACTTCCACAACTGATAACTTTTAACAAATACTTTGTGGAGACACGGCTTGGTGATGATTCAAAGATCTCCATGGACATGTGGAATGTCTACAGAAATTCCAAGGGCACGAAAGTGTTGGGGAAACACCATCCCACATCTTCCAGTTCATGTTTGCTAAACATGATGCTGCCATCCCACCACCATGACTTTCACCACTTTTTTATAAATGCTATTCTGTACTCTGTACAAGTAATTAAAAAAATATGTTTTGCACAGGTGTTTTATGGTATATTTTTCATTTCAATTAACTGATAGTTACATTTATATATAATTCTTATGACTTTAAAATGCGTCCATCATTAAGACATTTCATTTAAAAATTTACATTAATCTAAAATAGTTAATGCTCCTTCTTGCTGTCCCCTCCTGAATTGTGTAATCAAATAAGTAGTTGTAACGGGACTAGTTTGCGTGCTAAACTTAACGAGTTGCTATAATGGGAAAACATATAGCTGTAATGGGAAGTAGCTATAATGGACCTAGGCCATTGACATTTAAAAATGGGACATGTGAAATTCTTAAATGGATCATATTTGTATTACATTCAGAAAACGTAAATTATCAATCTAACATTAGATGATTCATTCAATACCTGAGAAAGTCGTCTGATTATTAATGATAATCACAACCAGATAGTGATAGCAGTAATCAGTTAGAACACTAGATAGTGACATAACAACAGAAAAAGAATGAAACAAAGAGATTCCTTTAAGGTCGCCTTTACGGTGATCAAGAATACATTCTAAAGTAATTGTACTCATACTCGAGTACGTTTGTTTTCTGAATACTCGTACTCATGCATTTTCATAGTAATCATATTCGTAGTCGATTACATTTTTTGTAATCACTCCATCCCTGGATCCAAGATTATAGGCCCATTCCACTTCTACCAGCTATTTCAAAAATACATGAACAAATATTTGATCAATTATCATCTTATTTAATGACTCTACGCTTTTGTTTGATCATCAGTATAGTTTCTGACTGAAACATTCAACACACTATGTGGCACTAAAATTAATAGATAGAATAATAACCAAACTGGATAAAGATGAAAAACCTATTAATGTTTATTTAGATCTTTCCGAGTCCTTCGTTACCACTGATCATATTATTTTACTTGATAAACTGAAATATGATGGTGTACATGGAACAAATCTTAACTTATTCAGCAGCTAACCAGAAATCATAAACAATACATGAAAATTAACAACATCAAATCAAATATGGCCATTATGCTATCAATGTTCAGTTATAATATACATAACCAAAATTTAGATTCTTTAATAAACGAAGAACTTTTAAGACAAATGATTGCTCAAAATCAAGAAAGTATCACTAAATGTAGCAAAATCTAAATACATGAAATTAATTTTACACAGTATGACTATTTGCAACACTGCAAACATGTGCTGTGCAAAGGCATCTTCATAATGTTTTTTGTTTGTTTCTGGAAGAATTTCTTCATATGATGATGATTTTGTAAATTAAGTTTCTAAAAAGGTGGCTCCTCAGTAGTAACTAGCACGGTTTTAGGACTCTCCAGACCCTACACTGTATTATAAATTATATACTCTACTACCATGTTTGCTGTGATTTTTATTTTGTTATTGTTCCTGAGTTGTTTGACAAGAATGCATGGTATGTGTGTATTGTTTGAAATACCAGTCGAATTAAACATAATTCTTCTTCTTCAGCTGTCAAGCTATTCCGATGCAGATTAAGATATAATTTACACAATTTGATAATGGTTATACAATTATCTCCTTGAATTAAGTCCTACTCTATGTGAGTATGTGTACATATACTACATGGCACAATGCCGACTCAAACGACCTAAGGTCAGGTATAACTGTATTTTTCTTGTTATAAGTCATAAAGATGTCAAATTTGTGACAAAGAAGCATAATGATATATTGGAAGCAAAAAATAGAATAACCCAATTATGACAAGTCACATGACTAAAAAATGGCCACCAAAGATAAATATAATAGTGTATTTTTAAAACACAATTTTGTTGTTATTACTGAATGTGTAAGTTGATATTTTGATAGTATGATGCCAATACATTATATTTTAATCTGAACTAAAAGAAACAAGATCAGACAAATATTTAAAATAATTATCTTATGTAGCTTCAACACTATGTCAATTTTCATCAACATCAGTCAACAACCTTTCTAGATATCTTGTCATATGTTGACATGCATGGCTAAAAATTGAGAAAACAGTGTTTAAATCCTTGGTACATCTTTTACTACATATCTACTGACAAGGCTATTTCACTTAGAAAGCTCCAGTTTCACAGCTACCATCAGCTAGTGCTTGTACCAGCCTGTATAACCTGCCTCCTCTTTCTACCTGTCTTGGCTGCTTCTTTTACTTGCTTTTCAGCTGACATCAACTGTTTTAGTCAATGCCACAGAAACCTGCTTTCATGGCAGCACCCTGCTTGAGATGCAAGTTATTGTTTTCACCATAAGTGTTTTTCAAGTTCATGATAGCACCACATGCCCTGCATGTAAAAAAGTACTGCGCCAAACTCTGTTACATCATACCCACTGTGCTGACATGTGGGACACGGAAACTGTTCGACAAACTTCACCAGTGGACGAATGTCAAATAACTGATATCCACTCAGTGGCTCATCACCAACGGCTGGTTCAGGCTGTAGAACACTGGGCTTCTGAGCTGACGAGCTCCGTGGCAGTGTTGTTTGTGACTGCAGTTCAGATCCAGTGGTGGCCAATGATTCTGTATATCGATTGTCATGAATTTTTTTTTTGGGCGACTACTCCTCTTTTGATGATGTCTGTACCTGAAATATATTTAAATAAACATAGTTATAAAGTGTGAGATATACATTAGATTATGTGGGTTTCTAGGTATTTAGAAAATATTTTGAAAAGCACACAAGACAAGTACCAAATTTTAATTTTATTTAGTCCAGGTTTGGCCTACATTATTAGAGAATGCCAATGTGATTTAATATGGGCTCTATTTTCAATGACATTAAACTATCAACCCATAAAGATTATATTTTACGTTAAAAATTACTACGTAAGGGACTGGCAGTGTCATTTGCAGCAATACAACAGCAAGCAATAAAAAGCCAATATCAACTAGGTCCCAGACCCAGTACAGACAAAATACTACAACTTCACGTAACATCGTCTGTCTGTTTACACCATTTATTCAAAAAAATTTGAGTATATAAGGAATTCCTATACATACCTGAAGATGCTTGTCAATCCCATGTATGATAGTTAACTAAATCATCACTGTATGTTATACTTAAAGTAAAAAACGAACAGAGCAAAATAAATGTTCTGTTTACACTTACAGCGAGTTACCAGTGGCAGAGCCAAACCTCGATATAAGCTCGACTCTGATTAGCTCATTCACGCGCTCTGCCTTGCTCGCTGTACAAACAACAACAAATAAAAACCAAGCTTTCTTATTTTTAATAAAAATCATATTTACCTGACCCTAATGCTGAAATATTTATCGAGGAATCGCCGCTCTTCGGAAACACAGACAAATTCGCACCATGATAACGCCGACGTCCGTGAAAGAATGTGGCGAGAAACTCCGCCCAGGGTCAAGGTCACGTACAACAGCGATGTCGATGGGGAAAATATATTTTATATCATATTGCTAACTTTTTTTTATTTCTGCGTGGAATACTATTAAACTTGAACACTACATAGACAGTTAATACAAGATACTTCATACAAAAGTTGGGATTAACATATACGCCAAAACAATGCAATTGGAGGTGTTTTAGACCGGGTCCAAAATGGTTGGGACGCAAAAAAACGAAAATATTTAACTCTGCATTACTGTCAAAATAAACAACGTTTTAAGGAAAACGACTTATTTTCAACATTACGAAGAAGTATGCCACGTATACATATGATTAAAACACACCAAATATGTTTTTCCTAATTATGAAAGGCTTTGACTTTTTTGGACCCGAGCACCGGGTCCAAAATGTCAATATGGTCCAAAATAGTCGGAAGATTGGTCCAAAATGGTCGGTTTCGTTTAAAAATAAATAAATAAATAAATAAATAAATATATATATATATATATTATATATATATATATATATATAATAAAAAACGAATACAAAGCTATCCCCCATGAGCTACAAAAAATGCTACAGAAATTAGCTGAGGAAAGTGACAATCAGAGTCTGAAGATGAACAAGTCGAAGACAAAGATGTTGATGGAAACCGGCACACCAATATTATGTCAACAACACTCAGAACGAGAACGTTGAAAGCTACATCTACCTGGGACAGAGATATAGCACCAGAGACAAAAACCAAGACAAGGAGATTAAACGAAGAATCACGGCCGGATGGACAGCATTCATTAAGCACCGCGACATCTTCAAGGGTAACATTGGAACATGTTTGAAGAGACAAATCTACAACTCATGCGTACTTCAAACAATGACATTCGGCGCGGAAACGTGGGCACTCACCACCCATAGGAAGAACAAGCTAGCAGCCGCACAAACAAAAATGGAAAGAAGCATGTTAAACATCACATACCGGGACAGAAAAACTAACATATGGATAAGTGAAAAGACCAAGGTCACAGACGTGATTGAACAAGTCAGAAGACGAAAGTGGACCTGGGCAGGGCACGTCAGCAAGATACAAGATAACCGATGGACACTGCGTATCACCAACTGGAAACCCTATGAAAGGAAAAGACCTAGAGGAAGACCGGCGAGACGTTGGAGACACGAACTAGACGAGTACTGGGAGGACACCATCTGGCAGAGGATAGCGCAAGATAGGCAGACGTGGAAGCAGCATGCTGAGGCCTTCGCCCCACTACGGGACACTATGGCTGCACAATGATGATGATGATGATGATGATGATGATGATGATGATGATGATGATGATGATGATGATGATGATGATGATGATGATGATGATGATGATGATGATATATATATATATATATATATATATATATATATATATATATATATATATACGTACATCCATGCATGCCTGTTTACATACATGCGTAACACACATACGTGCGTAATACACACTTAGAAAAGTGCCGTAAATGTTACAGTAAAATGCACTGCTGCCAACCAATTACCATAACATTTATGTTACATGGTTTATGGATACCGTATTTGTACGGAATAATATATTAAATTTACGGTACATGGTTTACGGTGTACCGTATTGTTTACGGAATAATACTGTAAACTTTACGGTACCATATTTACGGTGTAACATACTTTTTACGGAATTCTGCTGTAGAATATACAGTGGTATTATTACAATGGACTGTTGTTTTATATCTTAAATGTAGACTATACAATAGCATTATGATAGCCGTGTAGAAAATATAATCACTAACAAGCAAGATGCCAATGAAGTACTATAAATGTATTGGTAGGCAAATAAAAGAATGATTGTTAGCATATGAAATGTATTAAAGGTAACAACGTAACATACATGCATATTGATAAGATTGTATAAATGGTAACACAAATTATGAAAATGTTAATACAAAGCGATAAATAATTAAACAAATAGAAAATAGTAAATGTGGAGTAGTCATTTGTCCCATATCATACACTGACATTAGTATAACAATGCTGCCACAATTATTAGTTTCGTACAGAACTATCACATGTACACATGAAGAGTACACTCGTTGTTCAAAACATGTAGATATCATCAATAAATAATGTATTAAAACAGACTGCATATTTACTGTGAATGCATTTAAAACATATATACTAAAGCCTTCTGAAGACTTCATGAACATAAGAAATGTGCAGTGTATAATAGCATATATTTTAGCAATATACTATAGGTATACAAACTGAAACCTTATCATAACAAATTCAAACACATACGAAGAGGGATTTCATGATGCACACCCGCCTAATACACCCGCAGTATTCTGCCTCATGTCTCCACTTAAGGGCAAACATTATTGTCAGTAAAGTGCTCGTTAAACTACAGACAATCTACTACAAAATATGTAGTACCCTGTAGTAGACATGGATAGAAGGTCCCCGCCATGCTAGAAGTTTACAGCTGTTTTGCTGTAAATTCAGGTGAAAGCACAGTATCATGTAATTTGTTTGTACTAATTACCTTACTTATGGTAATTAGTACAAAATAATCAGCTATTTTTGAGGCAGTATCCGAACCTGTAGAAAACCAATGTCACTGATTCACAAACGAAAGTGACAAAAACAAAGAACACATACTAACTTTGTTATTAAGAACCTCTTGTGAACTAGTTATGATTACTGGAATATGCATACCACACAAAATGAGGTATGTGTTTCAGGCAAGCCTGGTAGCTGCTCCACTTGTGACGCTGAAGCCTGTGTCCTACAACCCAACAAATAACGTACAGAACCAAAACTATGTTTATTTGTGTCGGCAGCACTAGCATTATGACATTCAGATTCTACTGCTCTCATCAGTCAGATATGCATCTAAAATTATGAACTGTTTCTCCAATAGACACTGATCGATGCGACATCTGTCTGTTGTTCATAGCCCGACAAGAGCCACAGCATGGTACGATTCAGGATGTAACTTAATTGCTAATTATCACTACTAAAGTGTTCATAAGAATAAGCCTAATCTAAAACATTGGTGAAAGCACAGCTGGTCATGATCTTCCCCGAACTCTGCCATCACTGCTAGGATCATTGCAGCCAACTCGCACTGTCCGCTGTTGACGTCAGTCTGCTGGAGGGCGAATGTTTCTTCTTGAAAGACAACTCTGGTTATCTGGTTTGAAGATTCGTCGAAGAACTTCTTCAGAATGTTGCCTTTCTTCTATACAAATTCACTCATTTGTTTCGCAACATCCACAGCGAGCAACGTCTTAGAATACAATGCAATACCGCGTACATGACATAGATACGGCAAACTCTTGACAAGGTCAGACATACTACTTCAAGAGACGATGTCCACCCGTTTTAGCTACTCGTTAAGTTTGACAGGCAAATAGTGACAGGCAAACTAGTCCCGTTATAGCTAGGCGAAACAACTAACTCCGTGCTCTGCCATGGCATGTTTTATATCGTTTCAAAGAGCGTACACGTGCTGTGACGAGTGTTTTCGATAGTGAGACGATTTACCGAATGGAAACCTCTTCCTGACCTTCCTTCCGCGGGTAGTGCTATCACCCCCTATGGATCAAGGACGCACAGTCAACGTCTGCAAAACTGAGATGTCGGTTAGTATCTTGCAGAAATGTGGCTATTTAATTACAATTGAACTTGTTCGCGTGTTCCTATGGGAACTCGTGCGCCTTCGATGATGTAACGCCACCACGCCAACGGCGCGTTGTTTGAATGACGTAACTCATACGTTTACGTTCGACATATAATTAAAAAGCTGTTGGCAAACTTGTGAGAATAATCCAAGGTTAACGAAAACTAGAAGTACTATAGCGACATAGTTGTATTATAATACAGGTGAGTTAAACAACTATAATGTATTTTTCAGGCCGAATAAATTCGATGTTATTCTGCAAATAATTAACTCATTTCTAAGTATTGTATAAGCGTCATTTTGTATACCTATGTACGTTATGGTTTAAATTGAAGTCCCCAGAATGCAAAGTGCAACTAGCACATAGTGTGATCGATGTTGTTACGACAGAAAGCAGTAATCGAAGAGATTTGGCCAAATGTCCATCCTTTCTACTAGCAAAACGCATTTGTTAAATTTGTGTTCGTTAGTAGTTTAACTAATCGTAGGCCTACCCACTTATAGGGTGACATTCATTCTAAATTCCCCACCTCGTTAGGCCTATTTAACTCCTCTGTAATGACTTCAGAGGAGGGCTCACCCTCTCTATGAGTTCTGTCAGTTAAAATGCTGAGTCCAGGCATTTGTTGTGCCTTGGATGCTATAACGATGGAGTTTGTATGAGTGTGCATGATCCATTATGCTACTAACTAAGATATGTCAAAGTTATCATCATTTATAGCTTTAATTATATATTTGTTTTGCAATGGATATCCGGATTACCACAAAGAAGTCAACCCGAGTTGAGAGAAAGAAACCACTGGTGCAGTGTCAAGTGAAGTTGTTTGAAACAGGATATGACGTCACTACGCAACTTGTCGGTTTGTTGTCTTCTGGTCGCTTTGGTCGCTGGAATTCTCCAGGTAGAGTTGAACGCATATATTAAGCTCTAACTTGTGTTATATAGGTGTTATACATTACTTGTATATTTATCTCTGAAGCTTTATATAACCACGTTTTCTTTGTTAAATAAAATACAGTTCACGTTTAATTTAAGTTTGTTAATGTATACCTACTATTTATATTGCCGATCAACTTTAGATGAGCCGCCGATATTGCGTTTGCTGCGAAGGTGCTTTTCTGGCGAAACAGGTTTATAGCATATTTATTTGAGCTCTAGTTTTGCACTCCACTCTACTCGATTTAGCAATATAGCCTCCAGTTAGTTTGGCTATAGAAGAGACCGGAATTTCACTAAGATAAAGAACTCACAATGGACGTCCATCTTTACACATAATACATTCCCTAGATAATAAGCATTCGTCTGAAGAAGATCGATCGATTCTTTTAGTAACTCTGCTGAACGTGTACGTAGCACAATACCAGACAGCCAACACAGACTTGCGAAGTGAAGACGCATAGTAACCAATGTAGCATGATTTCAGTCGAGTCTGTTAAAGGTCAAGTGATTTTATTAAGGGCGTTTGCACATAGTTTACCGATGTACAGGCTGAGTGATCCATATATACAAAAAAAATATATATATATATATATATATATATATATATATATATATATATATATATATATATCTTGTCAGTAGTCGGTTGGAGAATCCCTGGCAATATGCATTTATCGACAAAATCGCGAACGAGTTAAAACAAATTCATTAAACATTTATGTTACAAAATCCAAAATAGACTAGGGCTACTGAGTACTGTTTTTTTATACATTAACCTCTATCCTGACCTCTGCCATCATTTGCGATTGCCTTACCCTCAACAAATTCGGCAAATTGCAGATCTTATGTTTTCACACAAGTGGCTTACACAACTAGACTCTTCCTATATTGTAGGGGGCTATCCAAGTTCACTGTCCTTCACGATCTCCGCGAAGCTACGCCCCTTTTATAGAGTTTATAGTAGCAGAAGTAACATTAGAAAACACTCTGTTTTGAAAAGATATATAACTACTTTCAACACGTATTATTTTTTTTTTTTTTTTACAAAAACTGAAACTTAGATCTGCAATTCCAAAACATTTATATGCACAATGGATTGATATTGCCTGGCAATCTTGATATTGCGTGTTTTTATGTAATTATTGTTTTTATTATTATATTATTGTAAATAATATTGTATTTAATTGAATCCACGTTTAGAACTACATAACGCGTTTATTTTTTTGTGATTTTAAAATGCATCTGTGCCCATACGTATGACGCCATTTTGACTTACATTTTTTATGCTGTTCTAATTAAACATTAACGCGGCTTCCTTTTGCGCCAAACTCAGTCAGCAATTTGTGAAACAAGACGTCAATAAAATGAGACTAATATGGTACGCTAACGGGACATATAGTGATGCGGTCATGATTTGTATAAATTAACGTATCCTGTCACACATCAGATGAGCATATTTCAATTTATTGACGCATGTCCTATGTTAAACTTACAAACGCGCAAAACACCTGTGTACACTGCCTCTTTTTGTTTGCATTATATATATATATATATATATATATATATATATATATATATATATATATATATGGTATATATATACCAGCACGGAAAATCATACAGCGCTAATATCGGAAAGAGGGAATATCATATATTATTTAAAAGTGTATAAACACAGTTACCATTAATTAATTAATTTACCCTTAACAATCGATTTAATTATAGGTCACCCGCACGCACGCATGGACGCACACGCACGCACGCACACACATACACAGACCAAATATATATACCTCTCTCTCCCCCCATCCCTCATGCTCTGTCATTGTCTGTCTGAATGTTCTCCTTTACTGTCCGCCCGCCCGCTCCCCCTCTCTTGCCCCTCTCTCTCTCTCTCTCTCTCTCTCTCTCTCTCTCTCTCTCTCTCTCTCTCTCTCTCGCTCTCTCGCTCTCTCGCTCTCTCGCTCTCTCGCTCTCTCGCTCTCTCGCTCTCTCGCTCTCTCGCTCTCTCGCTCTCTCGCTCTCTCGCTCTCTCTCTCTCTCGCTCTCTCGCTCTCTCGCTCTCTCGCTCTCTCGCTCTCTCGCTCTCTCGCTCTC